>CM034146.1:811065516-811373931 GCA_019776745.2 Taxus chinensis
TTGGCACAAGTGTCCCATGGAAAATGCCATGTCAATGTTGTCTTGTTAAAGCAGGAGAGACAAAGTATATACTGTCAGTATCAACATCAGTGTTATAGGACGCACAATTGTAGTAGAGGATTTGGTCTATGTAGAACATATGTGGAAACGCAAACTAGATAACCTCAACACCGACATCCGGGACTATTTGGCAGGGTGGATAACACGAAAAATTTGGGAATTTTGACAACAATTCTCTATTCTAACAATGTCACAAAAAACAAAGGAATGTTATTTAACAAGAAAAATGGAGGACCTAAATGAATCCACGGGATGTTATGAATGGGTCACCTCATACCCACCAAAAATCATAACTATTCACACAATGTACATGCCCAGTAGAGGAGGCAACACAACAAAATGTTGTGTGGTGTTCCAAATTTGAACTCTTCAAAGGCTACTGAGGAATTGTGATGACCCGTGTGTAAACTACTATATGGTGGATGTAATAGGTGTAGCAGATTCAAAGATTCCAATTGCTCGACGAAATTCTCTAAAGCGTTTTATGGAAAAAAGGAAGGACAGGGTTCTTTCTAGGCCTCCATATTCCACTTGTCACCATCATTAACTTTGATGTAAAACTTCTTTCTTAGTTATCTTGCCTAACAATTGGGTTCAACCAACACCTCATTTGGTGTGATAAGAAATTTTTGAAGATCTTATAGATAGGCCATGACATTACGATAAGAAAAGTCATAGGGATTTTTGTAAAGATGTGTAATGTAATTTTTTGGTGCATTGAAGCCACCTCTTAATAATGATGTAAATATAGTCATGCGATTGTTTATTAAAGGACATGACTTTTTATCAGCTATGTACTGTCTTAATGTAATTTTTTGGTGCATCAAAGCCACCTCTTAATAATGATGTAAATATAGTCATGCAATTGTTGATTAAAGGACATGATTTTTTATCAGCTATGTACTGCCTTGGTTATATGTTCTTTAATTATTGGGTTTGTGGGAGTTACTTTTGCACTCTCTATTTTACATTACATTAGAATTTTTAATTTCATAGGTGGATTTGGCATTGGCACTAAAATTATTATCCGTACTTATTTTATAAATATTGATGAAGGATTTTATACATTTCAATGTCTATCTCATGATCATCTTGCTAGCTAGCCTTCACTTGCATACATTTTGAATTGGAAGATAACTAGACATCTTGCTAGCTAGCCTTCACTTGCATGCATTTTGAATTGGAAGATAACTAGACCGTTTGTTATCCGAGTGATCAATGCACTCATACATCCGCAGGATCTCTCGTGCACGTCGTTACTATAGTAATTGAGATATTGCACACAATACAAAACAAACATTATGCATAATAATATTTCATTATTGCCTCAAAGTGAATATATAAATCTCTCTCTCTATACAACCACTTATTCGATGCGAATAGAAGTGTCTAAGAAATATGCAAGGGAATCAGTTTCATACAATAATAATTTTTTTCATGAAACTAATAGTACGTTGGAAAAAATATTTGCACATTAACAATGTGCGTGAAAATAAAAATATTATTTCCAACAACTAACAAAATATAACAACTCCCTAATCAAGCTTAAATCTAGAAGCGGGTGTGAATATGGCTAGAACCAAGTTGGTTGAAAAATACCCCAAACCACTAGAAAGTGTGAACACACACTCCAACACTCTCCCTTAAGCGTAAAATTGGGAGTGAGCAAAGAGGAAGGAAAAAATACTTATGGCTCTAAACAACTAGGCCTGATGATGTACACATGTATAAATACACATTTAAATATGAGTGTCCCTATGGTGATTGGTTCATATTACTAGATTACATGGATATCAAGTCGACATAACTACCAAGTCACATAGGAATTGGTACTATATACGAGGCTTGCTTATAATAAACATTAATAAACAAAATTGGGAAGAAAGAGTTAGCATGGATTAAATGTATCACCGTAAGGATACCAAAAACTATTAGTACACCAGTTAAAGTTGAGTGAGAACTTATGTTACAAGGCATCCTAAGAAGCATGACTCAAAAAACTAACAGTAACGCCCACATTTTACACACAAAAACAACACTAAAAATACCGGAATAATTTTTTTTGACTAAAATTGTAGTACACATGACACTACAGGAGACCACTTAGGACTACACACAACACATGATATGTTTACACAACATTAACCCACATAGATAACATGAAAACATGTGATGCACATCAAGGCCACTTTTTTGTTGAAAAGGCACAACATAAAAATTCAACTATAGTATACACTTACAGATAGGGTCTTCCCACGGCACGATATTTTAGGATTACACATTTATTACAATTATGTTTCAATCTTTTAGTTAAGTTCTAGAAAGGCTCATAATATGTGAATCATACATTCCTTTTCCTCTTGCTAGATTTCCTCTATACTTGTTTAACATTTAACTTACGGTGTATCTCATTTAATAAGAATCATCGACATTATTTCAATTACTTGTTTAAATGGTTTGTTTGTTAATAGGATATTTATTTACACACAAGGATTTTTGCATACACATAAAGCTAATAGGTCTTATCCTTGGGACTCAATCCTAAGGGCATGCATCTTGATCTTATTTCATACGTCAGTTTCACAATGGAACATGTGTAAGTCCAATTGAGGTGAAGTTCCCATATTTTTTCTTAAAGACTTAGGGTCGTGTTTCTTTCACTCATTTATAGATTGATAATTGATTTAGTACACAATAAGTGTTATATACGAAATAGGTTCTTTATCCACAACAAGATGGTTTAATCACATTACAAGGAAGATCATGTTTCACTTTTCCTGTGGAATAACATCTCATGATTACACTTCCCAAGGCCAAGCATAAATTATAATTTTACTATAGTTTTGCTCGAAAAATTAGTTAAGGATTCGAAGGCTCTTAACGTGGCAACATACTTCCTTATTTTTGTTTTGAGATTAGGTTTCTTGAGTATCGATTTACACCAAACGTAAGAGGTTTTTTTCCTAACTAAGGTCATATGCCTTTTTTTTATGAATTGTGTAACTTATTTTCTAATAGGGAATTTGTATCAAGTCATATAAGTCAATTAGCACTTTAGCTACCTTATACTTTTGTTGGTATATAAAAGTAGCTTTCATGTAAATAATCTTTTCTCAAGGGAAAGTAGAACCACTAAATTTTATCATTTCCAAACCAATGCTTTCCAATCAAGGTATTATAACAAAGTATACTAACTTTATCACTTTTCAGAACTAGGTATTAAATTATGTTCATAAAATTGATCATAATTTTTCCTTTCAAAATAATTACAATAAATGGCCAAGGGCCTTTCTCATTTCTAAACAAAATTAATTCAATAAACAATTATTCCATTCACTTTATTTTATTCAGAGAATAAATGTAACTTTTATACGTCTTCCTCCTTTTATCTTTCACGAAGTCCATCTGAAAGATTGTTAGCATCTGTCAGTTCATATGAAATGAGCATGATAGTTACTAAATCTTCATAACAACATGCCCAAATTTAATAATTTCATAAAAAAGAACACTGCTTTTAAATACAATTATCTTAAGGTTCAAAAGAAAGTACACAACTCTATGACCATGCTCTAATAATATCATAAATGAAATCATTAAAGGAATCCAAGTTTAACATATGCAATTCATAATCATGTTAACTATGAAAGCACCAACAAAGATCCCTAACCTTAGTCTCTAGAACAACGGTCAGGCTATGGGAGGTGTTGTTTCTTCCAAATCACAAAAGAGAGGATCCGTTAAAGATGGTAGTGAAAAAAGTGATGCATGAAGGGGAGGGGCTGGAAGAGGTGCGAGCTCCTTAGGCATGCATAACAGCAGTCATAATGAATCATCTCTTGATATTGGTGGACATGAAAAGGTAGTGGAGCATGTACAGGAAAATCATTTATAGGGGTTGTGAATAAAGATAAAGGAGAGAAGAAGGCCCTCAAACCCTCAACTAATATCCATGTTTTTAAGATTGAAGAGGACCTTCTCTTGCAAGTTTAAGGATGAGAGGAAGATATCTATAAGCACGGGCTTATATTTCGGTTTCAAAACTTATGGCAAGAGATTTCTTAGGTGCATGACTTAATTTCTGAATCCTGGAGCTCAAAAATTTTAGGTAAAGTGGAAATTTTTCCGTGTTCGAACACTTTCTTTATTGTTTTCTTTTAATCTATTAAAGATATGGATGCTATCAATAATACCTATTGGATTTGGTACGATCACAGTCTTATGACGAAACCACTATACCTATCTTTTGATCCGCTAATAGATTCATTCAATTGGATGCACTATCTCAAAGCTTGGTCAAAGACTAGAGAGTATCCGTAATGGGCTCAGATTCAAACATTCAAACCAGATGCCACATCCCGCAATGGAGAGCTTCATAAATTCAAAACATTAAGACCCAGTAAGGGTATTGACTCATATTCAAGTCTTCAGAAGAATCAAAATAAAAAACTCAGTATACGGTCAATAAAGACAAAATAGTTAATCTTGTACATAACTGAATAGCCAACCAAGGAAACAAACAAACCCAAATTGTAGAATGCCCAAACTGACAAGTAAATAGTGAAAAAATCTTCCATTAACATTTATATTAACCCAGTAAAGATGGGTTTGCAACAAAAATTACAGTTCTTTGAAAAATCACCCAGACATTATATCTTTGTGGTATCGATTTTGGAACTAGACTAGTATACCTAGTATAATAAATATTAAGATCAAAAAAAAATACTCGATCCGGCATTAAAGAAACATATTATTTCTTCACACAAATCTCTTACAATCATACATGTAACTAGAAGTTGCTTTTAATAGAATTACAACCAAATACTTATAATATTCAAGAATAAAAACCATATAACATTGAAATAACACAAAAAACACAAACTCTAGAACTCATAATACGATTCCACATAAACAACAAAGTTATTTTCATGAAACAATTAAATAGAGAAATTTATTGTAATGAGATGGAGGCTATCATGCCTTGTAGAGCTCTTACAAATTCTTCTTTAAGCTCTCAGGATTCCTTTCCAATGCTCACGCACTCCATTTGAAATAGTGAGATTCCTGCCTTTTCTAAGGTTCCACATTTGCATACACGTCTACTAGAGCATTTGTAACTACAACATATGAAAAAAATCATGTATATTTTATGCTTTGATGGATGTCCATACCCTATTCCAGTGCTCGTATTCTGGCACATGTCAAGAGTATGTAGGAAAATGTAAATTGATCAGGTTGGAGATTTGTTTGTTGCATAGGTGAAACAGTGTGATTGTCTCATGAGGAACCCATGTTTTCTGTACACTATCATTGATGTAACAAGATAGAAGAATGAGAAGGTAGGGGTGTTAATTAGCAAGGAAGTGACTTTGTGAAGGTAAAACACATTTTTTCCGATGGGGAGAAATAGAAATGGGGCACAAAAAACCAAAAATATATATTAAAATTCATATCAAAATTTCAAATACTATCAAGAGTTATCGACTAGAACACACATAAAAACCTTGTTTTATTTCTTTTCGTGAGAATGACTAGGAAGGTACCAAAAATAGTTAAAAACCTCCAAACTAGGTTTATTGATTAGGTAACAGTACCGTGCACCACACTAACCTTAATGCTAAAGTAGGTGCATTGGATGGAACAAATTACATCAAATATAAAATAACTGAAGGACTCGAAAGCCATGTTATATATGAGGAAAATATGTTTTCAGAAGCTACTAATTTTGACAAGTGCTAGGGATGTGATTATTAAAAAACACTTCTAATTCATAATCTACTTCTCTTCTTGAGAGCTAAAGTTCTGCTAATCAAAATACATGTTTAGTATACATATTCATATCACTTAAACTCATTTTACACTAGTGGTCTGAAGCCACTTATTTATCACACAACACAAAATAGATGCCAATGTAATTCACAAGAGTGGCTCCATGCAAGGAGACTACCAACAGTTTTGATAGTGCAATAATTCACCACACATTAATTTGATCTACTCAAGAGTATGTAGTGCACTAAATACCAAAATAAATTTCCATGAAAATGAACATGACACCTGCAATATTATCAACACCATACCCCCATACTACTAATTAGGTGGACTGATGCTACAAATATGTATGAGTGTACAAAACTAACTACTCAAACACTAACAAGATGACATTACATTATACCAAACGAGCTATACTTCACAAGGAGGGAAATCTAAAATACAAGCTAAAAGATAGTATCAACATGCCTGAAAAGTTTCAAAGATATAAATGAAATATACCTCTCAAGAAGATGGCCTTGGTGGTGATGGGAAATTCATGAAACTGAAGGAAATAATAATGCTAAAAAATGGAGCACAACTACATGAAATAATTCCATGGCTATGTAGACTCAATGCGACTAAAAATGATCCCATACAAGATAGCATCACTAAGCGATGCACAGAAAATCCAACAATGTTATCAATATCTAAGGATGCCATCTAAAACATGAGAGCATCTCTTAAAATTCAAAATACAATATCTCACAAAAGAAGGATCATTACAATACATGATAAGTAATAAGCGGATCATGAATCTAAATGGTGGAGGATTCATGTAGGTAGTTCCATCTCATTAAATTCTTAAGTTGCCACCACAAGTGATCAGAGGTTCATTTCAAATGAACATGAATATCTAAATAAGATACCTACATATGATTCATTAAAAAGAGCACAATTGGAGCATGTAAGGAAATATCATAATATGTGTCAGGTTGATCATGTATGATAACTAAAATCTCAAGTTTTTCAATCTTGAGTGAAGGTGTAGTAGAACTTGTGTACAACTCATTATCGTATTAATATTCCAACGAAAAAATACAAGAGCTCTATTGACAGATTATCCTAATGAATTATCTGCATCAAAACTAATTCCGCTTAACATGTTGAATAGGGAAAATAATACCTTTTGAATTTCTTCTAATAGCTCCACAAGAAAATCCAATAAAATGGAGTGTGTGACAACCAAACATCGTAGTATGCTTCTCAGAGGAGTTAGGCATGAGATTAGACAGAGCTAAAGTGGGACACACATAGTGTGTAAATGGAATAGGTACATATTGCAAAGTAGAATATGTAGTAAAAATCACAACAAAATTAGGAGAAAAAGTTACAGTATGAGCATCAACAGAAGGAGTAGGAGTAGGATTAACCTCAAAGAATGAAAAATCAAGGTCAGTAGGTATAGAAGCACTAGCTACAAGTGGAATCTAAGAAGGGGTATAAATATCCAGAGTATAAGGGTGATGTTACAAGTTAACAAGTTTGTGTTTCATTATATGAGGTTATCCTTTCTCAAAATGAGGGATACTAAAAGGGAATTCCACTTCAATAATTTCATGATTACTTCCTGCAAGTTTAAAATAGAAGGAAAAACATAAGGCATTGGAGGATAAATATAATAAAACTTAAGTAATTCTATCATGTCGATCAATAGAAATAAATTTCTAATTAACAAATGAATAAGTAATATTAGGAGTATAAGAAGTATTTTCAATATTACAATCAAAACCTAAGTCATCACTCATATGTGAGGGATCTACAGGTTTAGAAGGCCCAAAATATTGATTTGTCTCCCTAAATAATTTTGTAAATTTGTTTTAAACTTCCTTTGGTGAGTTAGTATATACAATATGGATGTGAAAATAATCTAAAACAATTTTCCTAAGTAATTCAAATACTTCTTTTTACATGCACGTGATTCAATTCTTATCCTCCTCCAAAGTAAGTCTTAGAACACTATCCCAAATGATGTGGCATAAGACTTTGAACTATAATAAACATATTTAATTTTCTCTTCTAAAAAATATGTTTATAGGCATTAATTTTCTTAAATATCATGGTCTTCATCATGGAGGACAAAAATACAAAAAAAATAAGATCAAGTTTTACTCGAAGGGTCTAACCACCTACTAGGCCAGACCTCACCCTTTGGTCATAAACAAATGAAAGAGTGAAATAATATCTAAAAAATAAATGTTCCCCTCCATATAAACCTTTCCATATTTGAAAATGAATTGGTCCTAATTTTTTATAACTTGACCACAAAAATAATTTAACATCCTCTTATGGAAATATTAAAAAACCACCATGTAATTTTTTATTGAAAAAGTGCACTTATAGATATAGATAGAGATATAGATATAAATATAGATATAGATATAGATATAGATATATATGCAACGCTAATCGTATAAAAAATGGGTAGAAAAATTCACACCCTATATACAAAGCATATCGAGACAGATAGGCCTCAAGAAAGAGGCTATTTTATAACAAAACCACTATAAAAGTGCAATAATCAATCAAAAAAGGAGACCAAAACAAGGATCCCAGAAAGATAGGCCATAGCCACAAACATCGAGGATGGGTGAGGTGGTGATTGGTTGTCAAATTTTTCACCCCAGCCACAGCAAAAAGGGTGAGCTAAGTTTGAGATGGACTCCCACCCACTTTCTTATTGTTGGTGTTGTTGCTACTAAGGCACCTCTGTAGATGAACAAGAGGGAGAAATGGCAAGATCTAGTAATGAGAATTTTACCAACTGAGGGGTATTATAACCAGCACCACCAGAATCACCAAGGATACAAAAGGCCCCACCATGAGTAGGGGAAGGGATCAAAGAGAAAGGATACCACTGTCATCAAGAGAGAAGGGCTATGTCGGCTCCAAGAGTGATGTATGTGATTCCTCAGCCTCAAGGTCGAAGAGGAGAGTGGAAAATATGAGGTGGTGAGCATCAAAAGGAAAGGGAATCTGGAGGAAAGTGACTAATTGTACATGGGGTGGTGCACCAATGGTCATGAAAACACTCAAGGTGCTTGACCTCACACTGAAATTTCTCAACCTGGTTTGAATCTAGAGCATCATAGTGGAAATAACCACTTTATTAGTAACAAAAAAAATATCCATAGGAACATCATTTAAAATGGCATTGTTTCTGTCTTTCCAAAGATGAAAAAAAATATTAGTTGTGAAAATGTGCCAAAATTTGTTGTAAATGACAGGTAATAAGGTTGATTTCCCCAAGAGAATAATATTCCAGGAAAATAATTCTGGAGAAAAGGGATGAAAGATGGTATTAATCCATTTCCATGTCGATTGAGCTTGAGGGAAAAAACCCAAAGAATATGCTTAAGAGACTTCGGTTGATGAGAAACAATGAAAGGGGGGTTAAGACCCATATTCTTGAATTGGTCCCTAGCTACAAGCCCTTGGTGTAAATTACACCATAGAAAATTATCTTTTTTGGTTTTGACAAGACCATTAGAAACCCTCTGAAATCGATATTTTATAAGAAAACTTATGGAAGGTAATACTATGGAATGAGGCTCCCCTATTAAGAGTGTCAGTGGGAAAATCTTCTACCAATTTAGTGGCCATTTAGGAGTACCCCAAATGGGGCTTGTAATGGCAGAAAGGCATAGTAATGCGCCAGTTTCAGTCATGCCACCATGGGACACAAGAGGCGGCACAAACTTTGTGCACATATTCATCAGGTATGCAAGCAATAAATTTTTGAATTAGTTATGTGTCTTAATGTTGAATATTGCATTTATTAGAAATTATGACATAGGAAATCTAAGATCTGGAGTGTTTGCAAAATAAATCTCTTAGCACCTTGATTCCTTTTCTAAAATTTCTAAGACCTTTAGCCAAATGTGCCAATGAAATAGGACCATTATGAAACATGATAATAGATGACAACTAGAGAGAGTGGGATTTAATAGATAGACTATATCTGAAGCCACCCCCTTCAAATATAGGTGCAGTTAAATAAACTTATAGGATTTATAAATGCTTTGATCAATGAAAGTACCCCAATTTTAACTAAAACAAGGTAGAGAATAAGGGATTTAAATTTGATAACTTTCTAGGCTTGCCTATCGAAAGGAGATCCTTAAAAAATGTAAAGTCACAAAAAAATATTCCAAGTCTCATTACCTTCCAAGATACGGATTAACCACTTGAAATAGAGAGCACGCCCTTGGATTTTTATGTCAAAAACCCAAGGCCCAAGACTTCTTTAGGAGACAATACATATCCCAAGAAACCCTATGGAATCCATTATTCCCTTCAAATTTATCCCACATAAATTCTTATAACAACTTCTATGAAGTTTTGCATATGCAGCATTAGATGGAGCCTAATAAGAAGAATAATAAATGTGAGTAATAACTTACACCTTGGAGTAGATTTGAAACTTTTCTACCAAAGAAAGAGGCTTTGTAATCCATAAGGAAATCTTATACTTAAGCCTTTGAACCACATAATTCCATAGTTGTGTAAAAATAGCCTAGAAATTAAAGGGAATACCAAGAAACTTGAACTAAATACCTAATTTAATCTATCTCCACTGCATGCCTTCCAACAAAGGAGTGATATGAGACTAGGACTATCAATAATGTTAGGTTTTATCCCATTGAATAGAGGATCCATAATCCAAAAAAAAGTATCTAAATATTCTAAAGCATTTTTAACAGATTGTTCTTCCTCTAGGAGTGTGAGAAAAGAATCATATGTGAATTGGTCATTGATGAGTTATTAATCCAAAGCAGGTAGAGAGATACCTTTAGCCAAGCCTTGGAGAGGCACTGTGGGATAACAGATAGCTAGACCCTCTCAGTCAATAAGCACATAAAGTGAAGGGGCTAACATGGACACCCTTACTCTAATGGATCTAAATAAACCAAACCTGGAGGATTGAGCCCTCATTAATGGTTATGCAGGACCCTAAAATTGTTAAAGATCAGTTGCGCAGTATGAACAAATATCAGCCCAAAACCAAGAGTTTGAAACATATCCAAAATGAAAGACCATTCAATTTAATCATAAGCTTTGGCATAGTCAATTTTGAAAAACATTAATATTTTTGTTTAGAGAGACGATCCCATTCCATCCCTTCCCAAACAATAATAATATTATATAAAATGTGCAATCGTGCTTGATGAAACTAATATGTTTGCTTATTTTAACAATAAGAGGAAGTAGATTGGAAACCATGTTAGATAAATATTTAGCAATAATTTTGTAATACATATTAAGTAAATGAAATGGGTATCCAATTAGAAATTTATTCAAGTTCTCCAGACATTTGGGGATAAAATTGACATTGCCTTGGTTGATTCATATCACCCAAAGAGTTGGAATCTAAAGCTTAAAGGTACATATTATGCAGATTGGCACCCTAAGAGTATCCCATAAGGTCTGGGTATAATTCGGAGGGGAATCCATCAATATTTAGATCTTTATCAGGATCCATTTGAAAGGTTATCCTCTTTAAGGTCTGTGAGAGACAAAGGTCTATCACACACTAATTGTTGAGGGTGAGTGACTTTGCAAAGAACAACTTGTAGGCATTTTAAAAGGGCCTCTTCCCTAACATGGGTGGTAGGTTGTGAGGAATAAACCCCACAGTGATAGTTATGGAAAAAATATTGGAGGATATCTTGTAGAGTAGTGTGCCAGACATTCCCTTGAAAAATGGATTTGATTTTATTAGAGGTATTTTTAGCACGAAGCATAGCAAAGAAATATTTGGAAGCCCTGTCACCGAACTTTGAGCCAATGTAAATGAGCATGCAGTAAAGTATCCCATGATTCATTTGTAAGATTCCTCCACTCTTAAGTTTTGTGCCTCCAATGGGTATCCTAGAGTTGTACATGGACTAGATTAAAAAGAGAGGCATTAAGCTCTTGTGAGACCGGTTAAAACTCGTGATATGAAGCCTCATGCATTAATTATTGAAAGAGAGCATCTTGCTTGCCATAAATGTGAAGGAAGGTTCTAGTTATTTTGAGGGTGTCATTCCATTAGGCAATCTAGCCCTCCCTTTCACCATGGATGAGGATCTAATTTCCAAATGTGATTGGATATGTGACACAATTCGAGCATGCTTCAAGTTTGCAATGGTGTTCAATTAAAATGTAGAGATCTAACCATATGCATTATTTATGTATGTTTGGTCTAAGGAAATGTCAAAGTAGAATGTGATAATGATTAGATAGAGAGAGACATTATTAGTCAACCGCATACATAGATCTTCCTTTAATGAGGGTAGAGTTTTAGATAGAATTCTTGACTCGACATAAGGGCATGATATAGATCCATTCAACAATCCTATCTTGACCCTGTCAAAAATTATACCAAGTAAGCGAGGCAAAATTACATATCTCCTTATAAAGGATGTTAGAGTCAAAAAATTCAAGCTTATGCCCCATATAGAACCAGACATTCTGCTCTCCCATGCACCAATACATAGGTAAATGACCAAATTTATATTCTAGGTAATCAATCATATTAAAATCACCACAAATAATACATATAGCATTAGGAAACAAATTAGTAAACTAGCACAAAAACATAGGTCTTTGAACCGCATAATTAAATGTATATATATTGGCTAAACTCAAGATACGCCTATCAAAATCAAAGAGATTCCAAAACACTTGTTGAGTGGGGTTATATCCCCATGAGATCATATGGTGATTTAGGTTAGGGGAAATCAAGGTCATGACCCCTCCACACCCATGGTCATGATTTGATGCATGGTAAATAACATTGGGCTAGATGTTGTGAGCAATAGAATGAAGTAAAAATCCTGAAAGTTAAACTTCTTAGAGACACAGAACACAAATATGCTTAAAGTGTAGATAATTATTCATGACAAGATATCTCCAAGTAGGTTCAATAGGGTAACCTATATTCCAAGAAAACATAATCATTGGATTGAAGTAAGGTGCATGGATCCCTCATCATTGAGATTGGAGAGGGAAAAAAATTGGTTCTGCAAAAAATTCACATGGAAAACATCTACTAACGACCATGGTTTGGGTAGACATAAAATCTATGCATTTGGGTACATTTCCAGGTCCTAAAGAATCCTAATATATACCTAATTCATAATAAAGAAAACTAGTGGTCGATAACTCTTTTTGGCTCTTTGATAGCTTTATCTCTTGCACTTCATTTGTCTTACACATCTTATAGCTCTATAATGTACTTGACTAATTTAAATTTTATAGCCTCGAACATGTTGGTTTGAAAATTTGTCGAGTGGACAGATCTATGGACAGATGAGCCAATAGTGTGCAGGGCATTGCCCCACTTTGAGTCAGCAAAGTGAAACTGGTTTATTGCTATTCTAATAGCAGGAATCTTGTGCAAGTCTCACAATATTATGCCTTCAGGGGTTGGGATCTCATCCCAGTAGAGGTATATCTAAATGTAAAAGAAGGGAAAGAAATAGGGTGGGGAGATAGGAAATATCTGAAGGGAGAAAAGAAATGAATTCCAAAGTAGAAACGTCAGAAGGTCTGTGATTTGGGTTAGTAGTATACACAGCTGAACCTACTTTACATAGACGAATAAAGCAATACTGATGAATAAATGACAACAAAGTAGAAGTAGATTCAACATAACAATCACACAGATCTAACATAAGAAAGGTCTGATGTAAAACACATGTATTCAACACAAAGTCTAAATATTTTATGAATATTTTTTTCTGTTACAAAAAGTTCAAAATATTTTCTTTCTACTTCTATTTCTCATCTGAAAAATATCCTCACTTGAATACAACAAGTATTCAAGTATTTATAGAAGAAGAGAAGAAGAGAAGGCAAAAACAAACCAACCACCTAATTACAAAAATATCTTACAAAATATCCTTAAGTCATTTGCTGACTTTTGACAACTTTGTGGATGACATCATCCCATGGTGCAACATGGATGATGTCATCATTTGTGTCAACATACTTTAGATGTTTACAAAGAGAAGGTCGAGAAGAACAAAACTATTTATCGTCATCCCATGGTTGAAAGGGGGTATCCTGCTTTTGTTGCTGCTCAAGTGACAAGATGTGGAACTGGGCACGGTATTCCATGAATTTACTGATCATGGCCTGAATTTGATCCTAGAAAGGATCCTTGTGACGATCATTGATAGCCTCGTAAGTTTCCCGCTCATCTGTGAGCTTTTCCGAGAGCTTGGAATATTCATTTTCTACATCTATCAGGTACCCTATGAAGTCATAACAGGCCAGCAGGTTGTTGATGGATTCAGCGTCGAAAGTGACTTCTAGTCCCAGCCCTTGTGAAACAATCTCCTTGAAGATCTGAATAGTTTCATCAACCTTTCTTAAGGTGAAAGAAGGAGTGAGCAAGCCCAAAGACATTATCAGGACAATTTGCTCCATTTGATGCATTACATCCAGGGCTTCCTCCTTGATCTTGTCAATCTTCTCTAGGACAAACTCCAGCTGATCGACCTGATAATTCAGAGTAGAAAGGATTTTGTTGAAGGCTCTGAGGTGCCCAAAGACACCGAACTTGACCAGATCTTCGACTGAACAGTCGAGCATTTTTTGAAAGGTCTCATGCTACATCCTGGCATGGTCCAGCTCTTCGGAGATGGGTCCTACTATCGCCTGGAGCTCTTTGTTCGCCCGATTGATATTCTGATATAAACTGGTGAACTTGGTAATAACTCCCTCACTTTCTTTGAGGATTTGGCTCTTCCAGGCGGAAACTACCATACCATGCTCACCGATTTTGGCATATTCATTAATCTTGTCTTAGCTCAGAGGCTCAGGAGTTTCAATGATAGTTGTAGGAGGTGCACTACCCATTTTCTGCAAGGCGTGGAGAAGATGTTTATTTTGCTCCTTTAACAGCCTCTTTTATTCCTTTGCTTCTTGGAGCTTCTTGCAAAGGGCATCAACTGCAGATAGGGCCTCTCCTTAAAGGCTTTCTAAAGATGTTCCCATTGTGACTTGGGTCATTGTATAATCTATTGAAGATAGATCCTTTTTATCCTTTAAAGGATTGGGGTAAGCTATCTCCATTACTCTCTCTCCTTACACACTCTGAGAGAAGTGGGTTATAGGCTTTTGCTTCTTGGTCCCCTTTGATGGGATGACGGAGAAGTCCATCGGTGCAATGGGAAATTTCCTCTTTTGTTGGCTTAGGTGCTGAGAGATCCATGTTGGACTTATGGGAGAGGGGCCGGAGATAGAAAAGGGAGCAACTGCAATAGTAGAAGGAAAATGTGTGGAGACACTCGGAGGTGCCATTGAGAGGGAGGCCGAGGAAGTGCTCACGGGAGGAAGAGATACTATAGGGGAGGCAGATATGAGAATGGAAGGGAGCTGAGAGATGAGGGAAGAAATGGTGGGGGACAACTCCGCGAGAGAAGAGAAGATGGACGATGAGGAAGGGGGAACAACAGAAGATGGGGGAGAGGACACGACCAAAGGAATGGTCGCTTGGGTCACTCGAGGAGGGGAAGCAGGAGAGGGAGAAGAGATAGAAGGGACCTCAATGGTTATAGTAGTGGCAATATCCTAAATGGATATGCCCCTCGGAACATCCTCGGCCGCTTCTTTCTCTGGAGAAGCCATAGTTATAACTTGTTTGTGTGCGGCGGAAGGGGGACTTTCAGGAGTCTCTTCTTGGGCAGAGCTTGACTCGCCCTCCTTGTCTTTACCTTTCCTCTTTGGCAGATGTTTTGGTCTGAAAGGTGCGTTGCCCAATGGAGATGTTTTGAAATCAACTTCGAGGTAGATGAGACCATTCATCCTACATGAGTGCTCTGTTCTCTGCAGAGTTTCTTTGACCCTTTCTTCTATCGTTTGAGGCGCTTTAGTTCTGTCGATCACAGCAAATGGCCAGTCATCCCCACCTGTGTCAAGATATACCTGATCAACTTCTTGATCAGTAGTTTGATAACCTTTTGAGATGATTTCTACATCGTACTGGATGATTTAAGCCAAGGCCAAGTGGGAATGATCTTTCCTTCTGAGCTCGACCTCATGATACAGGTCGATATAAATATCCTCGATCTGTGGAATGTGGATTGGATCGAGTTTGGTCCTGGGCATGCAATTCCTTGGGTCGAAAGTGTGCCTTACCGGGAAGTTGTGCTTTAGATTTAGTAGCTCCAGCTCTTCAAACATCTCCCGTGCTTTGTGGTGAGAAAGACAACTGTACTTGCCTACTGTGAGGGGGAAAGGAGTTCCACCCTTCTTTCTCTTCAAGCACTTCTCGTGATAGGTTATGAGCTATCTTGACAGCTCCAACAAGATCAGCTTGGGGCCGGCATATCTAGGCAATTTTGTTGGTTCCCCCAAGAAGTTGTCTGCCCTTAGATAAGTGAAGGTGAGGAATTGAGTGAACAAGGCCCCCCATTTCTCTGTTGCTACAACAATGCTCTTGGTCGTATGACCGTGAGTCATGTTTGGCCTCAAAAGGAAAAAAATGCCTTAGAAGAAAGCATCATTAATCTTTGTAAACTGAGAAATACTGTTCTCCAGCTTCAGCTCTAGATAGTATTCATATATTTTTACTTGGGGCCAAACCCCGCACCGCATCAACGCTGGATAATCTCTTTCCGAGGCCTCAACATAAACTATGTAGGAGTTCATGTAGAACCTCCCCGTTGTGGTAAGTTGCTGGAGCTATTCGGATATAGTGCTGCTTATGATCTCTGCCCACTCGAACCGTTGATCTGGCACATTCTTGTTCATTTTCTCCAGGTATCTAAGCATCCATTTATGAAAGTAGTGGGCATCAGGAATCCCAAATACTCTGCTTAGGAATGTGATGGTATCACTGAGTTCCTCTGAGAAATCGCTGCGATGAATGACTTGCGGCCATCTGGTCACTACCTTCTTGTTTTTCTGGTATACCTCATTCATTAATTGCATATACTAATCCTCATTATCTTCCCAAGCCTTGGTGCAATCTTCTTGGCTTACAGCCAAAAAGTGCCAGTGGTGAGGAATGCCAAGCATTATTTCGAAGTGTCAGGTAGTGAGGTTGATCACGACCTCGCCTTTCTCATTCTGGACACACCTGGTGTCTTTGTTGTAGCAGTAGGCTACTACCATCATGAACTCATTGTTCACAGCACTGACCGGAATCCCTCCAGAAAAATGTAGGCCACTTCCTACCAATTTGTCCATCCACGGACTTCCTGTGACCCTTTTGGTTCTAGCCCAGAAGTCTTCTATATCGATATGACCAAGTTCTGAGTCTCTTATATCAAGGTCACACTCTACCTGGGATTCGGGCATCCTAACCCTCTGATATTTGTACTTCATTTCTTCCTCTGTAAGCTTGGCTTTGCCCTTAGACTTGGTAGGTCTCTTGCTTGATGTAGACATCTGTAATTCTGAACTTAGTTGTTGATCTGAAAGAAGGAGTGAAACCCAACGCAGGAGAGTCATGTTAGCTGTTTGATCTCCCATTGAAATATTGACAAAAGGAAGAGTTAGCAATTTTAAGGCATTAGGGCACAGGGCGCATGGATACTGCACATGACATTTTTTATTGTTGTAAGCGGGAGTGTGCTGGTGCCGTTTATATGTGTTTTATACCGAGCGCATGTATTTTTCATGTTGCACAGGGACAGGATGCGCCAAAGGCACGCAAGTTTATCATGTGTAACATAGACTTTAGGTGTGAAAGAGGGGAACTTGGCACGGCGCATGGGAGGTCTGCATGACATGATGTTGCTGTAATAGGGGATGTGCCTGCGCCGCTAATAGTTTTATACTTGGCGCAAGCACGATTGGTGTTGCATGGATGCAGGGTGCGCTGATGGCACAATTTTTTGCAATGTTACACATGCGTTTGGTGCGCCAAGAGGGCGCAGGGTTAGTGGGTGTTGCAAGCAAGGAAAGTGTGCTTTGAGGTTGTGACTATTTCTGGCCCATAAGTCCTCCATATCGATATGACCAAGTTCTGAGTCTCTTATGTCTAGGTCACACTCTGCCTGGAATTCGGGAATCCTGACCCTCTGATATTTGTACTTCATTTCTTCCTCTGTAAGCTTGGATTTTCCCTTAGACTTGGTAATTCTCTTGCTTGATGTAGACATATATAGTTCTGAACTTAGTTGTTGATCTACAAGAAGAAGAAGTGAAACCCAGGACTTTGACAGGACTATAGTCAGCCTATTACACAAACAAACATCTTCCAGTTAAAGTACAGGGGAAAGAAGGAAGAGTTACCCGCAATATACAACGTGCATCAGGGAAACAGGGCGTCTATGAATGCGACTGCGAGGACAACAGGCGAGCAATCAGGTGCAGATAGTATAAAAACACAGATCACATGGGTGCTGCACTAGTGATAATGACAGGGCGGATGCGCCTATATATAGGCGCAGGCGTGCATGGACACTGCAGCCATGACCATTTTTTTGTTGTTGCGCATCA
This sequence comes from Taxus chinensis, assembly GCA_019776745.2. Lineage (NCBI taxonomy): Eukaryota > Viridiplantae > Streptophyta > Pinopsida > Cupressales > Taxaceae > Taxus > Taxus chinensis. The sequence continues at coordinate 811,083,823 of CM034146.1, forward strand.
AAACAGGGATCGACATTGTAAAACTTGCGCCATATGATGCACCAAGATGTGCATATAACGGGCGCTGATATGTGTGCCTTCATGCACACCAATAGTGTTGTCAAGATGTGCCATACGTGCGCACTTGGTTTACCATGCATGTGGCGCAACAATTATATTGTTCGTGCACCACAGGCGCATGAACCTTGGCATGGTGCAAGGAAGGTCTGCATGACATGATGTTGCTGTACCATAATGTGTGTCGACGTGCCAAAAGGTGCACTGTTAAAGGAAATGAAAAGGGGGCATAGATTTACCCTGGTGTTGCATAGATGCAAAAGGTGCGCCCAACCCAAAAAGTGCAAAAATATGGCTAAGTCCAAAAAACAAGATTTCCCGTGGAAAGGGTTTTGCAATGTTCCGAACGCAAGAGGGGTCCCTGACTTTGAGGGAGCAGAACAAAATTTTGGTATGGTTACCATGGTAAAATTGCCCTTGCCAATTTTACAAGATAACAACTGGCTCTTTCTAGGGACTATCTCTGAATAGAACTCAAAGGGGTAGAGAATCCCAGATCCATATGTGCCTATCCATTGGGTACAGTAGTCAAAAATAAGGGTGACCGCAAAAGGAAACACACAACCAACAAAAGTAAACACATGAACAAAAACAAACACACAACTGAAGCAAACTGTACAAAGAAGAGAGAAAGCTCTACTTCCTAAAGATTTTCAGATGCTTCCTGCTATAGGGAAGTTGGATTCCAGTTCCATCTGGATACAAGAGATAGAAGTTGTTCTCTCCATTGAGCATTTTGATCTTGAAAGATACCCTCCATAGGGAATCAAATTTTCCATGCATGCCCTTTAGCTCTCTTTGTTTGTCCCACAAAAGGACGAGGTCTCCCACCCGGTACTCTCTTTGCTTAGCTTTTTTATCAAACAATCTCTTGACCTGATTCTGATGTTCGAGTGATCCTGTCGACCACTCTTACTCTCTTTTCTTCGAGCTCTGCTAGATACATGATCCTCTTTTCAAGGGAATTTTGGAAAGTCTCATCTTCGATTGACTCGTGCAAAGTGTAGAGGAGGGAGTTCCGCAGAAATGAGAAGCTCGTACGTCGGTGCCATATAACACTTGAAAAGGTGACATGCCGAGAGACCTCTTGGGAGTCAATGCGGTCTGCCCACAAAGCGTCCTATAATGATTTGTGCCACATTCGTTGATTTTCATCCACTAGCTTTGTGTATGATGGTTACTAAGTTTTTATTACTGGATTCTGCCTGACCATTTCCCTGAGGGTAATAATCTGAGGCGTGAGCCAGAGTTATTCCGTATTCATAGCAAAAAACCAACAACTTCTCGTGAGGAGAAGTTGGAAGCGTTATCAGCAACAATCTTGTTTGGAATGCCAAACCTGACAATGATATTTTCTTTGATAAAACTGCAAATAACCTCGGAAGTGGCATGTTTGACAGGTATGGCTTCTACCCATTTTGTGAAATAATCTGTTGCTGTCAGGACATAACTATGTTCGACACTCGATTGGGGATTGAGTGCACCAATAAAATCAATTCCCCACTGCTTGAATGGTTCGTCGACAATGACCGGCCTGAGGGGAAAAGCAGCCAACTTGGGCTTGCCGACAAACTGCTAGCAAGGCTCACACTTTGCTACCCAGGTGGCTATATCTTGGAAAAGCGTCGGCCAATAGTACCTGGCCCGGATGATCTTGTGTGCCATCATGAAGAGGAGAAATGGCCCCCACAGGCCGAATTATGAAAACTCTCAAGTAACTTCACTTGCTGTGGCTTGTCAACACATCGCAAGAAGATGCCATCCATTCCACGTTTGTATAAACAGTCATCCCAGATGATATATCTGGCTGCTCATGAGCTTTATAGCGCACTTCTCCTTTGTAGTTAGATGAGCTGGGAATTCACCATAGGTGAGAAAGAAAGCAATATCGGAATACCACTCATCGCTGGTTGCGACAAATAGGACCATAGGCAGTGAATCGGTTTCTCCAGCTGGCTTTGTGCTCCATGGGTGCAATCATCTTTTCTTCCAAAAACTTCTGAATCTTGGTTTTCAGCCATAAGTTGACATAGGCCTTTGCCTCTTACTAACTTGGTTGGTTTTATATCCAGGTCATACTCTTGGACTTTTGCAATCCAATTCCCCGCAAGCTTCCTAACTCCTGTTGAGTTAAAATTGACTTGACTGCCGTGTCAGGGACCAGCACTACTATATGAGAATTTAGAATGTAATACCTGAAGTTCTTAACTGCTTTGACCACGGCGAAGGCATGTTTTTCCAACTGAGACATCTTTAATTCATGAGGCTTGAGAGGAGAGCTCATAAACGCAATCGGGGATTCAACATTTTGAGAATTCTTTTGCATTAAGATGGCCGACACAGTGTGCTCAGATGCATAGCTATACATAATAAAATCTTTGGAGAAATCGGGACATACCAGGACTGGCGAGTGAGCGACGGAGGCTTTTATTTCCTCAAAATGACTTCTTCCCTTCTTCGCTCCATTAGAAAGTTGGTGACCCTTTCATCATGTCTAATATATGACGAGTCTTTTCAGCAAAATCAGGAACAAAGCACCTGAGAAAATTCACTTTTCTAAAGAAAGAGTGAACGTCGGTCTTGCTTGTAGGTAAAGTAAGGCTCTGAATAGCCTTAACTCTTTCGGTATCTATCTTTGTCCCTTCTTTTGCTAACAACATGTCCCAACAATTTTCCTTCTATGACTCCGAAAAAACAGACTTTTTCGGATTCAGGGAGATCCCGTGCTCTCGGCATCTAATCAATACTTGCTCCAAATGATCACAATGATCATTTCACTTGTTTGGAGAACACAGTTAAGTCATCTAAGTAGACTACGATGACCTTCCCCATCATACCTTTGAACGCAAGGTCCATGGCCCGCTAGAAAGTGGCACCAGCATTGGTCAGGCCAAAAGGCATTCTGCTATAGGTGAATGTGCCCCAGGGGGTAGTGAATGTTGTTTTAAATTGGTCTTCAGGTGAGACTTCAATCTGATTGTAGCCCGAAAAACCATCAAGCATGGACAACATTTCTGATCCAGTTACTGCCTGCAGAACTTGATCCATTATGGGAAGCGGGTAGTTGTCCTTCAAGGACGCCTGATTCAGGTTGCGAAAATCTACACATATGCGTATCTCGCCATTCTTCTTGCGCACGGGCACAATGTTTGCCACCCAAGTACTGTGATGGATAGGAAAAATAATCTGTGCGTCCAACATTTTCTGAATTTCAGCCTGGATAGTACCTGAGATCTTAGGATTATAGTGTCTCTACTTCTGGCGAAAAGGTTTGACGTCCTCTTTCAACGGGATGTCATGCTGGACGTCCTTCGGCTTAAAAGACTTTAGATCAGCGTAGGACCATGCCAATACATCCATGTATTTCTTCAGCAGTTTGACAAACTTCCGCTTCTCTTCAGGTGTGCAACATTTTCCAATGTTTACAAACTGTGGATGTTCCAACCAAACCTAAATTGACCGTTTCGGTTTCTGGGGAGGAGCCAGGATCATCTCACCTTTTCTTTTTTACAAAATGATCATGCCTGTCGAAACAACCACTCTAGAGAAACCAAACCTTTTGGGATTTTATTTCCTTTGAGCTAACATATGCCGTCACTTCCTTTTGATTCTTCATTTTGATCGGTAACTGATTCACGGCATGTAGAAGTGGATCCTTCAAAATGAAGTTCACTAAAATTTTCCACCTTTTCTAGAAAGGAAATGAGTTGATTGTCATTGTTGAATACTTGCCAATGCTGAGAATTTTCTGGCACGCTTGGGCGGAAAACCACCTCAATGGTATATTTGTCTATTTTCAAACCTGGGTGAGGGAGCATGAGGGATGCTGAAATGGCCAATGAATCGGCCATGTCATTCTGAGCTCTTGGGATGGATTTTATTGAAAAAGCATCAAACTCCTCGATGTTGTCCCACACCGCATTGCGGTAATGTCTGAGCCTTTCATTCTTCACTTGGTATATCCTCTTAACTTGATTTACGACCAGCTCTGCATCACCTTGTACCTTAAGATTCTTGATCCCTCTTTCCTTTGTGGCTTGCATGCCAAGTAGCAGAGATTCATACTCAGCAGTATTATTTGTGTTGAAAAATTGTAACTTGAAAGAGAGAGGAATAATCTCTTCTTTGGGAGATATTAATACGGCGCCAGCACCACACCCACTAGTCACGCAGCTGCCATCAAACTGCAAAGTCCAGATCTTGTTAAGATCCCCTTCTTGGATGAGGACATCCATTTTGTCAGACTCAGTAGACAAGAAATAGTTTCCCATCCCTGATGATTTGAAGAGAATTTGTGCTTTAGGGTCATCGGAGTTAGTAACCAGGTACTTCTTTTGCGATTCAGGATCCAAAGTTTACATTACACCTTTGACAGGGATCCTAGCCTTAGACCAGTCCATATGAATCTCCCCACCAACTTCACTGCAAAAAATCCTTCCCAGCAGAATTCCATAGGCTGCTGGAATATTGGCAACAAGGACGGTCATTTTTACCCTTTTCTCCGGGAATGCTGCAAATGCAAATTGCGCATCCTTGATTTGACCGATCAGCGGAACTTGCTTGGTTTCCAAGGAATAACATCGGCCAAAAGGCTTAGTAAGGGTGAGGCCCAGAGCATGGGTGAATTTTTCCGGCATGACATTATCGGAAGCTCCAGAATCAATTATGCAGTTGCTTAGTTTGTGGCCATTGATTAGGAGGGAGAGGTAGAAAGGTTCTATCTTTCCTAATGCATGGAAGTCGAGGCAACATTTATGTGGGATGAAGGAGGGGTAGAAAGGATTCCTTTTGGGGAAACCTGATTAGTTATGACAGCCTAACTTTAGATGTATTCAGTCAACCTTACAAGCTGTTCGGGGTTTGATTGAAGGTACTCAGCTTCAGACATTTGGATCTTGGTCTTTTTAGCGTGGTCAATTATGTCAAACATGGCCAAGGGCTGCATTGATGGAGGAATGAGTCCTTCATTTCGCGATGGTAGGGTAAGGTTACTAGTCTTCATGGAAATAGAAGAAGGCTGATTTGGAGGAGAGATGGGAGGAAAATATTTCTTTGTAAAAGACTTAACAGGGGGTTGAGCAGGAAGAGGATTACCTCTTTTAGCAATAGTTGGGGGCATGGATGATGCAGCCTTCTCTTTCTGCACATTGGCAGCGACCTCTGCTTCTTTTCCTTGCGAGTGGGTAAAAACAACATATGATTGTCCACTTGCATATCCTTGGGTACCCTCTTCTTCGTCAGATTCTTCCTCATCAAATTCCATATACCCGATAGTAGATTCGCTAGTCGGTTCACCTGACATCTTGATCATCTTCGCCTTGAGACGAAGGTTCTTCATAATTTTTCCTCTTCTTCTTCAATTTCGGCTAAAGCGTTGACCGGAGGAGCCTCAAGTGCCAACCGTGGAGCAGTTGCAGGAAAACGCGGCCTATGCGGGATGCTGTTGGGAGTGAAAGTTCTTCGTGGAATATCCTGGTATGAGGAACTGGGGGAAGCTTGGGCTAACTGCTTCTTTAATGTGAGCAAGTCATTCACCATCTTTTGAAATGCCAGATCAGACGAAGTAGTGGGAGAAGGGCTCGAAGCTTTAAGCTTAGACGATTCCCTTTTTAATTCGCTAGATATTAGCAAGTTATCTTCGATTCGGATGGCAGCAGCCTGGGTGAGAATCAAGGTAGCTACTTGTTCTTATAGGAGTAAGAAACTTACTTTCGAGCTCATAGCGTTTACAAAGAAACACTTCTGATTCTCCTAGTGTTGGAAGCATGGTAGGCAGGAACACGGTTGATTAGTGAATTGAAACGGGTGATGAAGTCACGCATAGTTTCATTGGCCTCCTTCTTTAGGTGAGTGATCTTTGATAGTAAAATGCAAACGCATCTTCGGAAGGCTTATACCTGTCTTCAAAAGCAGCCCGCAAGGTGGCCCAACTAGTAATAGATCCGGCTGGCAAATGCTGAAACCATTCTGCTGCGGGCCCTTGCAAAGTTTCCAGAAAAAGGTGAACTGACACATCTTCATGGGTCACATCTAGGATACTGCATGACATGATGAATGCAGATATGTGTGAATCTATGCTTTGGTTTCCGCTCCCATCAAATTTGGGAAAATTCTTTCGGTTTCCATGTGGGAGCGCGTGAACAGGATGTGGCAAAGCCTAGGGGCCCATAGCATTTCCCCATGGTACTGCCATTTGGACGGCCGGAAAAAGAACGCGGGCTAGAAGCACAGTTCCGCTGAGCAACAAGGCACTACAAAGTGATGTAGACGTTCCTGATGAGAGATGCTTCCTTTGTGGAGGTGAGACACTCCTGGATGACCGGTCAGCTGAACTCAGTGATGAGAAGCGAGCTGGTGTTACACTAAAGTTGTGCCTTTGAAGCAGGTCGAAGGTAAGATCAACTTCTCCGCGAGCTCTCCTGCTACGAGTAAATGGTTCACCTGCCAGTGTACCTTCCAGATCTGTAATTTTTGGAGTGGATTTAAGAACTCTTTTTGGCTGTACCTGCTGATTTTTTGATTTTTCTGACGAAAATCAGCAGCATGTACTTTTCTAAATATTTAAATTTTATCCTCCTCTCGAAAACCGATTGCGGTTTATTTGTTTGATTAACAAGGATAAAATGATGGTAAAACTTAGTAAGCTGATTTTCAGATCTAGAGTTGACTTTTCAAAGAGTTTGAAAATTTTGGTAAACTGTCAAAAACTCAGATCTACGGAAAAATACAGATTTTTATAAAAACTCAGCGAACTAAAGATCTCCAACTAGACCAGATCTATGGATCTCAGAAGAAAATTTTCAATTTGGAGTATTTTGCAAAAAAAATGGATTTTAAGCAAAAAGTTTAGATTTGCAAACAGGTAATGATTTTTCTGATTTTCACCGATTTTTTTTTAACACACCACCATCATAGATCTGATAGATCTGTTCGATCCCCAGTAGAGTCACCAAAAACTGTTGGTTTGAAAATCTGTCGAGGTGGACAGATCTATGGACAGATGAGCCAACAGTGTGCAGGGCATAGCCCCTCTTTGAGTCAGCAAAGCAAAACTAGTTTATTGTTATTCTACCAGCAGGAATCTTGTGCAAGTCTCACAATATTCTACCTTCAGGGGTTGGGATCTCATCCCAGTAGAGGTATTTCCAACTGTAAAAGAAGGGAAAGAAACAGGGTGGGGAGATAGGAAAGATCTGAAGGGAGAAAAGAAATGAATTCCAAAGTAGAAAGGTCAGAAGGTCTATGATTTGGGTTGGTAGTATACAGAGCCGAACCTACTTTGCATAGACGAATAAAGCAAATACTGATGAATAAATGACAACAAAGTAGAAGTAGATTCAACAGAACAATCACACAGATCTAACATAAGAAAGGTCTGATGTAAAACACATGTATTCAGCACAAAGTCTAAATATTGTATTAATATTTGTTTCTGTTACAAAAAGTTCAAAGTCTTTTCTTCTTACTTCTATTTCTCATCTGAAAAGTATCCACCACTTGAATACAACAAGTATTCAAGTATATATAGAAGAAGAGAAGAAAAGAAGGCAAAAACAAACCAACCACTTAATTACAAAAATATCTTACAAGAGATTCTAAAGTCATTTGTTGACTTTTGACAACTTTGTGGATGACATCATCCCATGGTGCAACATGGATGATGTCATCATTTGTGTCAACATACTTTAGATAATTACAAGGAGAAGGTCGGGAAGAAAGAGATTATTCATCAGTCATCCCGCGGCTGAAAGGGGTATCCTGCTTTTGCTGCTGCTCAGGTGACGAGATGTGGAACTGGGCATGGTATTCCATGAACTTGGTGATCATGGGTTGAAGTTGATCCTGGGAAGGATCCTTGTGTTGATCACTGATAGCCTCGCAAGTCTCCCACTCATCTGTGAGCTTTTCTGGGAGTTTGGAATATTCATTTTCCGCATCTATCAGGTACCCAATGAAGTCACGACAGGCCAACAGGTTGTTGATGGATTTGGCGTCGAAAGTGACTTCTGGTCCCAGCCCTTGTGAAACGATCTCCTTGAAGATCTGAATAGTTTCCTCTACCTTTCTTAAGGTGAAAGAAGGAGTGAGCAAGCCCGAAGACATTCTCAGGACAATTTACTCCATTTGATGCATTGCATCCAGGGCTTCCTCCTTGATATTGTCAATCTTCTCTAGGACGAACTCCAGCTGATCGACCCGATAATCCAGAGTAGAAAGGATTTTGTTGAGGGCTCTGGGGTGCCCAAAGACATCGAACTTGACCAGATCTTCGACTGAACAGTCAAGCATTTTCTTAAAGGTCTCATGCTACATCCTGGCATGGTCCAGCTCTTCAGAGATGGGTCCTGCTATCAGCCTGGAGCTCTTTGTTCACCTGATTGATATTCTGATATAAACTCCGGTGAACTTGGCGATCACTCCCTCACTTTCTTTGAGGATTTGGCTCCTCCAGGTAGAAACTGCCATACCCTGCTCACCAATTTTGGCGTATTCATTAATCTTGTCCTGGCTCAGAGGCTCAGGAGTTTCGGAATGGTAGTTGTAGGAGGTGCACTGCCCATTTTCTGCAAGGCGTGGAGAAGATGTTTATTTTTCTCCTTTAACAACCTCTTTTCTTCCTTTGCTTCCTGGAGCTTCTTGCAAAGGGCGTCAACTACAGATAGGGCCTCTCCTTGAAGGATTTCTGAAGATGTCCCCATTGTCACTTGGGTCACTGTATAATCTATTGAAGACAGATCCTTTTTATCCTTTAAAGGATTGGGGTAAGCTATCTCCATTACTCTCTCTCCTGACGCACTCTGAGAGAAGCGGGTTATAGGATTTTGCTTCTTGGCCCCCTTTGATGGGATGATGGAGAAGTCCATCGGTGGGATGGGAACTTTCCTCTTTTGTTTTCTCAGGTGCTGAGAGATCCATGTTAGACTTATGGGAGAGGGGCTGGAAATAGAAAAGGGAGCAGCTGCAGTAGTAGAAGGAAAATGCGTGGAGACACTCAGAGGCGGCATTGAGAGGGAGGCCGAGGAAGTGCTCACGAGGAGGAAGAGATAACTGCAGGGGAGGTAGACATGGGAATGGAAGGGAGCTGAGAGATGAGGGAAGAAATGGTGGGGGACAGCTCCGCAAGAGAAGAGAAGATGGACGATGAGGAAGGGGGAACAGTAGAAGATGGGGGAGAGGACACGACCAAAGGAATGGTCGCTTGGGTCACTCGAGGAGGGAAGGAGGAGAGGGAGAAGAGATAGAAGGGACCTCAATGGTTGCAGTAGTGGCAACATCCTAAATGGATGTGCCCATCGGAACATCCTCGGCCGCTTCTTTCTCTGGAGAAGCCAGAGTTATAACTTGTTCGTGTGCGGCGGAAGGGGGACTTTTAGGAGTCTCTTCTTGGGCAGAGCTTGACTCACCCTCCTTGTCTTTACCTTTTCTCTTTGGTAGATGTTTTCAGTCTGGAAGGTGTGTTACCCAATGGAGATGTGGTGAAATCAACTCCGAGGTAGATGAGACCATTCATCCTGCACCAGTGCACTGTTCTCCGCAGAGTTTCTTTGACCCTTTCTTCTATAATTTGAGGTGCTTTAGTTCTGTCGATCACATGAAATGGCCAGTCGTCCCCACCCGTGTCAAGATATACCTAATCAACTTCTTGATCAGCAGTTTGATAACCTTTTGGGATGATGGCTACGTCGTACTAGATGATTTCAGCCAAGGCCAAGCGGGAATGATCTTTCCTTCTGAGCTCGGCCTCATGATTCAGGTCGATATAAATATCCTCGATCTGTGGAATTTGGATTGGATCGAGTTTGGCCCTTGGAAGGCAATTCCTTGGGTCGAAAGTGGGCCTTGCCCGGAAGTTGTGCTTTAGATTTAGCAGCTCCAGCTCTGCAAACATCTCTCGTGCTTTGTGGTTGAGAAAGACAAGTGTACCTGCCTACTGTGAGGGGGAAAGGAGTTCCACCCTTCTTTCTCTTCAAGAACTTCTTGTGATAGGTTATGAGCTGTCTTGACAGCTCCAACAGGATCAGCTTGAGGCCGGCATATCTTGGCAATTTGGTTGGTTCCCCCAAGAAGTTGGCTGCCCCTAGATAAGTGAAGGTGGGGAATTGAGTGAACAAGGCCCCCCATTTCTCTGTTGCTACAATAATGCTCTTGGTCGTACGACTGTGAGTCATGTTTGGCCTCAAAAGGTAGATGATGCCATAGATGAAGGCATCATTAATCTTTGTAAACTGATAAATACTGTTCTTCATATTCAGCTCTGGATAGTATTCATATATTTTTACTTGGGGCCAAACTCCGCACCGCATCAATGCTGGATAATCTCTTTCCGAGGCCGCAACATAAACTATGTAGCAGTTCATGTAGAACCTCCCCATTGTGGTAAGTTGCTGGAGCTGCTCAGATATAGTGCTGCTTATGATCTCTGCCCACTCGAAGCGTTGATCTGGCACATTCTTGTTCATTGTCTCCAGGTATCTAAGCATCCATTTATGAAAGTAGTGGGCATTAGGAAGCCCAAATACTCTGCTTAGGAATGTGATGGTATCACTGAGTTCCTCTAAGAAATCACTGTGATGAATGACTTACGGCCATCTGGTCACTACCTTCTTTTTTTTCAGGTATACCTCATTCATTAATTGCATACACTAATCCTCATTATCTTCCCAAGCCTTGGTGCAATCTTCTTGGCTTACAGCCACAAAGTGCCAGTGGTGAGGAATGCTAAGCATTATTTCGGGAGGTGCCGGGTAGCGAGGTTCATCACGACCTCACCTTTCTCATTTTGGACACACCTGGTGTCTTTGTTGTAGCAGCGGGCTACTACCATCATGAACTCATTGTTCACAGCACTGACTGGGATCCCTTCAGCAAAATGCAGGCCACTGCCTACTAGTTTGTCCATCCACGGACTTCCTGTGACCCTTCTGGTTCTAGCCCAGAAGTCTTCCATATCGATATGACCAAGTTCTGAGTCTCTTAAATCTAGGTCACACTCTTCCTGGGATTCGGGCATCCTGACCCTCTGATATCTGTACTTCATTTCTTCCTCTGTAAGCATGGCTTTGCCCTTAGACTTGGTAGGTCTCTTGTTTGATGTAGACATATGTAGTTCTGAACTTAGTTTTTGATCTACAAGAAGAAGGAGTGAAACCCAACGCAAGAGAGTTCATGTTAGCTATTTGATCTCCCATTGAAATATTGACAGAAGGAAGAGTTAGCAATTTTAAGGCATCAGGGCGCAGGGCACATGGATACTGCAGGGCTAAATATGGACATAAAAAAATGGTGTTACAAGGGACAAAATCAATTGTTGCAAGCATGGATACTGCACATGAATTTGTTTTTGTTGTAAGCGGGACTGGTGCCATTTATATGCGTTTTATACCAGGTGCATGTATTTTTCATGTTGCACAGGGACAGGATGCGCCAAAGGTGCATGCAATTTTTCATGCATGGGTGTACACCAAAGGAGTGCAATTCAAGTGTGTAACATAGATGTGTGGGGAACTTGGCATGGCACATGGGAGGATCTGCATGACATGATGTTGCTGTAATAGGGGATGCACCTACACCGCTAATGGTTTTATACTTGGCGCAAGCATGGTTGGTGTTGCATGGATGTAGGGTACACCAATGGTGTAATTTTTTGCAATGTTACACATGCGTTTGGTGCGCCAAGAGGGCACAGGGTTAGTGGGTGCTGCAAGCAAGGAAAGTGCGCTTTGAGGGCGCGACTGTTTTTTATGCAGCAAGCATGGCATGCGCTGTTGGCGGACTGCTCATGTTGCAAGGGTGGTGAAGGGTAAAAAACGTAGTTTATCAATTTTTAAGCCTCTTCTTTCTCTGTGGGGTTTGAATGGGTGTTAATCCTCTTCTGCAGGGTGCCGTGGATAGAGAAGGGGGTACAACAAAAAGACCCAAGTGCTTTGAGGCAAAGCTCTCTTTACCAGCAGATCTGATAAGAGGAGGGAGAGCATGGGAGAAAGACAACCAGGGCAGCAGAGGAGGACTTTGAAAAAACTATGCAACCTACTACACAAACAAACAACAACCAGCAAAAATACAGGGGGAAAAGACCACCTACCCAGAATATATAACGTGAGAAGTGAAGCGAGGTCCACGAACATGACATGAGGACAACAAGCGAGCAGACAGGTGTAGAAGAATAAAAAAACAATCACGTGTTTTCTGACTGGTGATAATGACAGGGCGGATGCGCCTATATATAGGCAAAGGAATAATAAATATGCCAACCACTTTTTGAAGTGGCGCATCAAAACACCTGTCGACATTGCAAAACTTACACCCTGTGGCGCACCAAGATGTGTGTTAACACGTTGTTATGTGTGCCTTTAGCGCACCAAAAGTGTTTTCAACATAGAAATACATGCGCCCTTGGCACACCAAAATGCGGCGCAACAAAAATATTGTTGACACGAAGGCGCATGCACCTTGGCGCATGCACCTTGGTGCATGCAAGAAATGCGCAACACGGTGAGGCACACCAAAATGTGTGTTAACACGCCAAAAGTTGCACCAAAGGAAATGAAAAGGGGGCGCAGATTTACCCTGTGTTACACAGACAAAAGGTGCACCCAACCCAAAAAGACCAAAAAATGGCTAAGTCCCGGAAAACAAAATTTCCCGGGAAAGGGTTTTGCAACGTTCCGAACATAGAGGGGTCCCTTACGAGGGGACCAGAACAAAATTTTGGTATGGTTACCCGTAAAATTTCCCTTGCCAATTTTACGGGATAACAGAACACTAGCACCAAATTAGGATAGAAGGTCACATGCACCCTTGTCCCTCCTAGGTACTCCTATTGATGGTGAATCACAGCACCCCTAAATGTCTGCAAGTCGATGGGTTGAGACTCTTAGTGCAATTGCATAACATGGAGCTTTTCCCAAGTGTGGGATCTTGCGAAATCGAAAAAGCTCTCCGGATGAAGGTCGGTTCCTATTCCTCTGTTCAGATGCACACATAAAAATGTAGAGGATTTACTCAAAAACCGAATCTAACTTGCGAAGGAGACAGGGTAAGAAGATGCATAAAATAAAACCTAAACTACAAAGGTGATGCACTGAGGAATGAAGAACACCTGTCTTGCCAATAAACACAAACCATAAAAATGCAATGCAAGATCATGCACAGATAACCAGATTTGCAGCTCAAGAGGATGTAAAAGAACACAGAGAGGGTTGAGAATCATCCACAAACATGCATTATTTGCTCCAAATATTTATACAACACACTTACAAAATGCCAAGAGAAAAAGTTGCATTACAGTTTTAAATTGGGAGGCTTGAACTCCACAAATTCACCTGCCAAAGAGAAGAAGGGAGGGGCAAAACAAGAATGTCCAACCTTTAGAAAGAATCCCCTCCTTAAAATTTATAGGAAGAATGAGAGAGAAAAGAGAGATGAATTCCAAATCTACCCCAACCACCTCTAGGTTGCATTTAATTCATCTCATTATGGTGGTAGGTGAGAACCCTAGCAAACCTAGAAAGTGGCGAACTGTATTTTGAATTTTTAAGAATTTTTTCTCACCCAATTAAATACATCTAGTCGTATTTTAATAGAGGACCTCGTAAGATTTCTGAAAAGTCCAACCTTGCATAAATCTGAGCTGCCTGTGAAAAGTTATGGCCATCTGAATATCTGCGCCAGGTTCTGCTTCCTGTCAGGGCTCAAAATGTTGCGCCTCCTGAAGGTGCGCCATAGGCGCATCCATGTTTGTGTAGACACTCTCTTACCTATGCCAAGGGCATGAATTTTTCCATGTCAACACTCTGTGTCATGTGCCACTTACCTGCGCCTTCGGTGCATCCATTTTCATGTCGACACCTTCTGTCGTGCGCCTCTTACCTGCGTCTTCGGCTGTTGGTGACGCAATAAAATTCAGGCTCTGAGTTTCTTTGATTTCCATATTCTTCTGTTTGTCTATATCTACCCAGGGGGGAGATATTTACAACTCCTTCCCTTTTTTATTTTCTTCTTACTCTTTTGTGTCTCTTTTACTTCTTGGGCACCTTTTAAAACTTTAGGTCTTCCTTTTAGTTTTCAACTATGAAATTCAAAAATGGAATCATATATATACCTAGATATTTGTCTCAAATATGGGGTCAAGCACTATAAGCATGATCTATCATCACCTAAGCTTGCATCAAAGGCCATAATAGCACTAAAAATCATACATCTAACACACTCATATAACGACAAGGACTGCATTATTTTACATACACAACATAGAAGGGAGAGTTTATTCTATTCCGTCAGATACATCTTGCATGTTTTGGATCAATATATAGATAGCCTGTTATCATTTTGTAACTTGCACAAGGGCAACCTAGGGCATCATTACACACACAAGTAAAATGAACTACATGGAGTTTGAGATGTAGTGTAGCACTTGGTCATAAGTTCACTCTTGAGTGTACTGTCGGCATCATTTCAGCTCCACACTCTGCATATTTTTATTAAATTTGATGTGGTTTATGGATGTTTATAGGTAGTTATCTATCTTGTAGGTTACAAGTACAAACAACCATCTAACAACCAAACTATAGAGACAAAGAGAAACCAACAGTGAATACCCTTCCAACCCATAAAAATCCATAACCTTAGCATCTAAGTAGTCACTAGTACCCAAAATAGTCACTAGCACCCAGGGCACTCATGTTCCTATGGATGCTTCCATCCAATAATGTTCTGAGTTCCAAAACCATAATTGGGCCTTGAAGACATTGTTTTCATCCTGTTTTAGTAGTTACATAGTCCATACCACTCTCATATTTAATAAAATCATCTAATTTATCTTCCCTCTTTCATTTGTTTAGGGTTCCACATTGTTAAATGCTTATTACTTGTGCACTATTGTATTTTATTTCCCCCATATTATTAGCTATAGTAATTTTCCTCTGGAATTAATTTTTAATTCTATTTTATTAAATCATTTGGTGAATCCATGAACTCGAACCCTACCTTGCTTTAAGGTCTTATTTTTATGCCCATTACTTGTAGTGGTCATTTCAATCCTCTTGAGCACACTAAGCTTTCTCCATCTACCCGTAAACGTCTATAAATTAATGACCGCCTCTGATAATCCCCTGATTAAATCAATCAACATTCCTACTGAAAACATTCAAACTTATAACAATGAACACTCATATAATGAGGACACCAATGTTTGATCAAGAGAAAATTGAAAAGCTCACTAGCTTCATTTTTCCATTACGTAATCACCCCACACATATTCCATGTGTCCTCAATGTTTTAATCGTTGATAAAAGATATACAGAGGATACCATTGTCCCTCTCATGGGTTCCTCCTCGACTGCCATGACATCTATCCCACCATTCCTATTTATATTGGTAAAACCACAACTCCTCTCCCTCCCAATACTTCCCATACACAACCTGGCTTCCTATTCAAGAACTCATGACCTAGCCTCATTATACCATGATGTGAAAATCCAAATTTGCTATTTACAACAAGCCTCTTCATCCAGATCATCATCTCTAAATTCCCCATTCATTCTTCATAGCCCTTTCACACCCATCATCTCCTTTTATCAACTACCTCATAACTTCATTATACCTAAGTTTCCCACCTTCAATGGTCATGTCCACCCTCAGAAGAACCTTTGATACTTTCATGTTGCATGTGTTGATTCTGTTGATGACCTTACATTGTTGGCTAAATTATTTCCTAAAATCTTAAATGACTATGTTATGTGTTGGTTTTATGATCTGCCTGTCCATTCAGCAACATATTTTACATTTCTAGTTAATTCATTCCTTGTTCATTTTTCTATAAATATTGGCACTAATATATCATATGCATAACTAACTGAAATCAAAAAAGGATCTAGTGAACATCTTGCAAACTATGTCTTGCACAATAAGAACATAATTGAAATGAAAATGCACGATGTGATTACCATCAATACAATGTGAACTCTATTAATTGTTGTTTTAAGATCAAACATATCATTGAAGATCTTGTCGAAAACAACACAATCGAGCTATCAGAGGCATCTACTTCCAAACAGGTCAATGATAGTAAAAAACTTAAAATATTTAATGACCAATTACTAAAACATGACATGTCATATATTGATTCATCTTCCAATCATGCATATCATGTTGTGCCTCCCCCTTAATTAGATCCAATTGATTTCCTCATTGATACTACTAACATGCCACCACCAGTTATCACCTTCTCAGATCATGATTACCATGCTACATTTTCCTGTGATTCGCAACATATTAATGCTTCTATTGGTACTCATATAGTCAATAATACTATTTTCCATCCCTCGTCCCTTTCTAATGCATGCTTTGTAGCACTCTTGCTAGCTATCAACTTTCTAACCTCTCAAATCACATTTCCAGTCCATAATTCTTACGGTCATGTAATCTTTCCCTTTACTATTGTGTCCCTTACTATACCTACACCATTCCTTGTTACATTTAAAATCAAGGGTTGTGATATGGTCTTAGGGCTTCCTTGGTGCCAAGATACCTAGGTTATTCCTTTTATGCTCCACTTATGTCTTAAGTTTATTCAGAACAAGTAATTTTTCACCATCAAAGGTAATCCACTAGGTACACCATTACCTTGGCCCACTATTGCCTCTATTTCAACACAAGTCATTACATCTAGGGCTCCTAGAACTTTCAAGCCTATATTTATCTTTACACCTAAATCTCCCATTCGTATATGACCTACCTCATCACCTACTCATCCTCACAAATCTATTATCCCACCTCGTCAACCTAAGTTCCCTACTTGGGAAGTACATTCCTATAGGTTTTCTCCACCTCCTTAACCACATCCATCTCTCTCACATACACATAGGGACTTTCCTACACCACCAGTCCTAGACCATGGTCTCGTGCCTTCTCTTTCTTGGACATCAGACAAGGATACCTCACTCTTCGCTATTGTTGAATAGTTTCCATCACTTTCACACTTTGGGGACACACACTTATTCCCCCCTCCATCACTATTTTTTTTCTCTATTATTATCTATGCTGAACTTATCTACTCTAATTCACACTTTGTGCTTTATGATAAACCTTTCCTAATATCTACTCTCAAAACACATATTTTCCACTCATTACCTGATAATGCACTTTTACTTTATGGTCCATGTTTGACTGTTGAGGATGCAATTCCTCCATAAACCTCACTTTTTACATCTTGGCCACCACGGGGGGTTTATTAGCTAGGCAATATCCTAGCACGTGGGTTCATATTGAGGTAATTAAAAATTAATAAATTTAAATTCAATATACCGGTAGACATGAGGGGGTGAAAGGGTTTAATTTAATAATGTTTTGAATCAGGTATTGGGGGTAGGTTAGAGAGGTGGACCAAAGGAAAAGGAGGTTTAATTTTAATATAAAACTAAAACATTTAAACCTTAGTTTTTAAAAGTAAATACATTAAAATTGCAAAAAGAGTGTGTTCATAAATTAAATTATAATCTCTTTTTTAATAAAGAAATATCAATTAAGATATTATCAACCAATAAATAATAAGATGGTAGAAAACTAGGATTGAGTATGCTTTTCAACACAAGTGATATTATTTCACCATCTTAATTATTTGAAGAACTATTGATAAATGATTAAAGCTTGACATTTATAAGTTGATTTGTAATAGGTCTTCAATGGTTTCAATCTACCTTTTAAGAGGAAATGCATATTAAAAAAATTTGAGTGAGAAATATAATATATTTTTTGTTTGATATATTAGGGTACTAATAAAAAGGGGTAAATAAAATTGTAATTTAAAATGGGTAAGTAAGGTACACGGAAAAAAATAGGGGGTATTTTCATTATAATAATATAACATGAGGGGGTATTATAATTTGAATAATTAGAGGTAGAAACTAGAATTAAGGGTATTCTTTAATACCCTTCAAAGGCACGTGTTATTCCATACTTTTACTCAGTGAACCCCCCTATGTTGGCCACTCATCCTGCTTGCTTCACGTCTATATTTCTTAGCATCGCCACATCTCTGGTAAACACACTTTACCTTCATTACCCAATGAAAAACTCTTGTTCTATGGTTCATGTTATCCCAATTTTTCCCCCGAAAAAATTGATCAAACAGGACCCCGCATAGAAGAAAACCTAAGGGTCGGCTCTGTCTTGCAAGCTCGCATTTCAAATTCAACAGTCAGGTTACATGTGGGATGCTACAATGGAGGAGCAGGGTCGACGAAGGAGGAAACAGCGTCAAAGAAACCAGAGGCTCACAAGAGAAGACACAAGTCAAAAGGGCTCGAAGTTTTTAGACTTAGCCACATACAAGTTGACTCGAGGCTGAACAGTAGACTCACAGAAGGCACCACTCATCAGCTTGGTCCAATTCCAAAAGGGCACATCAAAACTGAGACCCCAAATTTGCGTGAAGCTTCTATGTGTCATAGGTCCAAAAAGGGATAGAGTCGGTCGTTGAAAAGTTCAAACGAGCTGAAAGAACCACATGTCAGCTTAGCATAATTTTAAAAGTGAGAGCCCAAGGTAGAGAATCAAATGAGCACTAACTCTCAACGTGTCTAGGGTCCAATAGATATCAAATGGGAAGCGGGCCCAAATTGGCTAAGTATAAGAGGATCGGTGGAATCCCCCACCTATCTCAATGATGCAATTTCAAAGGAAAGATCAAGAGTGGAAGCTCCAAACTTGCGCTAGCCCTCCATGTGTCGAAAAGTAAAAAAGGAAACTGAGTTGGCCATTTAAATCGACTAAGTATGAAAGGACTGGAGGAATCCTCCACATGTCTCAGTGGCGCACATTCAAGGATCGAATCCAAAGGCTGTCACCCAAACGAGCATGGAGCTTCAACATGTCCCAAACCCAGAAAGAAGAAGTCAAAAGGAGGTAGAACCGGCCATTGAAAATTATAAACAGGGCAGAGCCAACGGAAGGTGCCACATGCCTCAAGGGCTCAAATTCAAAAGGTGTGGCCCAAAGAAGAAACCTGAACTAGTGCCAACCCACCACGTGGTTAGAGCTTGAAAGTTTAACTAACCCCAAATCAGTTAAGTGTAAAAGAGACAGAAGAATTATCCACATGTCATCTTGGTGCAATTTCAAAGGAAGAACCAAGAGTGGATTCCTAAATGAGTGTGGGTTCACCACTTGGTCAGAGTAAGAATTTGGGACAGAGTAGGCCCGAATTTGATAAGTATCGAAGGATCAGTGGAAGCCTCCACGCATCGGCTCGACGCAAATTCAAAGGAAAAATCTAGAGGTAGGTCCCAAATGTGCGTTGAGCCTCCACATGTCCAAGGTCAGACATATGGCCCCGCTAAACAAAAGGGACACATGACCATGTTTCAATTCAAAGCAGGAAGGAAGGTCTCCGAAGGCAGTTTGAATTTTTTGGCTTTTATTTCAAAAAGGCTTAAAGTATAAAAGTAAGCCACACCTCTATCGATGCCCAGAGGAGCCCACGTTTCAAGCCTAAATTACAAGTGGGGTAGTGGGCCTTGGAAGGATTTTTTGCTAAAAGTGGATCAGCGGGCCTGGGGAAGACTTTTCGCCAAAGTGGAAAATGCAAGCCGGTGGGCCCAGGAGATGACTTTTGGGAAACGTAAAGTTTCAAGGCCACGGGAGTTTTTTTACATTTTTTACAACTTTCATAAAAGTGCAGTTTGTAAGTGCAGGCTCGCGAGCCTGAGGAGGTTTGTTCGCCAAATGGAAAATGAGAAGGTGGCGGGCTTGTGGGGGATTTTGTGCAAAAGTGTATTTTTGAGCCTACGGAGCTGTGGGAGGTTTTTTCGATTTTTGTGTCTTTTTCGTAAATAGTGCATTTTATATTTTCAGGCCCACAGATCCACTTTTCTATAATTATGTTTTCACCATTTTGCACAGTCATGATGTAGAATCTTCAAACAGGCATATCTTTTGACTGGAAGCTCTGATTTGCACAAGAGAATACTTTTTGGAAAGGTCTCGACCTCTTCTATGTCATGGAAGAATAAAAATTTAATTTTTACAAGGTTAGGTGGGTAAAAAATAGGAAAACATCTTTCATGCCATTAATGTATGATCTGATTGCTTTAATAACCAGATCAGATTTTGATTTGATCCGCATTTTTTTCCTTCTCCAACATGCCAAATAGACATGGGGAACCAAAATTGATAGATTGTAGGTGAACTTGTAGGGCATTGATGTTTGGTGGTTGTTCTTTAAGAACATAATCAAGTTTCTCTTCCTTCTCTTGGGTTTTCATCATCTATATATTGTAAACACTTCTCATTTGAGAAGGGGGAGACATTCTGGGTGTGGGAAAACTTTATAAGATTGTTTCCCAACTCCATTTTGAGTTGTAATCCTTCTCCTACACCTGGAAAGCATGTTATTGCTTCTGAGCATCCATGTAATGGTCCGTGCACCTTATAGAGCAATAAAATCATGTTTTTGTGGTTTTCTTCAAACCCTTTCTCATGTTTTGATTGTTTCTTTATGCCTCTCCATCTCATGTTTGTTTCATGTGCATTTATTTCATGTTTGCAGGTGTAAGATGTTGTGTTTCATGGATTTTTGATGGAAAATTTGGATCTGGGTCTTTGTCACTTCTATCTGACCTCCCTCATCTCCTTTTTCCCTTGTTTCATCCTCCCTCGGAAAAGTATCTCTCTCTCTCTCTCTCTCTCTCTCTCTCTCTCTCTCTCTCTCTCTCTCTCTCTCTCTCTCTCTCTCTCTCTCCTTGGAATGGTTAGATTAGGATAGATTAGTTTTTCCTGTACTAGAGTAGCTTGTGGAAGGTAGTTTAGGATGTAAGAGCTAGCCTTCTCTGGAGGTCCATCTCAAGTTCGCAAGTCCCACAGCTTGAGAGATGGTCCAATTTTGTGCAATCACACCAGATGCCCCCTTTCAAACTTAGGACATTCGTGGGTGTTCTGATTTTGCACTAACATTTCATACTTGACTATTCAGGGATAATTCCCACATGAGCCTCATCTCACACACATTCTGCTAGTGGGAAATGTAGGTCTTCCCATCTTCACATCTTGCATATCGTGTCACACAACATTTGCACATCTTGGTTGCATTTACTCTTGCTATCTTATACTATTCACATGTTACACTTTGTTTCCTATGCTAGCTGGATAGTTAGTGTGTCATTATCTTTTTTTATACACACATGCACGTTCTCATGGTATCTAGAGGTGAATACTAGATTTTTTACATATTTTTACATGATATATGATATTAAAACACTACTCTTTATAGTCCCTCTGAGGCTCCTGGGGGCATCTACCTTTACTACTATCATACTTCACACTCATAGGACCTATCGTTACAATATTTATTTATTATTGTCATTTAATTTTCACTACTATATAAATGATTTGACATAAGTACTTATCTTTACAACATGTTAACATGTGCTTCATGTGTAGCATTTTCCTAACAGGGTTTTATACAACTATGGTTATTTGTTATTGTTTTTTTTCCATTTTTTGCTATTTTTTATGGGCTATGCCCTATGTTATGCTTGATAACTATTTGCTTATGGTAGCTTTGGCCCTCATTTTCTTGTGACACTGTGAGCAATGTCCCATGTATACAACCCACTTTTTACAGTACATCTTATCTGTATATTTTTTTTCTACATTGTTTTCTATTTGCATGCTAAGATACCCTCCTCGTTTGGACATTGCATATAGAAAATAAACGTGGACCAAATATCTATATATTGTTTTCTAAATCACCCTTCTAACAGCTAAGAGCTCTAAAACATAACAAAACATTACATAATTTTCAAAGGCACATAGTCATAGATGAGTCCTAAATATGACATGGACGAAATACACAAGGTAGAAACTAATGCCTAGTATAGACAGGAATGGTGGATGCTTGTGTCCCACCTACGAGCTTGCATCCTAAGAGAAAAAATATATAATTTCTCAGTTCAACACAGTTTCCAGCAATTTCAGTATAGTTCTATGGTATCAGACACTTCGTTCTAGTTACAAAATTCATTCAACTAGTTAAAATTTGGTTATAAATGGTTACAATTGGTTACAAATCAGGGACATGTCATCTACAATGGCACTTTGGGAAGTTTCATGGAAGGAGATAAAAATAGACCTCTCTCCCCAACATTCTTCTCTTAACATGAGATCACCTAAAAACCTCGCTCTTGGTGTGAGATCACCCAAAAAACTCACCCTTAGTGGAAAGACACTCAAAGTTGTAGCATCTCCAAAGCAAATAGGATCACTTTCTATCCTTTACTCTCTCATACATCAAGCACACTCTTTCCTTAGCTACTACTTTTATAAACTTATAGACACATTACTCTAATTTTTGACATATAGTACTTTGACCACTATTTTTCTCTTATTTTGTTGGTTTTTCCTTACAAAAACAGCTCGCATATACAAACACAAGCTCTAACAACATGGTACTACGCATATACTTCATTGCTATGGTCTACCTCCATTTCCTAGCTGCCACGCTTCACATCACGATCACTTCACACTACTTGTCTACTCGACACACTATCAGCTATACTTCTCCTCAGTTTATAAGGTAGTCATATTCTATTTACTTTAAGCTATCAAGTATTCACTCAACAACATAAAATGGGGGGAAAATGTAGAAAAAAAATATATGAACTTGGGTACAATTCTAGGTTCTAAAGCATACTAATATATAGATTATCCCTAAGCAAGAAAACTAGTAGTTGACATCTCCTTTTGGATCTTTGATTGCTTTATCTTTTGCACTTCATTGGTCTTACACATCTTATAGCTTCGTCATGTACTTGAATTATTTATATTTTAATGGCCTTGGACACTAGCACCGAGTTAGGAAAAAAATGCCTAGGTGGTCATGTCCCTCCTTGGAGCTCCTTCCCTTATTTATTTTCTTCTTACTCTTTTAGGTCTCTTTTACTTATTGGTAAGATTTTTAAACTTTAGGTCAGCCTTTTAGTTGTAAATTACAAGATTCAAACAAGAGAATCATATATGTGCTTAGTTATTACTCTCAAATAATGTGTCATGCACTATAAGCATTATCTATCATCACCTAAGCTTGCATCAAAGGCACAAGAGCACTACAAAACATATATCTAGCACACTAATACAAGGGACAAAGGTTGTATTATATGGAATACACAACATAAGAGGGGATTTTATTCTTTTCCATCACACACATCTTGCATACTTTGGAGCAATCTAGATATATCCCACTATCATCATGTAACTTGCACAAGGGAAACCTAGGGCATTAATACACACACAAGTACAAAGAACTAAATGGAGTTTCAGATGTAATGCAACGCTTAGTCATAAGTTCACTCTTCAGGTGACTAGTGGGGTCAATCTGACTCCACATTCTACATATTTTTTATTATATTTGGTGTGGTTTGTGGACATGTGCATGTATCTATCTATCTTGCAGGTTATAGATACGACTGAAAAACTAACAGTCAAACTAGAGAGACAAATAGAACCCAACAATGAAGACCATCCAACCCAAAACAAACCATATCCTGAGAATATACGTAGTTACTAGCGCACAGGGAACTTTTGTCCTCTTGTGGGAACTTCTATCCATCACAGTTTTGAGTTCCATTTAACTTAGTGAGCCTTGACAACACTGTTTCTAGACAGTTCCAATAGTAACATAGTCTGGACTACTCCCAGATTGCACAAAATCAGCTAAGTCATCTTCTCTCTTTCATTTTTCTAGGGTTTCACATTATTAAATGTTTATTACTTTTGTACTAGTGTACTTTATTTCTTGCAAATCATTAGTTACAGTAAGTTACTCTAAAATTAATCTTTTATTCTATTTTATATTAAATCATTTTACATTTTTCTTACACAATTTTACCTTCTTCCGCTTGTGTGGGGCTACGAGATCGACTAAGGAGGGATTTACGAAAGAAAGGAAAGTTGATTTTTTCCTATAACAAAGCTTGTAATAACTAGCGAGGCTAGGTGACCGGTGAAAATGGATATTTTGAAGAGACAAAAATAGAGGAAGCTAGCAAGGAGTGGGAGAGAGACAAGGTTTTTGTGGGAGGGGAAGGCACAACTTGTTTGATAGGAATTGTAATGGAGCTAGCTCCATTAGCAGTGACTAGGAGATAGGAATAAGTTGAGGGTTTTATAAGACCACGAAAAATAATCTTTTATTGGTTACAGTGGTCCACCCATCCGAAGAGAAGGGAGCTTTGGACTTCATTTGAGCCTTTTCTTGTGACACAAGGCAGGATTTGACCATTAGAGGACACTTACAAATCATGTCGTCAACAGCTTGGAGTGAAAATAAGTATTAAATAAGTTAATATAGAGGACTTGTTAATAAGAACGGGCATCTCTAACCTGAATATCAATGGAGTCTTTAAGGTCTTTGGATAAATCCACCTTTACGCCAATGCATTTTTGGGGGAAAATGTTAAAAAAATTGTTGTTCTAGAAAGATAAGTCAACCCAAGGATTTGATTAGGTGTTATAAAAATCCACACAAGGGCAGAGGAAGCCCAAGAAATTCCACCTATACTGGGATTGTAAGCTTGGCTTGTTCAGAGAACTGGAAATCCCTAGTCAAGTGAGAAAACACTACCAATGTGTTTCAAATGAACCATAGATTGTGGTTGATAATGGCCTTGCAATGTTCATCATTATAGAAGCAAAACAAAAAACCCTTGGTGAGGTTCTTCACTCACTCGAGCTTGATACCATGGTGTTTCCAATGGTTTTGAACCCATCATTTCAACAAGATTTCAGGGGGGACTCAACCAAAAAAATACCCAACAAGGTTGTATGATTTAAGCCAGTTACAATATTTATCAAATTTATGAAAATTAAGCACAACTTCAGGAAAATGAATTTTAGAATTAGATTGGTTGCCTCGTCAAATACTTTTGGGACAAATTTCTTCACCTTATTTGGAGCCATGGGTGCCAAACACTCCATCAATAAAACTTGCATCAATAGATGGATGTGGTGAAAGGGTAGCCATTAATGATGGCGTGATGCCAGCCAAAGGTGGATTAAATAGCCCACTCAATGACATAACTATGTATGCAAAGTAAAAATCCTACCAAAATTCCCAGGAAACAACAATTTGATGATAAATCAGTACAATTGACCGCAAGCAAGGGAGGACCTAAAATCTAAACCCTAACATAACCGAATTTACTTTTTTTTCTTTTCCACCATTTAATAATAAAATTAACACTTTTAAACTAGGCCCTTCGAGTAAAATATTTTATTTCCACATATTATGAAAATTACCACTTTATAAATGAAATAAGTGAAAACCAAATAAACAATTGCCTTTAATAAGCACAGCCAAGTGAGGGAGTTTGTTGTAATGAAATACCATGAGTTGGTTATCTCCCTTACCATTGTGATGCTACATGAATAATGGATATGCCTCGATAAATGAAGGAGGTATGTTCGTTGTTGTGGATAAAGCACGTTGTTTTTTTCCATCTTTGTGCTTAATCCAAAGCCGAGTGAATATAAAGAGGCCTGCAACCAAAAAAAATGATGGTGGGATGAAATACAATGGTCTTGTTAGTATAGAATCATAGCACCCTTGAATTTTCTGAGTCTAATATGGGGAATTCGGTGTGATTACACAACATTAGACCATCTCTCAAGCTGTGGGACATGCAAAACTTGAGATGGACCTCCAGAGAAGGTTGGTTCCTACTTCCTAATCTACCTGCCACAAGCTACCCCGATGAAGGTAGAACTAACCTATGCTAATATAACCATTCCAAGGGGACAGGGAGAGAGAGAGAGAGGGTGAAAGAAAGGCTACACTAAGTGTTGTTACACTAGAAAAGGAAGTGGCTGATCACAGACCCAAACTGCCTGAAGTGGAGAGAGGTGAGCAGAGGAGAGGGTGGATAAGATGCGCCATGGAACAAATATTAATTTCACATGGAACACCACTTCAAAAACCATTAAGCACAGCTCCCAAAACCTACAATAAACATTAGAATATACACAATATACGTTACGATGACGAGAGGTAATAAGAGACAATAATATGAGCCAAGGATGGATAGATGCATCACAAAACAGATTCTATTGCTCCAAAAGTTACACGGTACATCATTAATGGTAAAGGGGAAAGGAAATTCCATTATAGAGCCATGAAAGGAGGCCTAAACTCCACATTCTACCCTAAGAAAGAAAGAGAGGGGGGGGGGCAGGAGAGAAAAGATGAACAACCCTTTAAATATGCCCCTCCTTTACAATACATAGAAGAGTGAGAGAGAAAGAGAGGGAAAATTGAACTTTGTCCCAACCACCCCTACAACGCATTGAATTCCATCTACTGAAAGAGATAAGGAGAGAGGGAAAATTCAAATCCTTCTTTAACCACCTTAAGATATGCATTGAATCCACCTACCATGATTAAGAGTCTCGCTGCAACACCCATGCCCTCATCCTTGTCCCTTACTGAACAAGAAAGAGCCACATTATTCATCATGATGGCAGGTGAGAGACTTGATAGTCCCTAAAAATGGAAAGCCAAGGCATTAATGGAGGCAGGTGAGAAGTTGGCGCCAAGATCTTTCCAAAAAGTCCTCTCTCACCCAAATCCAAGTTTCTAGTCGAAAGATATGGCTATCTGAAGATCAGGATCACAGTCACACAATGTTTAAAAGAGTCTGTCTATATGGGGTCCACGTGGCAGCCTCGTGCATCTTGAAGATTTGACTCCTTCCTTTTACTTTTGAAATCATACCATATTGACACATGGTGACTTCTGCGGGCTCCTCTGTGTTTCTTTGTGTTCTGTTTGAGTCCTTTCCATTGGTGGAGACATTATGCTTGACCCGAGACATGTGGAGGCTTCGTGCTTGTTTGGAAACTTCCCTCAACTTTTACCTTTGAAGTTGCACGGCCGAGACATGTAGAGACCCCCGCAGGATTTTGTAATTTTCAATGGCTAACCTTACCTTTTCAGACCCTGACCAAGTGGTGGGTTGGCACTCATTTGGGGAATTCCTTTAGATTCACCTCTTGAAAGTGTGTCGAAGAGACACGTGGCTCCTTCCGCTAGCCTATTCCTTTCTTTGTATTTGGCTAAGTCCCTTTTTCTTGGCAAGGCCATATATATGACCTGAGACACGTGGAGGCTCAACACACATTTGGGAACCCTCTCTGAATTTTACTTTTGAAAATGTGTTGTGCTGACACTTGGCCCCTTCCAAAGGCCTGCCTCTACCTAGACTTTTCAATGACCGCCTCTACCTTTTCGGGCCTAGAAACATGATGAGCTTGCACTCGTTTGGGGATTGCCTCTGTATTTTCCTTTTGAAATTATGTCGACAAGGCACATGGAGGCTTCCACTTACCTTTTGTACTTATCCAATTTGCATCTGCTCCCTTTTTGGCCACTAGAAACATGGAAGCCTCGCTCTCATTTGATTCTCCACTCTAGGTCGTGCCTTCGAATTTATGTTGATGCGACACATGGCATCATCTGCTAGTTCTCTATACTTATTCTTTTTGTGCCCACTCTATCCCCCTTTTTGAATTTGTTGGACCCTAGACATGTAGAGAGTTGGCACTCATTTGAGAACCCACTCTTTGGACCCAGCCTTGGTGTTGCACCGATGAGACACGTGGAGGCTTCTACCGACACTCTTATACTCGGTTGATTTAAATGGCTAGCTTTGTCTTCTCTTTGGACCTGGGACACATGGCGAGCCCATACTCACTTGGGGATCCACCTTCAGAGTTGTTCTTTAAAGATGTGTTGAGTCGACATGTGGCACCTTCTGCTGGCTCTGCCCCATTTTTACTTTTCAACTGTCGATTATGTCTCTTTTTTGGATCTGGGATACGTGGAATCTTAGCACCTATTGGGGGTTTCCATTTTGGATTCAATCCTTGGAGTTACATTGATGAGGCCCGTGGAACCCTCCATGGGTCTGTGAATTTTCCATGGCCTATGAGACCCCGCGGGCTTGCGGGCTCGCACTTGAAAATTGCACTATTTATGAAAAGATCAAAAAAATTCAAATTCCCCCACAGACTTGCCAGCCCACTTTTAGACTTGGGAAAAATTTCCTCTGTGGCCCCGCAGACTCGCTTTTGGCAAAAATTCATCCTCGGGCCCATCAGTCTGCATTTTCCCATTTTTGGGCAAAAAGACATCTCTGGACCCATCGGCCTGCTTTTTCCACTTTGCAAAAAGTAATCCTTCTCAGGCCCGTGGGCCCGTAATTTTACTTGTGTCTTTTGGTGAAAAGGGAAAAAATTGAAAATGTCTCCTGCCACCCAGCTGGTCCATAATTTCCTTTGGTAAAAATTCTTCCCTGAGCCTATCGGCCCACTTTTGGCAAAAAATCCCTCTAAGGCCCGTCGGCACGTAACTTGACCAAATATGAAGAGTTATAAGGACTTATTTATATCTCTAGAAAGGGGAAGAAATTTCCTATCTGATGGAAATGCTTTTAGGGGGCCTTAAGTGCTTAGAATATGCAAGAATTCACATTGAAACAAAAAAGGGGAAAATGGTGTCAGTTGACTCAAAAGAAGTGTGAGCTTATTTTGGTCAACAAGTCTATCAGCCATTGAGGGGCTTGAGACAGATTTGTTGAATGGTGAGTGAAATGTTTAATGGAGGAAGTGTGGCTTGGAATAAGATCTGACTGAGTAAAGGCAGTTGGGAGAATACTGAGTGTTATTTAACATAAACAGTGAATGCTTAATCAAATAAAAAAACCAAGATCATAGAAACCCATTGCCTTATAAAGTTTGTGTGATGAGATCTATGCATCTACTGAGCAAGAAGTTAGAAATACATGTTGCAGGATACACAAAAAGCTTAGTACCAATCATGGCTTGGCTCAGGATTCAAATTATGATATTATAAATCAATGCAAACAGTGCACTCAAATAAAATACAGATTAAAGGGAAACCTCAATTCATGCGAATGCAGACTAAATTCATACAGTGAAAGTTGATTTTCCAATAAAAGATCTAACAACCCTAAGATCAAACATAGTGGAATCAATCCAATCAAATGCTTGAAACAACCAATGATAAATGCATATATAAAAAGTGTACTTCCACTCTGAGTAGGATCAATTGTAATCGTTGAATCTAGATGAGTAGTGGTTGCAAGAAACCTACTCAAATAAC
This sequence comes from Taxus chinensis, assembly GCA_019776745.2. Lineage (NCBI taxonomy): Eukaryota > Viridiplantae > Streptophyta > Pinopsida > Cupressales > Taxaceae > Taxus > Taxus chinensis. The sequence goes on from CM034146.1 coordinate 811,113,050, forward strand.
ATATCTTAGTGATTAATGCACTCATACATCCAATGATCTCTCCTCCACGCCATTACCACTGTGATTGAGACATTACACATATAATGTACACAACAAACATTATGCAGAATAGTGTCTCATTATTACCTAAAAGTGAATATAAAATTCCATATTGTCCTCTCTCTACAAGCCATTCTTTGATACCAATGGGAGTGCCTAAGAAATAGGAAAGGGATTTAGTTTCATGTAACAATAATTTGTTACATAAAATTAATAGTACAATGGAAAAAATATTTGTACATTAACAATCTATGTAGATAAAGTTATTAGGTCCAATAATTAATAAAATATAAATAATTAGTATAATCAAATTTAAATCTATAAGTGGGTGTGAACATAACTAGAACCAAGTTAGTTGAGAAATACTCCAATCCATTGTATGGTTTGAACACACATTCCAACATTTGTTTGATAAACAAATTTTTTTTACTATAGTATTTATATTAAACAAAGTTTACACTTATTATATCATGATTCCAAGGTGTTGTATTTTACCAATTGATTTGCACAAAGTTGTATGCAAGTAATTTTAATTGATCATTTATATTTTAAAAACAAATTGAAAAACTGTTATTTAACATTAACGTGATTATTAAGGTAAAAATTTAGTAGTGATTTTTTGTTAATTATGAATATTCAATTTTTTCAATTGGCATTTGGTGATTTGGAGGAGTAGTAAATTACAGCATTTCATCTAAATTATTGGGATGCAAGCTACTTTTCAAGGTTAGCTCCCCTGCAGTTTAAATTAAATTTCATACATATGATTGAATATATTTGCTACCTCAAAATAAAAAATGGGCATATTTGCTCTCTCTCTCTCTCTCGAGGAGAGAGAGAGAGCGAGCAGAGAGAGAAGAGAGAGATGTCTCTCTCTCTCTCTCTCTCTCTCTCTCTCTCTCTCTCTCTCTCACACACACACACACACACACACACACACACACAAACAATAAGACTCTAATCCCAAGGGTATATCTCACATGTAATTGTAATTCATCCCCCAACAAAAAATACAACAAACCAGCTATAAAATTGAATTTTCCATCTGCATAACATTTATCCACCTACATTATATCAAACATTTATATGCAAATGTATCATGACTTTTCTTATTTATCTAAATTTTCTCTATCCATCATGTTGCATAATAACTAGCTACCTACAAATTCACGATGACCTAATCATGCAGTTGTATGACTGCATAGAATCCAGCCATATGCAAAAGAAAATAACCTTTTGTTAGTGACTTCATAGTTTTCAAAATCATTCACGTGAATTGAATGAAAACTCTTGAAATACAATTAAATATCCTCTATTGATCATGGCAAGGGGGTTCGCAATTTATTGAAAAATGGCCTTATTATATCATTTTATCCAACCACAAAAGACCCATACAACCAACATCCACATCAAATACATGTATTAAATGATTAACTACATTTTTATTTATTTTTAGTCTCATACTAAGGCTAAATAATAATACCAAGACACATTTGAATGTAAAACCAACTAATAGTGATATTCCACATGAAAACATTAATCATTATAACATGTCACCAATTCAAAATAATTTTGATGATGGCATGCCTCTGATAGAGGAAAATGGTTAAAATGTTCCTCCACGTGAAAATAGTCCTTGTTATGAAATGAAATTAGTAGAACACATTTATACTTATTATCAAATAGAAACTTCATTTATAAATTCTACTCACAATTTTTTGCTAAGGAAGAGGATACTAGAGGACAGTCTCGATGATATCCAACTAATAAAATAGATTTCCACTCATCAAACAGAAACTTCAATTGATAAGATTAGTCAAAAAAATGTGTGAAGGAAGAGATGTAGATGGACAATTGGAAGGTCTTTTATTCAATTGACCAAGATACTAAATATGTGTTCATTGAAAAAGTAGAGATAGGAATTGGAAATGATAGTATAGAAAAATGTAGATATGAAATATGTAGTTAGAAAGTTGGAAAGGACCACCAAATGAAACTTAATTTGGACACAATAGAGATACATTTTGGAAAAATATGTGTAAGTTAAGAAACTATATGAAAAAACTAAATTAACACATCTAATGAAAAATGCATAATAATACATGCATGTAAGATATGCAAAAAAAATATGAAAATGATGAGAAACATCTATAACATATCTATGAGAAAGAAAGAACAATTACAAAACAATTAAATGTAAAAACAACAAGAACACATAGGTGAAAAATGTAAAATAATATTTGTATGTAAGATACACAATAAAATATGAAATGATCATAAACATCTATATCATATATTTGAAAAAGGAGGAATAATTATTGTTGCAAAAATTTGGTGCCTAATGCAACCAATAAGGGAAAGAACATAACCAAGAACACAAAACACACAAAATATCTATTATATTCGATTTTAAAACTTCATATAAACTAAAAGCTAAAACTTTGTATTTTTTTTTTCTCTTCTTGTGTCCTATTATTTGTTTCATTTTCTTACAAAAAATATTTTCTTCTTGATTTGCTACTCTATATTCTTCTTGTTCTTTCTTCTTTTTTCCTATGTGCTACTGCACATATTTTCTATATTCATTCTCTGTATAAAACCTTGAGCTACCACTTTATATATTCTCCTTTGAGCTATTGATGCTCTATATATTTGCTATATTTATAAAATCCAATTATATAGCTTTGTGTGTCTTTCAAAATACATTCACCTTTGAAATGGACCCAAAAGATCAATTGGCTCCTTATCTTCACGGCTTGAAATTCACCCAAATCCATTACCAAAGTTAGATGGAACTTATTCCACATGTCGGTCTTTATATATCCTTTATTCTATGACATGAAGCTAATACCAATAAGAATCATCCATGGTTTTTGCATTATCATTCTTCATCCATAGCCTTTGTCACACATAAATCCCCATCTAATGGGAAAGCTCCACACCCTTCACACTTGTCATTCTATCTAGCTTCGTGCTTATCATTTAGTGGTTGTGGCTTCGCATCGTAACTCTAAGTTGTGCTTAACTTAAACCTGATGGATAGATAGAAATGTAGTCACGTGTCTTTGTCTTAGGCGATCGATATATGATCACTTACTGCCTTGACTTAACCGGACCTTACGGAATATAAGCTATGGCTTATTCCACGTACTTCATGTCCACCAGGGAGAACTATTAAGGTAGGTTCTAGAAATCTAACACATGTTTTCTCCATGCCTGTCACATCCTCACTTTGAACATCCCCTACCTGAAGACTTATAAACTGCATTGAATTCTGCAAAGTTGGGTCCTCCCAAAGACATAAAAATGAAGGACATTGGAAAAATTCCCTATGGCCTATCACTTTGGTGGAAAAATACAAAATACTCCAATGGCTGAAAACCAAATATAAATGCATGTCAAAAATATGGTTACAAGCAAGGGAAAACATTTTTGGAAACCTACTCGAGGCTCAAGATTATAGATCCATTAATTTTGACACTCCCCCTTAATCTTAAGCCAAAAAATTATAATCAAGGACTCATTTTAAATTCCTATACATCTACAACACTCAGACTTGCTCTTAAATACTCAAATATTTCTATTGACAAAGGTTTGGTAAAATTGTCAGCTAGTTGTTGCTTTGACTTACAAAACTTAATCTCAATTTATCCTTTCTCATCCAATTCATGAATGAAATGGTATTTGATTGCTATATGTTTGTTTCTTCCATGGAAGACTAGATTCTTTGACAATGTAATAGAATACATATTATCATATAAAATACCAGAAACTCCTTTTTGCTCTTCATGTGAATCTAAGAGGATTATTCTTAAACAAATTTCTTTTCAAGTGGATGATTTTGCTACAATATATTATGCTTCAGCTGTAGATAATTAAACAACTAAATTTTTCTTCAAATCCCATGAAATGGCTCCTAGCCCAAAAATAAACACATATCCAGATGTTCTCCTTCTATCATCAAGGCTTCCTAACCAATTGTTGTCTGTATATCTAACTAATTTTAAATCATCATTATTATCATATAAACTTCCATAATTTCTTGTTCTAATTGTTGTCTGTAAATCCTACTTGTCATTGTTTCTCCTTTCGATTATCTAAGAATTTAGAAATCAAACTAACTGCATACATTATATGTGGTCTATTTGTGGTTAAATACATCAAGACTCCTACCGTGCTTGTATACCTTGTAGGATCCACATTTCTACCACAATCATCTTTGGTCAATTTCAGAATTAATTCAGCTGGTCTAGATGTTGGTTTACTATCCAACATTTTGAATCTTTACAAGATTTTTTTTGTGTATTTTTCTTGAGAAAAAAATATGCCCTACTCTATTTGCTTGACTTCAATTCCAAGAAAATACTTCAACAATACCAAATCAGACATCTCAAACTCCTTATTCATGGCTAATTTGAATTCATCTATTTCCTTGTTTGCATTTTCATTAAATAGTAGATCATCTATATACAAAACAACAATCAAATTCTCTCCATTTCTTACTTTGATGTAGAGTGTGGTCTCACTACTACTTTTGCTAAAGTCATTTTTTATTAGATAGGATTTTATCCTACTATACCATGCCCTTGGTACTTTTTCAAATCCATACAATGCTTTCTTGAGATTGTATACTTTTCTCTCATGCTTTGGGATTTCATAACCAGGTTTTGTCCCACATAAACCTCTTCTTCCAATACTCCACTCTAGAAAGCTGATTTAAAATCCATTTGATGTACCTTCCACTTGTGATGATAAGCTATGTCAATAATTTTTATCATAGTTTCTATCCTTTCTACTGGAGAAAATGTCTCATTATAATCACATCTAGGCCTCTGTTTGTAGCCTTTGGCAACTAACCTTTCCTTGTGTCTTTCAATTTTACCTTCAGGAGTAGTCTTTGTTTTATAAACCCACTTCCCTCTAATGACTTCCTTTCCTTCTAGAAGATCTACTAACTCCCATGTTCCATTTTTATATATTAAATGCATTACTTCACACCATTTATGATCATTAATTTCTTTCTCATGATAAATAGTATCAATTTCTAAAAATAAAGCAAAATTAATCATCTCATTTTCATTTTCTTCATACCTTGAATGTTCATAAATCTCTTGAACACTCATCATTTGAACTTGTTTTTGGAATGAGTTAGATGATGATGAATATGCCTCATTTTGTAGTCCTTGCATTTTTTTTTTGTCGTTTCCATTTGAAGATTCACCACTTTGTGAAATGGGTGTCCAACTTTTTACATTGTTTACTCTACCATTTGTTGTTTCAACATCAATTATGGGTGCATTTACCTTTGCTTTTGGCTACTCTAATTCTTGAGCATCTCTCCAAGATACTTCCTCAATGAGTTGACCATCCCGGCTGATTAACAGGTATTTTGTGACTAGATCATGCAATATTTGAGATTTTGATTGCTCACTATATCCAATAAAAATGTGCTTCTCTCCTCTGTTATCCCACTTTGATATGCATATGTTACACACCGAAAAACTCTCAAGTGTTCAAACCTTGGATTTCTTCTACTCCATGTTTCTTGAGGTATCTAGTTCCCACACTCTTTGTAGGACATCTATTTAGCATATAAACTATTGTTCCAACTACTTATACCTAGAATTCATCAGAAAATACTCTAGCTTTGAGCATTCTTCTTTCCATTTTTTGAAAACCTTGAGTTTTCGCTATGTCTATTCTCCTCTGAGCTATTGATGCTCTCTATATTTGATATATTTTTCGAAGCTATTTATATATCTCTACATGTCTTTCAAAATACATTGACCTTCAACACAGACCTAAAAGATCAATTAGCTCTTGCTCTTTGTGGCTTGAAATCCAATCAAATTCATTTCCAAAAGTTAAATGTAAATGATTCCACTTGTTGGTCTTTCTAGATCCTCTATTCTCCGACGCGAAACTAAGACCAATAATAAATCTCCATGTTTGTCTCATTTTTATTCTTCATCCACAGACATTTTCAGTACACAAAGTCTCCTCTAATGGGAAAGTTCCACACCCTTCACACTTACCAGTATATCTAGATTCATGTTTGTAATTTATAGGTTGTCACTTCACATCACAACTCTAAGTTGTGCTTAACATAAACTTTCTAGATCCATAGAAATATAACCATGTGTCTCTGTCTTAGATGGTCGATATATGACCATTGACTACCTTGACTTAACTAGACCCGATGAAATATAAGTTGCGGCTTATTCCGCAAACTTCACATCCGTCAGGGAGATCTGTTAAGGGAGGTGCCAGAAATCAAACACATGTTTTCTCCATGCCTGTTGCATCCTTTCTTTGAACAACTGGACCCGAAGACTTATTAACTGCGGTGAATTCTGTGAACCTGGGCCCACCCAAAGACTTAGAAATAAAGGACGTTGGAAAAATGCCACATGGTCTATCACTTTGGTGAAAAATTATAAAATACTCTAATGACCACAAACCAAATATAAATTTTTTTCAATAAAATAGTTAGGAGAGAGAGAAAACGTGTTTAAAAACCGGCACGAGGCTCAATATTACATATCCCTTAATTGTGACAGTTAAAACTTAGGAATAATTATGCACTCTAATCTTAAGCATCAATGAAGAATTATTCTTAATATACTACAACACTAGCTAAACCAATTTCTCTATCTCCAGAACATCCTATGTTAAAACCATTCTATTTCCCTTCTCTTAGTATGGCTAAGGAGGTTAAAGGAAAATACAACTACTCATGCTCTACCATATTGTCAATGACCTTGTGCCCACTTACACTTTGTATAAATAACTATGAGCATTAATCTTGATAGTCATTCCATACTCCAATATAAATGTGAGGGAAATATACATGGGTATTCATATCATGTGCACTGTAACAACATGAATTTTAGCTCTATCCAATAATTTTGATAGTCAAGAATCAAATGCCTTAGCATTCAAATTCTCATCCAATGGGATGTTTTTGGGCTTGATGTCTAAATGAAGAATACAAGAATAATAATCCTTGTGGAAGTAAAAAAATAACACAAGAATTTTAATGGAAATACTATACCCGGTGTTCTAGTCAAGGGGCTCTCTATCTACATAGAAATACAATCATGCAAATATATGTTATCCATGAATTTGTAAATCAAAATATAATGAAATAATTTACTATGAGATACATGTAGTTGGATGAGATTGGAATAGTTGAGAGAAGTTTCTTTACTCAATTCTATAATAAATTCACTGATGTCGTTGTTCACATGGTGTAGACATATGGTGACCACTTTTTTATTATTGATAAATGATTTTAAAGGGGACCATACCCCATGGTAAAAAAGGTCTCAGAATCCATATGTAACCAGAGTGTAGTAATGGTTTTAATACCATTGGCGACCACGCCCCCAAAAAATAAATCTAAAATAGCAAGATAAAACAGTAAAAACAAATGTAGTGGCATCCAGCCAGTAAAGAGACAAATCACTGCCAAACAGCAACTATGTAGATGCAAGAACGGCTACACAGTAGCGAACCACTAGGTTGGAGAAATGGTCTTCTTGAGAGTGGATTTTTTCTTGTTGTGCATTGTTTTTCAACTGCTAGAAACCTCTTTTACAAGTAGAATAACCTCAATAGATTTGATCGGCATACATGTTCTTTTTTCCATAGGAAAATGAGGAGGGATGTTTTCCTTATTTACTTTACATGCAAGTGATTCATATTTTGTATTCTTCATGTTTTTGTTAGTGTAGAATCACAGCACCCCTGAATGGCTTAGTTTTGAGTGGGGAATTTGGTGTTATTGCACAACATTGGACCATCTCTCAAGCTATGGGACTTAAAAAATTGAGATGGACCTCCAGAGAAGGTTGGTTCCTACTTCTTATTCTACCTACCACAAGCTACTCCTATGAAGGCACACTAATATATCCTAATCTAACCATTCCAAGGAGTAAAGGAGAGAGAGAGAGAGAGGGTGAAAGAGAGCCTACACTAAGTGGTGATACACCAGAAAAGGAAGTGGCTAATCACAGACCCGACTGCCTAAAATTGAGAGAGGTGAGCAGAGGAGGGGGTGGAAAAGGTGCACCACAGACCAAAGATAGATTTCACATGAAACACAACTTCAAAACCCATTAAGCATAGCTCCTAGAACCTACAATAAACATCAGAGTACACACAGTATATCCTACAATAATGAGAGGTGAGAAGAGACAATAAAATAAGCAAAGGATGGACATATGCATCATGAAACAGATTTTATTTCTCCAAAATTTCACACAGTACATCGTTAGTGGGCAAGGGGAAAGAAAATGCAATTACAGAGCCATGAGAGGAGGCTTAGACTCCACTTTCTACCCTAAGGAAGAGAGGGGGGGGTAGGAGAGAAATAATGACCAACCCCTTGAGTATGCCCCTCTTTTACGATATATAGAAGAATGATGGAGAAATAGAGAGGGAAAAAATGAACTTTGCTCCAACCACCCCTGTAATGAATTGAATTCCACCTACCGTAATAAAAATATTTACTGCAAGACCCATGCCTCCGTCACTATCCCTTCCTGGACAAGAAATATCCCCATTCTTCATCATGGTGGCTCATGAGAGACTTAACAACCCCTGAAATTAGTGGGCTAGAACATTAATGGTGGCAGGTGAGAAGCCAATGCTAATATCTTTTCAAAAAGTCCTCTCCAGCCCAAATATGAGTTTCCAGCTAAAAGATGTGGCTATCTGAAGATCATGGGCATGGGCGTGCACTATTTGAAAGAGTATGTCCATACTGGGTCCACGTGGCAGCCTCGTGCATCTTGAAGATTCAGCTCCTTCCTTTTGCTCTTGAAATCACGTCGGACTGACACGCGGTAGCTTCTGTGGGCTTCTATGCTTCCTTTATATTATTCCTAAGTCTCTCTTGTTGGTGGAGACACTGTGCCCTACCCGAGACACATGGATGCTTCACACTCATTTGGAAACCACCCCCATATTTTATTTTTGAAGTTAATCGAAGGAGACACATGGAGGTCTCCGTAGGCTTTTGGAATTTTCAACAGCCGACCTTACCTCTTTAGACTCTGAACATGTGGCGGGTGGGCGCTTGTTTGGGAACTACCTTTTGGGCCGTGCCTTTGAGATTGTACTGATGAGACATGTGGTGAGCTGGCGCATGTTTGGAGACAACCTCTGGATTCTTCTCCTAAAAGTGCACCAAGGGGACATGTAGCTCTTTCCACTAGCCTGTTCCTTTCTTTGTATCTTGGCTAAGTCCCTTTTGCTTAGCGGTATCATAAGTCTGACCCTAGACACGTGGAGACTCAACACGCATTTGGGAACCCGCTCCAAGTTTTACTTTTGAAATTGCATCATGCTAACACTTGGCTCCTTCCAATGGCCTACCTCTGCTTAGACTTTTCAATGACTGCCTCTGTCTTTTCGAGCTCTGGACACATGGTGGCTTGGCACTAGTTTGGGGGCTGCCTTCAGATTTTATTTTTTGAAATTGTGCCGATGAGGCACATGGAGGCTTCCATTTTCCTTTTTTACTCAGCCAATTCAATCCTTCTCCCTTTTTGGTTCTTAGACACATGGAATCCTCGCGCTCATTTGAGTCTCTACTTTGGGTTGCACCTTTGAATTTACACTAATGCAACACATGGCATCGTCTGTTGGTTCTCTATACTTATCTGATTTAAATGGCCAGTTCTGTCCCCTATTTTAGACCTAGGACACGTGGAAGTCTCATGCTCATTTGGTAACCTACTCTAGATTTTAACCTTGAAGTTGCTCTGAGTTGACGCATGGCTCCTTCTGCTGTCCTTTCCCCATTTTGACTTTTCAACTATCTACTTTGTCCCCCCTATTTGACTATAGGACACATGGAAGATTTTCACCTGTTTGGGGGTACCAGTTTTGGATTCTATCCTTGGAGTTGCACCGGGTTGACGCGTGGCAGCCTTCATGGGTCTGTGACTTTTCAACGGCCAATGAAACCCTACGGGCTCATGGGCCTGCACTTAAAAATTGTGCCTTATGGAAAAGGTGCAAAAACTTTCAAAGTCCCCTGTAAACCTATCGGCCCACTTTTAGACTTGGGAAAAATTTCCTCCCTAGCCCCATGGACCTGTTTTTGATAAGAATTCATCCTCAGGCCCACCAGCCTGCATTTTCCCATTTGGGCAAAAAGACATATCTGGGTCCGCCGACCCACATTTTACACTTTCATAAGAAATCCTTCTTGGGCCTGTGGGCCCACAATTATACTTGTGAATTTTTGTGAAAAGTGCAAAAATGTCAAAATGTCTCCCACTGGTCCATAATTTCCATTGGTAAGAATTCTTCCCTAGGCCCGCCGGCTTGCTTTTGGCAAAAAATCCCTCTAAGGCCCATCGACAAGTAACTTGAAAAATAAGAAGAGTTAGAAGGAATTCTTTATATCTCTGGAAAGGGGAATAAATTTCCTATCTGTTGGAAATGCTTTTATGGGGCCTTAAGTGCTTAAAATATGTAACAATTTAGATTGAAGCATAGAAGGGGAAAATGGTGTTAATTGACCCAAAATAAGTGTGAGCTTATTTTGGTCAATAGTTTCCTCAAACAATTTTTTTGTAAAAGTGTGGCTTTTATCTTTGTCGAGAGTGTGGTTTTAAAATTATCCAAATCCTCATTTTCTGATCTCATTGATGAAGTCATTTTTTGTATTCTAGATATGTTATTATGTAGGTAAATGTATTTAGAATGTCACTCACCTTCCTCTAATACCATCTATCAATTTAAATCTTACTACCATACTTTATATACTGATTTTGGAGGTGGTGGCAATTAATTCTATTAACTCAATTTACCAAATTATGGTTGACCAATAACTACATCCTCGTAACATTATCTAGGTCAGGTAGTAGTTCTAATGTCTTTTCCCCATAATATAGCCTATCGACTAAATATAATATTATTATTGTTGTATACTATTTAAAAATGTACACCAATTACCTGAATGAGGAGATTAGGATGATAATCACGTAATAATGGAAATCCTTATTTGCTATCACAACAGTGTAGAAATTCAATATCTCTAAATAGAGAACATAGTATAAAACATCCTATTTGTAAATCCCTATAACATTTTTTTTGTTTTTAATATTTTTTCTTGTTTTAATATATTTGTTGTGATAGAAATAATGTATGGGTTACTCTAGTGTTTAGTGAGGTTGTTAACTTTTTGAAATTTGTGAAATTGAATATTTTTTTGTTTGATATCATTTTTCTCTCATATTAGAGGGATAATAAAGATTTTTTGATATTTAATTTAATTTTATTAGTTAATATAAATAAAATAAAAATTATTTTATAAATAAAATTGAATTCAAATTTTATTGATTTATCCAATTTAACAATTTATAGTTTTACTTGATCATAAAAAGGTGGGAATAGTGTTTTCTATGAAATACACAGAGTCATTGTCAATAATATAATTATAAATATTGCATGTTAATATAGCTAATAGTTGAACTAATTGTTTCAAACTAATTATCATATAAATTTAACCAATTTCTATTTCGATCTGTACTAGAGCAGGATAAACCAAATAATATATTTATTATGATAAGAAATACAAATGTGAAATCCTCCTCTCTAAAAACTCATGACTCTCTTCTATTTTGGTTATATTTTTGGTATATTATCTTTGCATAATTTTTTTTATTTTCAAATAACTAAATTTTTCAGCAAGAAATATAGGTAGATGAAAATAGGATTTAAAGCAAAAAATATTTATACCTATCAAAAAATTACTAAAAAATCCCTTAAGAAATTATTAACAACTTTTGATATGGATTCTACTATAAGAGATGCCTATGATATAACTCTTTCATTTGAATAAAGAATCAACCATTCCTATCATGTGAGTACATGAATAAAGTTTTAATTGCAATATAAAGCATGTATTGGAATATGTCTCATAATTTTCATGCATCAACATATTGTTTTATCTAACACTTGTTAGTTGGTTAACTAAGGGTCTTGTGGAAGACATAACGACTTTGTTTTAAACTCTTATTTTTAGGATTTTGTTAAAAAAAAGTGTTATTTCCAGGATATTCTTGGTTATAGAATTTTACACTCTCTATGAAGAGAGGTTAGACATGTTGATGTTATTTTTTGTTAAGAACAAGTTGACAAGGTTGAAGATCAGTGCTATAACACAGTTGAGTAGGTATGTAAGTCGTGTACTATAATGCTTTGAATGATTTATATTTTATTTATAAATTGGATAAATTTAATACAATAAGAAAGGTTGTGGTTGGTTTTAAACTTCAAATGGTTTTTCCAAGATAAATTTTGTGTCTCTTTTTTGCATGTTTCATTAGGTTATTTAGGTATCTACTTAAATAATATTTCTCTCTTTAGTTCATTGGATACCAAAATTTAAAATTCTAAACATCTAGTATAAGGCCCAAGTTGAGATCAATTAGTTTTTTGGTTTTTTTCTTTAAATGGTTTTAAGATTTGATATCAAATCTATGTTATAGAAGCTTGAAATGGAAGGGAGTGCCAAAACTAAGATTGACATGTTCAATGGAAAAAAAACTTTATGGATTTTCAAGATGGAGGATCTGTTGATGGGAAGATAGGGACATGGTTCTAACTCTTTGTTTTTGAATGTTTCTAGTTAGAAAATTGAAATGGTATTGTGGGAGAACTTGGAAACATTATACCAATATAATTAATTAGTAAAAACAATTCTAGTGAAGATTTTTTTTTCATTAAAGATGAATAAATATGACTTGGTTAAAGAGATCATGAAAAATTTTAATTATATGCTAACTGAATTATTTTCTAGATTCTTAGGATAACTTCGTGATGGAAAACACCAACAATATGTCTACCTTAAAGCTTGAGGATATATTTTCAAATTTATTTTTTGAAGATATTAAGAGGAATCCTATAGATTAATATCATTTAAAGGAATAATTTTCTTTTTTGGGTGTGATAAAGAGAGAGACAAAAGGAAGTTTTGGGAGAAGAGCTCAAATTCTATAAATATATCTAAGACACCTGAAATAAATGTCAATAAGTGTTAGATCTATGGTAAAATAGGGAATTTCATGAAGTAATGTAAGATGAAAAATGGAAATAATCCCCTTATGTTGTGGGTTCTTGAGATGGATGATCATATGCATATGAATGAGGATACGTGACTCTTCCATGTTTAAGTGTGCATACATGCAATGATATATGGTCCATTGATTTGGGAGCATCATTTGACATGAATCCAAAAAAGGGATGGTTCAATGAGTATGACACTTGTGATGGTGAATAAGTGTTCCCATGGGACAACTTAGCCTTCAGGATCATGGGAAGAAGAAGAGTAAATATATAGTTTATATATGGGAGGATCTAAACTCTCCCAAGATTTTGGATTGTCTTAGCCTTAAAATAAAATTGGTTTTGGGAAGAATCACAAATGATGTTGGTGTAAAACTCTCATTCAATAAAAATGAATGGAATATGTTTCATAGAGCCATGGTTTTGACAAGAGGTGTGCATATGAGGACTTTAGTTAAGATTGGTGTACAAGCATGATGGCTAGTACATGCAATAGTTAAATTATCTAATAGCAAAAAAATAAATTAGGAAATGATATACTACTTTTAGATGAGAGAAAAATGCTTTGACATCAAAAGATATGTCATATTGGTGAAAAAAAATTACATTTATTGCATTCAAAATATATAGTGGAAAATATTTTATATTTTAACTTTAAATTTGACTTTTGTGAACATTGTGTTTATAGAAAGTAGAGTAGGTTGAAATTTCTCACTTGTACTAATTAGGTAAAAAATAATAATTATATGCATAGCAGTGTTTTTGGATTGATAAAAGTTCCCTCACGTGTAAAGTTGTTTTTTTATGTTCCTTTCATAAAGGATTACTCTAGAAAGACTTGGATATATTTTCTGAAGAATTTGTGTAAGATTGTTTTAAAAAATAAAAAAAATGAAGGCCCTTGTTGAGAATTAGACTAAGAAATTATAAAGGTATTATGCATTGAAAATGGAGGTGAATATTGTTCAAATGAATTTTATTGATTGTGTAAAAATAGTGGAATAGTTATGAAAAAAAAAAAAATCTCATACTCCTCGATATAATGCAGTGGAAAAACACATGAGCATACCTTTAATGAATAAGGTTTTGAGTGTTCTAAGAGGTGAAAACTTGGATCATAAACAATTGGGGGAAGAAATATCTACTTCTTGTTGCTTGGTGAATAAATCACCCACACCAAAATGTGTGTATAAGACCCCAAAAAAATGTTGGACTAGTAAGAAACCATCAGTAAGAAAACTTAAACTCTTTATTTTTGAAGCTTATAAGAATATCCAAAATAAAAATGAGTACACTTTCAACTATAGGTCTTAGAAGTGTATATTTATTAGGTATGAGAATGGTGCAAGGGTTATAAATTGTGAAGTAAGGATATTTATTTCTTTAATGTTGTCTTCAAGGAACAATAATTTCAATATATTTGGACATATTCCAATCTAGATTAAAATCTGAAATTGTCTGTATTGGTTTTGTTTCTATCAAATATTGGAATAGAAATGTACTATTATTGGATTCCAAATTAGAGGTTTTTGGAATTATACATCACCTTTTATAAATTTCAATTTAATGGTTTATGGTTTCTAGCTTGATTAAAAATAGTAAATACTACTTATTATATTGAATCTAAGAATATTTATTAAATTTTATTTATTTATGGGTTTTCCTACATCTACAAAAAAATTAATGCCTAATAATTTACATATATTATTGAGATTCTACTCATTTCAAATATTCTTAAAATTGGCAGATGCCAAAATTTCTGGTATAGACAATATTCTTAGAATGGGCACATGTCCATTCTCCTATTATAAAATGTACAATATTCAAAATTAGTTGTTCAACAAGTTTGGAGCTGGAAGTATGGGTTTTCCTAACTTAGAAGTATAGATGGTCCAGATCTAGAAGTATGGATGGTCTGGAGATAGAAGTATTTTTGGTTGACTATTCAAATTATCAATGTCTAACTAAAAATGGATAGTTAAATTGTATAAAATATTGGAATTATGATTTTACTATTAATAATTGGAATCCAAATTACAATGATAAATTATTTTTATGGAAGAGAGCAATTAATTGGTTAATAGATTGAGTTATTATATCAGCTCCCTCAACTTGATGAGTTGGAAGAAGTGTATTAATACCAAGTGTGCTGGAAGATTTAGCAAGGACTTTGGGCGGATAAATGTACCAATTGATTTGTTCATTGATGCAGAGTGTGTGGGGGATAACTTATTTATGAAGGAGGTAGCTTGGAGTGGTATTGTATCTTTCAGATCTAATATTACCTTGGTAATTCTCAGTGGTGAGTTGATAGGCTTGGTAGGTTTTGAAACGGAATGGCGAGAGGAGAAGGATCAAGCAGAAGATAGGAAGAGGCCGGTTCATGTGATGAAGACGTAGGGGAAGAGTTTGTACGGGCTAGTTGGAAAGGAAAATCAGGAATCGCGTCCATGAGGGAATGGCTGGCCAGGACTTGGTCTATTACTTGAGGCATTCAATGATGTGGAGGATGACGAGATCTATGGGAACATATGGAAGATGATGGTAGACCCCAAAAGTATTTGGGGAGCCAGAATGTTTTAAAAAATGGTCGAGAGGATTAAGCTGTGCCAGTATCATGTCAAAGTCCTCTGGATAATTTTTTGTTTCATCTTGAGATGGATGGGTTGGAAGAGTGTCTGATATGCATGCAATATCATTTTCATTCCCTAACCAAAGTAGTATTCGCCATTTCTAACGGGCAAGAGGCATTGGCTGAGGGGCAAGAAATTTTTCTTGTGCCGGAAGCCACGGTAGTTATTCCTAGGTGTTGTGCTCTGACAAGGGGTCTATGGTTATGAGAAGGATGATTTAGAGGTGGAAAAAGTGGCCAAGGTTAGGGGTGAATAAAATAAAAATAAAAGGGTGGGTGAATCTCCCAGGCCTAAGGAAGTATAGGTAAAAATCCACCATGCTTGGTTCTCGTATATGATAGTCATTGCGTACGACCGTGATGTGATTTTTTTTTGTAATTATGTGGTTTTTTGTTGTATTAACTGGTTTTGTAAGTTGAAAGGTTGTGGATGGAGAAATTTATATTTTCTCTCCCCATTTTTTCATTTCTTAGGCATGATAAGGTGTCATTTTTAGAGCCTAGATGAGTGTAGTTATCAATGTTTGGCACTTGAAGTATTTTCTGTAGGCTATGACCTTCTCCTTAGGTATTATGAGCAAAAGAAATAATCTTTTTATGGTTTTTAGTATGAAAAGAATAATAATTTGTTTTTGTTTTCAATTACATTCATTAAAATAATGTTATTTATATACATTTATGACAATTTTTTTCTTTTAATTTATAACAAAAATCTTCACATAACCAATTAATAATCAAAGTATTTTGCATATAAAATAAATATATATCCTATCTCGTCACACAATAATAACCCTTTTTTTCCTCCGTTTTGAATTTATAAGATTAAATTTATTAGTCATCTTCCAACTCTATATAAGTGTGATATGTGAGTCCTCACACATGTAAAGTGCAAGTCCTCACACTTGCAAAGTGTGAGTCCTTGCACTTTGCAAGTGCTAGTCCTCATCTGGAAGTATGGATGGTCCAAAGTTGGAAGTATGGATGGTTCGGAGTTGGGAGTGTGGATGGTCCGGAGTTGGAAGTATGGATGGCCCAGAGTTGGAAGCATGGATGGTTCGGAGTTGCCTTTAAGGAATAATATACACAGTCCAGAGCTCATTCCGGAGCCCAATAATATTGCTAAAGTAATATAATCATAAAATCTGAATTTATTTTATAGATGTATTTCCAATTGACTATTTAAATAATTCAATTCACTATTTAAGTAATCAACTTCTAACTAAAAATGGAAAGTTAAATTGAATTTCAACCGACTATAAAACATAAACAATTAATTGAATTTCAACCGACTATAAAACATAAACAATTGTAATTGTATGTGGGATGAGATCTAAAAAATCAATCAATACACAACAATTATTTTTCAAATTCAAATTATAGTTTATAGTATACATTTATTTGTCATAGTTGTGATATTTTTTTACTATACTCTAACAATAAAATTTTAATAAGAAAATATCATTACTGAGAAATTTTCACTCCAATATAAATGATGACATCTAACTATCAACAATATTGTAAACATTAGCAATAATCAAATCATATAGAAAATGGTCAAGGAATGTTACAAACATAAATTTATACATTGATTTGTTCAACTATTGTCTGAGAGATAGACTACATTACTTTAAGGTTTCTCTTACATCATGTTTATCACCTATTAAGGCTAGTTGTGTAAACAACGTTACCACAAGCCATTTACCACTTTTAAAATATCTATCTGAAGTAACTTTTGGAGACGCCACAAGATTATCCTCCGGCTCTCCTTTGTTACTTACATTGATTACAATCATTGTTTCACAATTATGATGAATATTTGGATCTCTCCAAATTGTATCCAAATTTTTAATTTTTTCTTATTATTTTTTTACAATTCTCCAAACCCTGACAAAACAATGGATTAGCCACCACTTTACATATATGTAGTAGTTTCGTTGTCATTTTTTCTACATTTATATTTGTGTCAAATGCATACCAAAAGGTTATATGAAATTGTGCATACATGCAGCTAATAGAAATTGACTGACGGAGCCTATTGGTTGAATGAGCGCATTGTTCAATTGGAAAATTATTTTTCCTTTTAGAATTTTGCTTTTGAACTAACAATCAGTATAATATCAAGAACAAGAAAAATTTTCTTTCGAGGCATTACAAAAATTAATATTGAGATACATTTTTACATTATATTTATTTAGAATAGAATAAGAGTATATCACTAATAATATATTTTTACCTATGGCCTTACATATTTCCATTATTTGAGTATTGTCTAGAGATGTAGATTCTGCACAATGTAAGAATTATTAGTTAATTAAAACTTAATGAACCGATCCCAACCAACATTAAAAAAGTATTGAATTTTATAAAAAATTAAAATAGTATTTGATACTTGTATGAGAATCAACTATCATAATCGGTGGTGTAGGGTTTGACATAAGTGTATGTATTCACCACCGTTAGTTTCAAGTCTTGTTGTGGAACATCTTGCTAATGTGGAACATCTTGTTGTGGAGTGTCTTGCTGATTGGAATTGTTCATATCATCATCAAGGAATAACAATTTCCTTAGACTGGTTTACTTCATTGTTTACACCTGTAGTAAGAACCTCCCATATGTGTTTCTAGCGGTTCAATAAAATCGTTCATGGAATATGTAAGCTCATATTGAAAATGAAGCATTGTTAATAATGGACAGGTGTCTATTCTCTTATACATATTAAATGAAGCTTCAATTTTTTTATAATTAGTATCTCTCCATTTAGAGAAATTTTAGAATGGACAATTACCCAGTTAGCACAAAAAATATTATTAGAATGGACATATGTTCATACTCTTCTTATAAAATGTACAATATTTACAATAATTTATTTGACGAGTTTGGAAGTAATAGAAGAAAATGATCTAGAGCCAAATGTTTGAATGATACGAAGCAGGAACTATAATTTCTATGGATCTAAATGTGTTAATGTTCCAGAGATGGAATTATTGATTTTTTGAAGTTAGGAGCATGGTTGGTACGAAGCTGGAAATATGGATTGTCTAGAGCTAGAATGATGTGTGGTTTAGAGATAAAAGTATTAATGGTCTAGAGCTATAAGTATTAATGGTCCAGATCTTGAAGTATGATTTTTTTGTAACTGGAAGTACAAATGGGATGGAGCTGGAAATATAAATTGTTCATAACTCAAAGGGTGAATGGTCAGGAGCCAGGAATATATATGGTCCAAAGATCAAAAGGTGAATGCTCCAGAGCTGGAATTGTAAATTATACTATAAGAATGGGCACCTTCCCATTTATATCATTTTCAAAAAAAATTATACATCAACATACTATATCAAGAAAATGATTCTACAAATTCAAAATATATATATTAAAGTAAACATCATTAAGAATTGATAACAGTTCATTTTAAATTACATAAAAGAGTGTAATATGAAAATTAAAATAACAAATGCTTAATAAATCCTAATCACCTAGAGGCATAGTTAGAAATTTATAATATTTTTTCAGCATGAGCTCCGACTTTGGATTTTCCACTATTGATATAATGGAATTACTCTGAAATTTTTTTGCTTCCTTTATTGCATTTGTACCACCATATAATATTAAAATTGGGGCTAAATCATTGTTGCAGCTATTAATCACGTGCTCCCAAAAATGCACATATCTCTCATGTTTGAATGGATGTTCTACAATGACAACCCCGATATCATTAGGTCTGAAAATATCCAAGGGCTCATCATGTGACCAATCAAGATCTCATATCATATCTTCATTAATATTTTCATTTGAATTATTTATACCATATATGCTAAAATAGTTTGACAACCCTCTTAGCCCACCATCTTCATTTAAAACCTTGCAGCACCCTTCTGAAAAGGTTGCATTTTTTTAAGTTTTTTTCATGTAAATGCATACAGTATTCTAAAACAAATATGCTTGTATTGAGGATAAAATAAAGATGCATAAACAATTTTTTGTACTTGAACCAATGCATGTGAGAATTTCTATTATATCTTTTTATGAGATATTACTCGAAAGATTACAAAAATAAACAATAACTACTTCTGCACTGAGTGGGCACATATGATTTTCTAAACCCCCCAATGTTATTCTTAGTAAAAATGGATAATAACATTGACAAGTAAACTCATATGTATCTGGTTCCCTTAGTTTTGAATTGTTGTTAACAAAAGATGCATATAATTCAAGGATTTGAATCACATTCTTTGAATAATTCATCACATCTCCTTGACTCCCTTAATCTAATTGAGTAGATTTTATTTTTTTTCTTGTAAACTCCAAACTCTTAATAGAGTTGAGAAAAATAAGTCTCATGCATTTCAAATTTCTCAATCAAATTTATTACATTACATCCCATAATAGAAATTTGTTATGGAATTCTAGTTTTCATATAAGATATAACATTGATTCTTGTGGATCTATTATCCTTTATCATCTTGCAATAGTCCTCAAAAGTTATTTAATTTACACTAGGTTCTATTTTAAACCAAACTTCACCACTGACACATTTATCTGCAAACATATCTAATTCTTCATTTTTCATACCTTTTATGCCCCTGAAAATTGATCTGTAGGATTTTCAATTGTTGGAATTTTTATAAACCTCTCTCAACTATGACCATGTTGTAGAGTGTTCTGAGACCTTTCCAACAATATGAAAAAATTCTAGGAACATAGCCCAGATGCATAAGTTATCACAAGTCAAAGATTTGATTTGAAAATGGTCCAAATTGGTCAACTGGTGAATCATGCATTGACATGTGGAAAGTTTGGAAAAATGTTAAAATTTTGTGTTTCAAGTAACTAGTCTTCAGCACATGAAAAAAAATTGGGCCCCTCTATTTGCTAACCGGGTACCCTCAACCAAGTTCGGCACACTCTTTTGTAGGAGGGGTGACTTTTTCACCTATATTCATGTTTCCAATATAATTTTTTTGGTTTTATATACCTATTATTATTCTAAATCCTCCAATGTGGGATTATATGTTTGGAGAGTTGAATTTTTACCTTAAAAATCTATGATGCATTACAGGACAAGCTATTTTGTTATCTCGATGGGGTGATCAACTCCCCACCAAGTTGATCACTTTATATCCATATGGTTTGGGATTGTTTTATCCCCTATTACCTTGGGTAGCACATTAGTCGATTTTCATATGACTCGATCGAAGCCCTTTATCCAACTGTTTGGAGGTTCAACAATACTAGCGGATCCACAAAGAGGATCTTGGCCATATCACCTTATAACTCAGCACCCATTTCCCACAAATCACGAAAAAACATATGGAAGGGGATAAAAATTTAATGCACATGGCCACAGTGAAGGGGATCAATGCACAGCCACCTCGGTCGGATCCCAAAGGGGCCGATGAAACTAACCTCTACTAGATTGCCACAGTTATGTGGAAAAACAAAAGGTCTTAGATGTGGCTGAGGGCATGGTAACATAGGACTACCCACCTATACTTAAACCCATGAATGGCTCATCCCGCTACAAATGTGTCATTTTCCCACTGTCATGCATAAAAGTGATCGGTAGAAAATATTAAGGCAAGATTAGAACCCCCAACCTCATAGCAAATAACCAACGTGAATCACTATTGAGCCTGGGTGGCTCATTGGGTAGGTAAAAGAGCTCATTGTTATTTAAACAACAAAAGTTGTAGGTCTATGTTAAGGCATCCAAGGATCAGTTTTTGAAAACCTTAGTTTTGGAGCACTTAAGGGTCGAATTAGGTCATATTATACAAATGAAAAATGTTTAGAATTCTAAGAGGAATATAAATATATGATTAGTATTCATGGAATTCTTGTAAATATCCATTTGTAGTTTTTTTTCTAGCACAATTTCAAAGGGGTCACATTGTGAAGACATTGTAGGGGCCATTAAAGGACTTGTGAATGGTTCCAGGTAAATTACAGAGTTCCCAAAGTTTGAGATCATCCCATTTATAGGTTTCAAAGGTATATTTATTATTAGTGAAGGTAAATTATACTTCATTGGATTTTAATATATTGATTCACTTTCTATGAATCCAGAGACGTAGCTTTTGAGTGAATTCAGTTATCAATTTTATTTTTTGGATGATTTATTTCTTTTTTATGGAAATTTTGATCTGATAAAATAGTAATTGGTTTTTATCAATTTGGTTAATCAATTCATCAATTAAAATGGGAAAATGGATGTAAGTGAAATTTTAGTATCCATAATCCACAAAGTTTAAATGTATGCACATTTCAGTGCATCTATGAACAAGAAATTAATCAAGTTTCAAAAATTTTAACCATAAAATTAATTTTAATTTCGAGATCTTAGAAAAGATTAAAAGTGGAAAAATTTAACACACATTTTCGGATCATGTTTTGGTATCAGAGCAGTTAGATTGTTGGATTAGCTTCTGATTGTGTGATTTCATTTTTTATTTTGTCCACATATTTTAGATCTTGTTAATCTTCTATTACAGTGTGCAGTTGTGGGAGTTACAGGTTATTTGTAGGAAAATAGGAAATCAAGGGTAAGTCATCCAAACAAGAGAAATTAGATGATCTTGAGGCTATTAAATACCAACTACAGGAAGATAACTATCTCCTAAGATCAATACATTTCTCCTTAGAAGAGGATAATTCTTGGTTAAAACTATAAATACAATCCAAAGATGATTTATTGGCAAGATTGCAGCATGGTGAGAAAGGGAATAAACCATTGACTACAAATGCAGAAACCATGATGGATGCATTTACTATAAGTATGTCACCATCAGATTGATCATCCCAATCTGATCTAGATTAAGTAATAATACTTTTGGTGGTTTTGAAAGATACACTAAAGGTATATGATCTAATTTGTTAGATAAAATGGGTTTTAAAGAAATCAGCCTTGGTAAGGACAACCAAGGTATGACTAACCCAATACAAGTTGAGGATCTTCCTCATTAAGGTTTTGGTTACTTTGGTGTGGGAAAGGAAATTGGAGAGACATCCAAACACATTAAAGTAATACAAGCTTCCAACAGTAAAGTCTATACCCCACTAGCACAACATAATGGGAATGGTAAGAAGGTTCAAATAAGAGGTAAAAAAAATCCATCTCCTATTTCTTATCATAATCATAAATCTAAAAAACAAGGTAAACTTGTTGAGGATACACTCTTTATTTTAAAACAATATGGGTTTGATATACAAAAGATGATGAGTTCTTTTTCATGTACATTTTGTGGACGAACTAATCATTCTATGGCCTTTTGTTGGAAGAGGAAAACCTTTTTATAGAAGCATTTTCCAAATGAGCTAAAAACCCAATCTCATGGAAAACATGCGAGAAATGGTAAACTTTATTCCTCACCTTAGAAGTAGGGATCAAAGAGGAATTATTGCACTCATTGTCAGATTAGTGGACATAAGATTGTAAACTGTTGGAAACTTCATCCAATCAACCATTTGGAGCATGGTAAGAATAAGTTGGATTTTAAAATTAAAGAATTTTTTAAATTATCAATAAAACATGAAACAACCTCTAATATATCCACATTTTAACCATTGAAGAGTCTTTTTATTCTTGATACAAAGAATGTAAGCTCATGTTGAATTGGATAGGTTTTTTTTTACATGGCATTATTTGTTAAAAGCAAGCAAAATTTTAGAGTAATTTGTTGATTTTCCTATGTATGTTGAAGGGTAAATTCATATGGTTTAAATTTATTTAGAATTGGGAAATGGGGTCACCTGTAAAAAAAAGATATGGGGGATAGGTTTAAAATAATCAAATTATACTTATTTCATTTTAAGGCTAAAAAAGTACAATTTTTACATTTTTATCAACAATGTATGTAAATTCGGTGGACATGAAAATAATGTTTAGTTTTCAAAATGTATTTTTAAGTTACTATTGTTAAATGTCAGTGTGCAAGTCTATGACATCGTTTTTATTTTGTAGGTAATATACAAATTTTTTGTGTCTATATAGGGTAATCACACATTCATAACTACCTTTTATTTTTAGAGAGTCTATTTATAACTACCCTATGTGGTTACAATTGATGTGTACATTATTTTCACTAACAAACTGGTGTGCAGGTATGCCTGGTGATCATTTCCAGTAGCTGGCAGTTCACTGTTATGGGTAAGCATACATTATTTTATCTATCCTTTTACGGTTAAATATATATGGATAGATTTGGAAGATTCACGTGGATTCAATATTGACTATAAATTTTTTTGGCTTTGATGGTCTAAACATTCTAGATAATGAATATTCACAGTTTTTTACAGTTTCAGATGGACATTGGGCACTAGCCTAATTATTGGTAGTTTAGATATCTATTATACAAAGCTATTTTTATGGAATTGTAGCTTAGAGTAATAATTCATATAACAAAGTGATAGTTAAACACTATCTTTTTGTTATAGAATGGGTGTTATTATCTAATCAGTTGTTTGTGATGGCATTACAGTGGGATTTAACAGTTCACAGTTGTGTAGTAGAGTTGACAAGGTTACAGAGTATCAGCTAGAAACTATCTTGAATGGGTGTTATTATCTGATCAATTTTATGTGACTAGCTAATAACCTATTTTCATTAAATTAACCTATAATGCTATTGTTGCTTCATGTATGTGATTGTGCAATATCGGATAATATATCATGTTTTTTGGTTGATAAACATTTTTTTGTGGATAAAAAGCGTTCACAGTTGGGATGAGTGATCTAGAGGATTTTCATGTGTTGGAAGTTTCCTTAACCTCCTTAAACCAAGACCAAATTGTATAGTGTTTTGAGACCTTTTCGACAGTATGAAAAAATCTAGGAATAGAGTCCAAATGCAGAAGTTATCACAAATCAAATATTTGGTTCAAAAATAGTCCAAATTGGTCAACTGGCGAATCATGCATTGACACGTGGAAAGTTTTGAAAAAGGTTAAAATTCTATGTTTTCGATCCATGGGTCTTTGATACATGAAAAAAATTGTGGGCCGCATTATTTTTTGGTTGGGGACCCTCAGCTAGGTTTGGAATACTCTTTTTTAGGAGGGGTTCCTTTTCCACCTTTATTCATATTGCCAATATATCCATATTGGTTTTATATTCGTATTATTTTTTTAAGTTCTCTAATGTGGGATTATATGTTTGGAGAGTTGAATTATTACCTTGCATGTCTGTGATGCATTTTGGCGTGAACTATTTTATTAGCTCGATGGGATGATCAACTCCCCACCAAGTTGATTAATTTATATCTATATGGTTTGAGATTGTTTTATCCCTTATTACCTTAGCACGCACATTGGTCAATTTGCATATGACTCAACTAAATACATTTATCCAGCTGTTTGGAGGTTCAATGACACTGGTGGATCTACATCAAGGAGCTTAGACATATCACCTTATAGCTCAGCACCCATTTCCCACAAATCACGTCGCAAACATATGGAATGGGATAAACATTCAATGCACACATCCATAGCGAAGGGGATCAATGCTACAGTCACCTCGGCTAGATCCCATAGGGGCTGATGAAACCAACCTCTGTTATATTGCTAAAGTTACATGGACAAACAAAAGGGATTAGATGTGGCTAAGACCATGATAACATAGGCCTACCCACCTATACTTGAACCCATCAACAACCCATCCCGCTAAAAATGTGGGGATTTTCCCACTGCCATGCACAAAAGTGGTCCGTGTAAAATATTGAGGTGGGATTCAAAATCCTGACCTTATAGAAAATAAATAAGGTGACTCGCCTTTGAGCTCATGTTGCTCATTGGGTATGGAAAATATCTCGTTGTTATTTAAGTAGCAAAAGTTGCAGGCATGTGTTAAGGTAGCCAAGGAGTAGTTTTGGAGAACTTAGGGGGCGAATTAGGCCATAAAGTAAAAATAAAAAATGTTCAAAATTCCAAGAGGAATTCAAATATGTGATTATTTTTCATGGAATGCTTGTTAAATATTCATTTTGTAGGTCTAGCATAGTTATAGGGGGTCGCATTGTGAAGATACTGCAGGGGCCATAAATGGACTTGTGAACGGTTTCTTGTAAATTGCAGAGTTCCTAAAGTCTGAGATCAGCCCATTTGCAAGTTTCAAAGGTATATTTTTCATTATTAAAGGTAAATTATTCTTTAGTATATTTTAATAGATCGATTCACTTTCTGTGAATCCAGAGAGATAGCCTTTGAGTGAACTCCTTTATCAATTTCATTTTGTTGATGATTTATTTCCATTTTTGATGAATCTTTTGATCATATAAAATCAGAAATGGGTTTTTATTAATTTGGTTGATAAATTCATCAATTAAAATGGGAAAATAGATCTAAGTGCCATTTTAGTATCCATAATCCACAAAGTGTAAATGTGTGCACATTTCAGTGTTATGATTGAAAATCAGATTGAGGTGCATCTATGAACAAGAAATTAATAAATTTTAGAAAATTGAACCATAAGATTGATTTTAAATTTCGATATCCTTGGTAACAATTCAAAGTGGAAAACTTTAACACTCATTTTTGAACTAGGCATGTTGTAAGTAGGTCTACAGAATTTATCTTGAAGTCGAGGGCAGAAGTTTTCTCTGGACAACATGGAAATCCATAATTAGCATACAAATCAAAAACTAACACCCATTTGTCCCAAATATCATCTAGAGGAACAAGGAAAGGAAACTTATCATTCAATTTATCTACCTTTTTCATTTCAAAACTAAGTAGACATTACCTCTCGAATGACTGCATGTGAACAAAAAATTAATTATTATTACTCTCATGTTATAATACAAAAAAAAACTAAACTTATATTTAGTTCATTTGTATATGCAATAAAATGAAGTCCAAAATATAAATATCTTATAATTTTATGAATTTTCATAGCCAGAACTAGGGTGTTGTGGTCTCTTTTCTAGGATCCACCTTGATCTAGCTTTATATAAACTATCAATAAATATTTTTTGAACCCATGTTTTATTGGCCATATTCAGATGTTTGCAAATACTGGTTATTTTCTTTGTTCTTTCTTTTGAAGATAGAATATGATCTGACCTTTGTTTTATTCTAGCATGAACATATTCAAATCTAGGATTCCCCAAGATATTTTTTTCGGCTGCAATAGAGTGTTTCCCGTCAATAATGTAAAATTGAATTTTTTTATCGTGTATTTCATGCTCAAACTCAATCTCATAAATATCTCCAGTTGGTTTTTTGAAGGGAAGCAATATTGCATCTCACTGAAGAGGCTTAGGGTTACATGACATGGAGTTTACAAGCTGACTAACACTTTTTGAGTCAAGTGTCTTGTATTGGTATAGTGGAGGAGCTTCACGACATCACCCAACATCAATATTTAATGATTTTTCATTAAATAAAAAAAATTGAATCTATTGAGATGTTGTAGATTCATTTTTTTAAATGAGTTTCTACCATTTTTAAAAGAGATTTCTCCTTTGAAGATCCCTTAAGCTCATGGAAGTGTGGTTGTGAAGTATAATTTAAACAATTTGTGTCTTCTCAACATTGTAAACATTTTGGAATATAATTTTTTACCTAATTCTTTGTCCATATTCAGACGATGAGAAATATATTAAGTAAATGCATACTGATAAGGTTTTTTAAATAAATTCATAATTCCAACACAAATTTTCTAGTTATCTTCTACACCATTTAAAGCCCCCTCAATGTATGGATTCATTTTCCAACCATAACTATAGAATGAATCTTTGAGATGTTTTGCAAATCATTCCATGACACTTTTTTATATAAAGAAACCTATAACTCCATCTCTTTTATTGAGCATATTCTTTCTTTGTTGTTTATATTTTCAACTTGAACACATACAATAGTATCTTATACACACTTTGTGCTCAACAGAATTGCATTCTCTTGGTGTTTTCTAGACAAAGATTCATGGAATAACCACAAATCATTGTGGTAATTTTCTGCACTGTGAAGTTCCACAAACCATTCATCATCTCTCCTTTCCAGATCGGTGGAACTATCTATAACTGAAATTTATTTATATGGGGGTGGCAGTAACAAGATCTATTTTACTTTTTATAAAATTTGTAAATAAAATCATGTGTTTTAAAAACTACAAATTCCTACCATTCTTATAAAATAAAATGTATAGAAAAAATTAATATTTTCATTAATATAATTTATTTTGGTATAGAATGGGAAAATGCCAAATCTAATACACATAATTAGAATCTACATCTACTCATTCTAAATATAATTTCTCATGGATACAATATATATTTCTTGAATTTTTTAATATACATTTTCCCATTCTAATCATTTCCTACATATGATAATGAACATTTGTCTATTTTTTTATATTTTAATATGATGCAAACTATAGTTCCAAATTTGGATAATTCATACTTGTAGCTCTAGAAAATTCATACTTCCAGCTTCAAATAATTCATACTCCCAACTCTAAAGAATTCATATGCATATTATAGGAAATTATTAAAATGGGCATATTTCCATTATGAGCATTCAGTAAATATAAAAGGATTCAGAAAGTTGATTGTATAAGAATGAATAGAATGGGCAATTGTCCATTTTGAACATTCAAGAAATATAAAAGGAATAAGAAATATAGGCCAATATTGTTAACAAGGTTGTTATATATTCTTCGAATCTATCTCAAAGTGCAGCAGTGAGTTGAAGGCTCAAAGGTGCTTATACTTGCAATCTAGTTGATGGTTTTTGTTCTTTCTTAATATATAGATAGATTTTGATTGGTTGTATTTTCTACAACATTGCCAAATTATGAGGATGTTTCCATGTTCTTAATGGTTGACAAGTCAAAAGGGTTTATCTATTTCAATTAAATATTTATGGACCATTTTCAGAATTAAAAAAAAAATTGGTATTGCTATGTCTTGTTCATGAATGACCTATGTTATGAAAAGGGGATGGAAGTTTCTAGAATCATCAAGTTTTGATATTTATTTATTCTATGAAAAAAACAATGGCTACTCATGAAGTAAGGGAATTAGATCATGTGTTGACACCTTTAGACATTGTCTTAAGGAAGATAGTGTTAAACGATAAATTCTTCACCTAAAAATGGAATCGGTGAAAAACAATGATTTAAGACACCTTTTTCCCTATGAATTTGAAATTCACCATGTAGGAATGGCAAGGAGAGATAATACTCTAGTTCAAGAAATTTTTGTTGATGGGCGTGTCATTAAACATGAATGAGAATGAGAAGCTACTGATTCTTTTCATTCTCTTTCAACCATCTTTATCATTCCTTTTGTATTTCATGAATGTTCATAATGGAAATATGTCTGCTATAATAATTTCATATTAAATATGAGAATAGGTAGTTTCTCATTCTATTCACTCTCATATAATCTTATTTCTCATTAATTCTATATTTAAACTGAATGAGTATGAGTAAATGCCCATTATTTTCATTCTCATTCAACTATATTATTCATTACTT
This sequence comes from Taxus chinensis, assembly GCA_019776745.2. Lineage (NCBI taxonomy): Eukaryota > Viridiplantae > Streptophyta > Pinopsida > Cupressales > Taxaceae > Taxus > Taxus chinensis. Next base: position 811,142,274 of record CM034146.1, read on the forward strand.
CTATGTTTCTTCAATGTTTAGAGTGGACATATGACCATTGTAATTATTTGTTATAAATTTGTGAGAATGGACATCTACCTATTTTATTCATTCTCGTAGTATCAATTATATCATTCATTTTATATTTAGCATGACTTTTAATGGAAAATTGACCTATTTTATTCTTTCTCATACAACCATCTTTCTTGTTCCTTCAGGTTAAATGAGAATAGACTTTGAAAATTATGTTATTCACTCTCAAATCATATTTCTAATCAATTCCTATAATACGATAACTATTCACTCTCATACAATAATATTTCATATTGATGATAATATAACCTACTTGAGTGCACTTTAAACTTATGTAAGAGTTACTCCTACATTAGTTTTTTGATTGAGAGGAATTTAAGAGAGTTTGGGGTTCTTTAGGAATGATAATTGCAATTATTTGTATTGAAAGTGATAGGTAATTATCAAGGGAGTAAATGAGTGCATTTTAATTTCTTATATAGGATTTCATAGACAAAAATTCTCATTAAGGATAATCCATGACCAATGTACTCACTTCAGATAAAAGTCACATAAGACCAGGAATGTACTAACCTCCTAATCCAAGATTGTGTTGTCGAAAATAACCCCCCAAGCTTTTTTTACAAATCAAAACTCATTTTGGACTTAGATAATTTTAGTTTGAAAATCCTCACAAGAGTAGGTTATCCTTCTGTGGAGTGCAATCACGTAGTGTTCCATGCATTCTCCTAACCCACAAAACAAGGAAACATCGAGTAGGGACTTAGGTGAATTTGTGAACAAAATATTATTTCATTGAGATTTGTATTCTTTCACAACACTAAGGAAGTCATTCTTCCATGGTAAACAAATAAATCTCTCATGGATCAAAGGAAAGTCAAAGCACCACAAGTTTTTATGCCCATGAAAAACTTAGAATTTAACATATAAAAAGAGGATTCATTGAGCGAACAAATGTATGGAGACACACAATTTCACGTAGAATCAAAACATATAACATTCCACAGAGTTGGTCAATTCTAAAAACCCAAAAATGAAAGTACCACCAGGCACCGCGTAGCACGGAAATAGAATTTGAGAAGTGGGCAAGTCTAGAAACCATGATATGATATCTCATTGTTTTGCAGGTTTCCCATATATAGTATTGCATGGATTTCAAAATTTGTAGGATGGATGAAAAGATTGAAATATGTGGCAGTACGAGTAAAGAGTTCCCCATATATTTTATTTGACTCTATATCAAATCGCAGCAGCAGGTTGAAGGCTCAAAGATGCTAATATTTGTAGGCTATTTTAAAGTTTTTTACTATTTTTTAATTTATATCTTTTTTTCCAAATTCTTTAGTGTTTATAATTTGTTTTTGTCTTTCTTCATCTGGTGTGATTTCAAACTAGGCTCAATATCACAAACCCTAAATAGTTTAATCCTACAATCCCACAGCAAATCAATATCACATACTCTATTAAGTGGTTGAACGTCATATATAGGGTAGTGCGTTATTATTTTTCTTCGAATTTTGATCAATAACAGGGTGAATGAACATCTTTATTTTGTAAATCGTACATGAAATTTCTAATTAGTATCTCAATATTTTGAAGAATATTGTAGATGGTGTAATTTTGCAATCATGGTTGCAATCACATTAATAGAGGTACTAATAATCCAAAAAAATGAAATAGTGCTCTATTTAGAGCCTATCATTGCAAATCCAAGGGAGGTTAAATACATTCCAATCTAGTTAACAAGCTAGTTATATTTTCTTTACCTCCATCTCAAACTGTAGCATAGGGTTGAAGGATCAAAGGTGCTTATCTCTACACACTAGTTGAATTTTTATACTATATATATATATATATATATATATATATTACCAAAAATTTTATGGTTTACAATTTGATTTCTACTTTCTTCTACCAATTCCAATTCAATCCTAGCTCAGTATCGAAAACCCAAGAAATTCAATACTACAAACCCTAGGAAACACCTTCTAAAATATTGTTATATTGTTCTTCCTACTCAAATGAAGCCGCAACACTGACATGACAAGTTCATAGCAGGAAGTATGAATGATCTGAAGTTTGTAGTATAAATAATCCAGAGATAGAAATATGAATGATCCGAAGCTAGAAGTATTTAATAGTGCAGATGATAGAAGGAATGAGAATCATAGTTATATGAGAAAGAATAGAATATGTAGTTTTTTTAGTGCCCACTCCTATTCGACACTATTTCATTTTGATGTTGATATTGTTGGACTCATACATAGATATTTGAGAATTATATTTTTATCACTAGATGATGGCCTGTTCATATATTTAGACTATTGACATTATGTGGTTTACATTTTTATTATGATGCACTAGATGATGATGATGATAGACAGTTATATATGTTGAGTTGCGATATTCTTATTTTTGTACTAACATGTCGTAATTTGGATGCATAACCTATGTTGGATGTTGTTAGGAAATAAGAGATAAAATATGCGGAATAATCCCTTACAGAATCACAACAGTAGAAACTAATATGCAGAAATATTACAGATCTCAAATAAAAGTGTAGAATAAATAACACAACACAGAGAAACAAGATTTAACGTGGTTCACCCAATTTGGGCTACATCCACCAAGAATCACTTGCTCAAATTTTATTACAAGCCTCCACCCTCTCAATAAAATACCCAGATCCATTTGGAGCTATGCTCAACAAACTCTACAGAATTCACACCCGAATTCAAAAAACATCTGTAATACATTTTCTTGTCTATCTATCATATGCATAAGACCATATAAATAGACAATTATTTAAGTAGTTTGATACAAAACCATGGGTATCAAAACCATGGGAAAAACTGTGGGTATTAAAACAATGGGCAAAAAACCGTGGGTATCAAAACAATGGGTACCAAAAAAACCATGGGCCCAAAAATAACCCATAACGGTTACCCATTACCCATGGGTTAATAAACCACCCATGAAAATTTGCTTCGGGGGCTTCACCCCCAAACCCCCCTGACCCATTCACCGACGAGCGGGACCGCCATAAAAATACCCGAGTGTAACACATAGAAGGTGTACCACACTCTAACATGAAAATAGGCTCCACAAACATAACAATCTCCGACTTGGAGACTGATTTTCACTGAGCAAGCTTCTCAACCCTTCACTGTAATCCGCAAAGGCCAACCAAAGCTGAACATAGCTTTAGTTTATCCCTTGTGACCACCTTGGTCATCATGTCTGCAGGATTTTGACTGGTTGAATCTTCTCCAACTTCAACTTATCTTCCTCCAAAGTTGTCCTGATGAAGTGATATCTCAACTGTATATACTTCGTCCTGGAGTGGAAAGCAGAGTTCTTAGCTAGGTGTATAGCACTCTGACTATCACTATGCATCTTACATTCCTCCTACTTATGCCCCAACTCCTCAAGTAATTTTTGTAACCAAATCATCTCTTTGCTTGCCTCTGTGGCAGCAACATACTCAGCCTCCGTGGTTGACAAAGCCATCAACTTCTATAGTCGTGAAATCCAACTTACTGATGTCCCATCTACAGTGTAAATATAACTTGTCATGCTCCTCCTGCTGTCTACATCTCCAGCCATGTCTGAATCTACATAACCACATAAAGTGGTGTCTGATCCATTGTAGGATAAAATTGTCCCCATGGTCCCTCTTAAATACCGAAGGATCCACTTTACTGCTTGCCAATTCTCTTTACCTAGATCACTCATAAATCTACTCACAGCTCCTATTGCATGGGCAATATTAGGCCTAGTGCATACCATAGCATACATCAAACTGCCAACTGTTGATGAGTGAGGTACCTTGGACATATGGTTTCTTTCTTGCTTTGTCTTGGGACACTGCTCCTTTGATAAATTAAAATGGCCTGCCAAAGGAGTCCTAACCAATTTAATATCCTACATGTTAAACCTATCCAATACCTTCTTAATGTACTCTTCCTGAGATAAAGTCAGCTTTCGTTCCTTCCTATCTCGAGTTATCCTCATACCAAGGATTTTTCTGGTAGCCCCCAAATCCTTCATATCAAAGTATTCGCTTAGTTGTTTCTTGAGTACTTTTATTTCCTGCATGTTTTTACCTACAACCAGCATGTCATCAACATACAAACACAGGATAATATAACTTCCATCCTCAAATTTCTTTGTATACATGCAATGGTCAGAATGACATCTGATATAACCTTGCTCCATCATAAAGCTATCAAACTTCTTTTACCATTGACGTGGAGCTTGTTTCAGGCCATACAAGCTCTTCTTCAGTTTTCACACCATCTCCTCTTTACCTTTGAATTCATATCCTTCTAGCTACTACATATATAGCTCCTCCTCCAAATCACCATGGAGAAATGTAGTCTTTACATCTAACTGTTCTAAGTGCAAGTCTTCTGCTGCCACCATTCCAAGAACAGTTCTAATAGATGTCATTTTTACTACAGGAGAAAAGATCTCATCAAAATCTATACCTTGCTTCTATGCAAACCCCTTTACCACCAATCGGGCCTTATATCTTTTCTTTCCTCCTTCATCTTTAACTCTGTACACCCACTTGTTCTGCAATGCTCTTTTACCTTCTGATAGCTTCACCAAATCCCAAGTCTAGTTTTTCATGAGAGACTTATGCTCCTCATCCATGGCTTTCTCCCACTTCTTACTGGCATCTACCTGCATTGCTTCATCAAAGCTCTCTGGCTCTCCACTATCAGTGAGTAATAAATAATAAAGAGAAGGAGAAAAATGTTCAGGTTATTTTCTTACCCTAGAAGACCTCCTTATTGTAGGATTTTGGGGTTCCTGTTGAGTAGGTTCCTAAACTGATTCATGGGTCACTTTCCCATCTGGAAGATCCTCTACCACTACATATTCTTTCTTGGATTCTTCCGTTTCCCTGCAACTGTTGCTTATACATGACTTTCTCATTAAAGACCACATCCCTAGACCGAATGATTTTCTTGTCTTTAATACTCCAACATTTAAATCCAAAGTCATCACCACCATAACCAATAAAAGTGCATTTTTTTGATTTAGTCTCTAGCTTGGTCCTATCATCCTTGTCAATATGAACAAACACCTCACATCCAAATACTCTAAGAAATGAATAATCGACTTTCTTACCGTACCAAGCCTCCTCAGGTATGCCTCTATCTAAGGCACTTGAGGGTCCTCTATTTATCAAGTACACATCTGTGCTCACCGCTTCTGCCCAAAAATAAAGAGGTACTCTTGCATGTAACCTCATGCTCCTAGCACATTCCATTATTGTTATGTCCATCCTTTCTGACACCCCATTCTGTTGCGGGGTTCCTGGAACCTTCTTTTTCCTGTGGATTCCATTCTTAGAACAATAATCATCAAATTCATTTCCGCAATACTCCCCTCTATTATCTAACCTGAGACATTTTAACTTAAGGCCTGTTTCATTATCTACCAAGGCTTTCCATTTAACAAAAGTATCAAATACATCTGATTTGTTTCTAATACAATAAACCCAAACTTTCCTTGTTGCATCATCAATAAAAGTAACATAATAACTTGAACCCCCAAGAGATGATACCTGAGTCAGCCACCACACATCAGAATGTACCAGCTCTAACTTACTCTCTTTATTCGTAGGTCCAACCTTGAGAAACCTTATTCACTTCTGTTTCCCATATATGCAGTTCTCACAAAAATCCAAACCTGTTTCTATATATCTAAGAAAATTCTTCTCTATGATGTCCATGCCCTTATGGCTCATATGACCGAGCCTATAGTGCCATAATGTTGTATCTGCATCTAAAGCCACAAGATTACAATCATTAGTACTATTAGTGGTTAAATATAAGGTTCCAACCTTCTTACCTCTTGCCACCACAAGAGCACCCTTGGTGACCTTCCAAGATTCAACTGTAAATATCACAGTACAACCATCACTTCGCAATTGCCCCACCGATATCAAATTTCTCCTTAATGTACGCACATGTCTGACATCCTTCAATAGCCATGTATTCCCATTCTGCATCTTAACCTAAATAGAACCTTTTCCAACTATACTGCAAGGCTCATCATCACCAAGAAAAACATGCCCAAAATCCCCTTGAACATAATCAACAAAATAATGCCTATGTGGAGTAGCATGAAAAGAAGCCCCTGAATCTAAAACCCAAGATTCATTAATATTATGCAAAGAAAGAATCAAATCATCCTAACATACATTACCCGATGCCACATTTGCCTCCTTGTTTTCTTCCTGTTGTTTCTTCTTGTCTCAAAGCTCTCAACAGTCCTTCTTTGCATGCTCATACTTTCCACAGTTCCAACATATAATTTTACTCTTGGATTTTGACCTTGCCCGATCTTTCGATTTTCCACAGTTTCCTCTATTCTTCTGTCTCCCTCTAGTTTCCACTGTCAAATCATTCCCTGAAGTAGAAGATTCCCATGAGCTTTTTCTTCACATTTCCTCGCTTAGAATCACCCCTACAACATCCTCAAACTTCAACTTCGAGTTAGCTGGAACTAAGTTGCTTACCGCCATTACCAGGTTATTCCAACTTTCAGGTAAAGAGCACAGAATTAATAAAGCCCTAACTTCTTCATCAAATTCTATTGTAACCGAAGCTAGCATATTCACAACCATATTGAAATCATTTAAATGATCTACTACTGAACTATTCTCAGACATCTTCATATTAAACAACATTTTCATTAAAAATATCTTGTTAGAGGCAGAGGGTTTTTCATATAACTTCCCTAATGCATCCATTAGATCTTTTGTCAGTCTTTTCCTTTGAAACATTAAATAATACCGAAGATGCAAGACACAGCCAGATCGTTCCAAGTGCCTTCTAATCCAACAAATCCCATCCCACATCTGTCATACTCGAGGGTTTGTTCACCTTCTCAGACAGCGGAGTATAAATATCCTTCTGATAAAGGTAATTTTCCATCTGCATCTTCCAAAGACTGAAATTCTTCCCGTTGAATTTATCAACCCTAGATCTTCCATCATCTGCCATAGCTCCCACTCAAGCTAAAAACTTTCCCTGTGATTCAACACTTCAGCAAACCAAACTAAGCTCTTATACCAATTGTTAGGAAATAAGAGATAAAATATGTGGAATAATCCCTTACAAAATTGCAATAGTAGAAACTAATATGCAGAAAATATTACAGATCTCAAATAAAAGTGTAGAATAAATAACACAACACAGAGAGACAAGATTTAACATGGTTCACCCAATTTGGGCTACGTCCACCAAGAATCACTTGCTCAAATTTTATTACAAGCCTCCACCCTCTCAATACAATACTTAGATCCGTTTAGAGCTATGCTCAACAAACTCTACAGAATTCACACCTGAATTCAAAACACATCTGTAATACATTTGCTTGTCTATCTATCATATGCATAAGACCATATAAATAGACAATTCGCTTAAGCAGTTTGATACAAAACCATGGGCAAAACTATGGGTATCAAAACCATGGGCAAAAAACCGTGGGTATCAAAACAATGGGTACCAAAAAACCATGGGCCCAAAAACAACCCATAATGGTTACCCATTACCCATGGGTTAATAAACCACCCATGAAAATTTTCTTCGGGGGCTTCGCCCCCAAACCCCCCTGACCCGCTCACCGGCGAGCGGGACCACCGTAAAAATACTCGAGTGTAACACATAAAAGGTGTACCACACTCTAACATGAAAATAGGCTCCACAAACATAACAGATGTTATTTTATGGATGCCAAAATTGAATTAATTGTATGATGTTAGATGATAGAATTGCTAATGTTGAATGATGATTATTGATTTTATATGTATATTGTCTCGATGTTGTTAATACGACTGAAAGGCCAAGAGAGGTATTTTGTTTGTGTTGTAAGACATTTTATCACATACATCGAAAGGGGATAGGGGACCAACCATGGAAGGATGTCAGGTGTTGAGCAACATGGCCAAAATTTGACAACTTATGTAATGTTATAGTGTGGTGTTTTTGCATGCCTAGTTAGGAGGTTTCCCATGGGGGTGACCTCACATGTGTGGCCATGGGGTGAAATGTTTTCCCTTTTTTTTATTTTTTGTATGTTTTTATTTTTGTTATATGAATTTAATTTTTGGTAATAATTGTCACTTTATTAGCAAGTAATAATGTGTCTTAATTAAGTTAATCCTTCTTATTTGGTTAACTAAAATAGAGATGTGACAAATAGATAATTATGAGGTTAGGTGGTCCTTGTTGTAAGTGAGATTTATGTTGGTTTGTGTGTGTTTTACTCCACCCCAACTTCAAAATTCGGATTTTGACTTGGGAGGCCTTTTTGGAGGCTTGTTGGACAAGCTAAGCTTGTCCCATGCCTCTTAAATTTACCCAAAAACCCTACCTATGGGTTGGGGAGTTTATTTTTGACTTATTTATCCTTTTTGGAGTGTAAAAGGGTGAAAATAATTGCACCTTATTCTTGTCACAATAAATTTTGTCCTTAGAAGGCATGGTGTGCAAGTTTGTGTGTCATGTGGGTTTTTCATAGTTCTTACATGCTCATTTATTGTCTTGGGCATGGTGTGTTTACTTGAGTGTGGGAATGGAGGAATGATGAAGTGGCATCCTACATGGAGCCACCTCATCATCCTCACATTCCATTTCTATTTATTGATGGATTTTTGTTGGAATGGGGGTTACTTGTTCATTTTCTTCCTTTGTCATTTTTGAAATTGGGAGCTTGTTGGAGTTTGCTTTTGGGGAAATTTACTTGGCTTGGAGGTGTGAAAGACTTGTGAAGTGAATTTTTCTTGGAGATTGATGGAGAGGTAGGCTCTCCACCTTTTTTGTTTTGTTTATTATGTTTGTTGATGTGGAAATATTGTGCTTGTTAAATTTTGTTTGAGTTTTGTGAATGTGCTTTTGTGTGGTTGGGTAGTATGCCTTAATTTGGGTGTGGGAGAAGGACTTATGGGACCATTGGGGAGGGAAAAGGGAGTTTTTGAGGCATGCATTTGGTGGGAGTGTGATTGGGAGTTTCACCTATGGGGAGTGAAAAGGAAATCATGGTCATATTGTTGCATACTTGCAAGGGAGAGATAAGGATATTGTGTTGTTTGTTTTGTGCACTTGGAGGCTTAGGGTGAAACTCCCACTTCACTTGGGAGGAAAAAGGAGGTGGTTTCCCATATTCCTTGCTCCATTTGGTTTGATTTCAAACCTTTGTGTTGTTTGAGAAGTTATAAACTTGTTGAATATGTCATTTTGGTTGTGTTGAATATTTTGAAATGTATGTTGTTTGTGGAAGCCATGTTTGTTGAAAAGTTGTCAAATGTTTCTCAAGATCCCTCATGGTTCCTTGGTTGGGGCTCGGGGGCCATTAAGGGGATGGATTCTCCTCTTAATGGATTAAAGGTTGGGTGGAGAGTGTTTCCTATTCCCCCTTCCTTTGTATTGTGATCCTTGTTGTGAAAGATTGAGAGTGAGCTAGATTGGAGCTACATTTGGGAGAAGACATGACAAATTGGAGACTTATATTTTGGCCTTGTTGAAAACCTTCATGTTGTAATTTGTTCATTTGTAATTATTCCCACTTTGAGTGGAAGATTGTAAAATTTGTAGGCTTGAAAGAAAGTTGTTTATTCATTTGGAAATCTATATAAATTGTAAACTCTTCTAAGAGTGTTGATTGAGAAATTTATATTTTCAAATGTGTTAGTTTGTGAAAGGAAACTACCAAAATTATTGCATTATTGTTGGTAAAATAGAAAGTTGAAATAAGTTGAAATAGAAATGCATCTCTCTCAAAAATTAAGTTGTTTCATTATTCTCAAATGTGTTATGTTTCATTGTAAAATTTGGAAATCCTCATTAAAATTTATCTTGTTGAAATGGAATAGTCACTTGTATCTTATGAATGGAAATGAAAATTTACTCATTGTAGTATTGAAAAATAGTAATTAATTTAGTTGTAATTTTATTGAAAGAAAGGAAAAGTTGTAGGTCCTTAGAATAGTGAAAAGGCATTTCCCCTACATTTACTTAGATTGAATGAAGAAAGTCATTGCATTAGATAGTAGGAAATTTAGCTTTATATAAATACATAGGGAAAAGTATAATTTTTGTTATTCGTTATATCCTCTTAAGCTCAACTTGACCTAGTTAGAATAATCAAAGAATTTTAAAAGTATATTTATATAAGAATTATATTATTGTATAATATACTTAATTAAAAAAAATATTCATAAATTTATATATATAATATATATATAAAAATATATATTATATTATTAAATAAATAATATATATTCATATAAGGGCAAATAGTGTTTAATGGATATAACTACAAAATTATAAAGCCAAATAATATTGACCAAACAGCCCAAGATAGGTAACGACACAAAGTATTGATGGCTCAACAGCCATTATATAGGATATATATTAGTATATATATTAACAATATTAATATATCAGAAAAGATATATTAATATAATATATATATATATATAATAAACATATAAATTAGCAACCATTAAATAAATAAATAATATAATATATATATATATATATATATAACCAAAACTATATATTTATATAACTTCCCATTAATATTAACTATAATAGTTTTGGTTTTAAAATAAATCAAAAAAGCCACTAAGGAAAACCCCCTAAATCGTATCCAATTCATGTGGGGATTAAAGTAACCCATTATATTTTAAACAACACAGGGGGAGGGAGTGTTGTTTCGCCCCACACCCACCCCTATACTTTGTATATATAGGGGTGGGGTACACACATCCACCCCCACCCCCACACTTTATTAATCCATTTGTATATTTAGGTTACAGCCATATCCCCTATATTGCCTAACCATAGTTTGTTTTACGAATGTGTGTTAACATGTCAAGCCACAACCCGATTGTAATATATATATATGTATATATATATATATATATTTATATATATTTATATATATATATATATAAATATCAGGTTTTATATATAGAAGGGATATATGCACACACATATATATCATACACACACAAGTGTGTACACACACACACACACACAAATATACAATGTATATGTATATATTCCATATATTTGGGGATATATACATTGTATATATACTCAAAAATAAAGAGTGTATATATTTTACAAAATAAACATATCTAAAAAGGGGAAAATGCCCATTTACCCAAATAGGGTAAATACAAGAAAATTTTTTTCAACAATAAATACGATTTATAGCAAATAGAAAAACTTACAAACAAACCCACAGGAGAGGGTAGAATATAAATACAAAAATAAAATAAAATAACTTGGGGTTGTGTGTATCCATCCCAAGCTCCATTATCCTCTTCCATGGCTTCCCTCTTCCTTCCCCTAAACCTGCAAAACAAAAATGAGAAATGAGTAAAATGAAATGAATAAAAGACTCCATAGAGATGTTTAGGGTTGTTTGGAATCCTTAGATCCAATGGCTTAGATTGATTTCATCCAATGGCTAGGAATTCCCTACAAATGTTAGGTGGGAGTTAGGTGAAATCATCATTTGAATGCATGGGTCAAGTTTGAATGGGGCCACTTAAGTGGTGTTGAAGTTAACTTAATTAGTTACCCATTATGATTTATTTAGTAACTTTTAAAATAAAAAGCCCATGACCTTTTGATAATTAAAATTCAAATTTCCCTTAGTAATTAGACAACATTTATTATTAGAATTAAATTTAATAGTATTGTTTAAATGGGAGGGAAAATTAGATCTTAGCCCTAAAATAATAAATTATTAAATGACTTTTGAACCTATATTATTAATTAAATTAAGGATTATAGGAATGAATTTTTAAACCTAACTAGAAAATGAATAGTATAATTTAATTGTTAGTTAACAATCGTTTGTTAATTGATGAAATAAGCTAAATGTTGCAATTGAATTTATTAAAAAAAAAATTATTCAGTAATTTTTCTAATTTAACTTTGTTTGTCTTGGGTTTCGTGCGGGTAAAATTGTGGGTGTTACACTTGGTATCAGAGTCGTGGGTTCAACGCTTGGACCCCAAGCACACTTGAAAACATGAAACATAAACAAATAAACCTAGCACAACTCTAAACCTAGAACACACAACATTGTATGATATTTTGTTAAACATAGAAAACTTAGAAAACTGAAACAAAAACTTAGATGATGATAAACTAACTCTCACCTTGGTCTATGTAGGAGGTGTGGAACTAGATGAGGGGTTCCTACATGTGGACCTAGACCTACCACCCCTAGATCAGGTTGTAGCAGCTATTTTGCCTCAAATATTGTAGACACTACAGGATGTTAATGCTGCTATACACTGGAGGATATTTAGGAGGGTGACCTAGCAGACAAGATAAAGAGCCATCAGTGGAGGCTCATGCACCTTCACATCACAGTGCTGAAGGATAGGGTAGAGAAATCCCACGTGGAGTCAGTTAGGCATGGGTCACCTCCTAGGGAGCACAAAGATAGAGCTACGAGGCACAGAGACAGGTCTAGGAGCCCTAGGCTGAGAGATGATCATGCAGAGAGACCTAGGGGTCGATAGTCAACTGTGGTAGATCACATTAGAGAGATACTAAAGTTACACCCACCTCATTTTTTTGGAGACACATAGGGGATTTTAGGAAGAGGCATGGTTGGTTAGCTTGAGCGGATGCTTCAAGCTATGTCCTTGTTCTAGAAACATGAAATCTCATGTTTCCATCCACCTTCTGAGAGACAAAGCTGGAGTTTGGTGGAGGACTGAGGAGTAGAAGCTCCATGTGGATTCAGAGACAGTTACTTGGGAGCTCTTCGAGGAGCATTTCAGGAGTAGATACATATCCTAGGAGATTCATCCAATAGCGGATCGATGAGTTTCATGATCTACAACAGGCTTCCATGATAGTGGCAGAGTATGAGGGAAGGTTTTTAGATCTACTTTAGTATGTGGATTACATGCAGGATGAGCAGGTTAGAGTTCATAGGTTCATTAGGGGCCTGAACTTAGACTTGGGTGGGGTAGTATGCATTCATTTCCCACAGACATTATCAGAGGCCATGGAGAAGGCCTATATTGTAGAGGAAACCAAGGGGGAAGACTCAATAGGCTCATGAAAGAGTGAGGATCCGTATACAGTAGTTACAAGATAGTAGATCGAGGGGATCAACTCCTCCTCCTCATGGCAGACACACTTCAGCATAGTATTCCTTTCGGACTCCTCCACCTCCTCAGCAGTAATAACAGTAGAACAAGACTCAAGCACCTTTTGAACCTCCACAATGCCATGATGCTCAGAGAGGGCTATAGTATGGGACCTCTAGCAAGGGGGACCCAACAGGACACAGGCTCCACCTCGAGCATAGTGGAACAGAGTACATCCACTGCATCACCCACAGATATCTATGGCAAGATCATCAGGTTCTTCAACACGTACTACTGGGCCACCTAGAGGACTATCTACTCAGTGGAGAGGACTAGGTACTTGTCTATGGATGCAGTGTGCATGGACATCATTGGAGAGAGTGCCCTAAGAACCCTGCTAATTAGGGTAAGGCACCTATTTCTGAGCCTATGGTTGGTGACATGGCTAGGATCCACAAGATATATGCAGTGGTCGAGAACTGTCACGTAAAGCACCAAGGAATGGTGATAGAGACCACAGGTAGCATTGGTGGTATTTCTACCCCTATTTTATTTGACTCAGGCTCATCAGATTATTTCATTTCTCCATCTTTAGTAGAGCATTATAGGCTGGTGGTAGTTAGGTAAGGCCTTAGTTGGGATGTCGAGATGGCTTCTGGAGCCAAGATCTCAGTACACTCCTTAGTCAAGGAGTGCGTAGTGGACCTAGGACCCTTTACCACTACTTTGGATCTTCGTATCCTTCCCTTGGGTTCGTATGGAATCTGTTGGTGCTCATATTTGTTCTTGCCCCATTTGTCATTATCTTCCTCTGATCTACGTATTCTGAAACATTTTTTCTCTCGGTGTGGGTGTTCTAAAAGTTTCTACCTCCATCTGAAATGATTTGAATTGTTTACAGAATCCATTATCATGTCCCTCCTTGAGGGAGTCTCTGAGTTTTCCTTGTTCTTGCCCTAATTTTTTCAAAATCAACGGGATTTTTCATTTTCCCTATCTTTCCCTAACCATCGGAAGCTAAAGAATGATCAGTTTACATTTTTATGGATTTGAAAATACAAACGCATGGTCGAAAGATGCTTGGAACCATGATTCACTTGGTTTTGTTTCAAAAAAAATCATCTTTAGCCAAAAAATTGGGTTCTGGGCATGAATGAAAGGAACAATAACAAGATCGTACCAAGCCAAGAACACAAATGCTAATCAAACACCATGATCAATAAAATGAAATAAATTCACCAAAATAGTTTTACATAAAACCTTTGCAAACAAATGAGCAGCAATATCGAATATTATTATGAAACTCAATGTAATACATTGAGAATGGGCCTTGCTTGAATAGGCAAGGAATAACAATCTAAGAACCAGTCAAGGTTGTAGATCAGGCCATAAATCAAGGAAATAACTAGTCATCAAAGAACTATTCAAGACCATAGATTTAGGAGAGAACTAGACATCAAGGATCTAGTCAATACCATAGATCTAGGAAAGAACTAGTCAATACCATAGATCAAGGAAAGAACTATACCTAACAACTAGATAATATCTCCTAATATCTAAATAAGATAAAAGAAATATCCACACACATAAGTGGGTGAGGATAAATATAATCAAGGTAAATAAAGTACCTAGGTGAACATGAGCTAAGGTAAATACCTACTCTAACACCCCCCTCAAGTGAAGCTAGGGGCCAAAATAGATGTGGCATGTCCACAGTATGAGTCCTGGCAACTAGGACTAATGAGGTACTCATGTACAATAATTGGGAAAAAGGGACACCAAAAGGTACCCAAAAACCAGTAACAACAAAGTAAATAGAGTAAAGACCCACTCCAAGGCATCCCAAGAAGCTCGGCTCAAAAACTTGTATAATGCTAAAGAAGTTTGGTGTGTATTATGGTCTAAATCCACTACTCGATCACAAAAACTCAAAAACAACTGACACTGGGCTCCACCAGAATAGCTCCATACACAGAGACTGTTAACGGAGTGATGTAAAAAGTGTGAAAAAAAAAAACACCAAACATAATTCGATCAAGTGCTACAAATAGGTGTGCCACGATCCAATAACAATAACCAAAGAAATAAGGCAAGGACACAAACTCTAGAGTGTCACGATCCAAGAAAATCCAAGGTAAAAAGGCAAGGATACAAAACCCGAAGAAGCAGGATCAACATCACACCCTCCCATACTAATGAATGGGTGGAGTGATGCTACATATCTATATGAGTTGCCCAAAACAACTACTCGAACACTAAAAAAATAACACTAGAATGCACCATAATAGATCTCCCATAAGAGATACTGTCAACATGCCAAAAGTGTCGAAAATATAGACACAAAATCTCTCAACAAACAAGAGAGATACACTACACCTGCTAAAGAAAAAATACTCAAAAAAAGAAGCATCACAATGTAGAAGGTATAGAAAGTGGAGCAAGAGGCCGAATGGTGGAGGAGCCATGCCTACAGATTCCTCTCAATGAATGCCTATGTCGCCACCATGAGTGATCAGATATCCACCACAAATCAATACAAATTGATAAAGAAGATGCCTACATATGACCTGGTGCAAAATACACAATGGGTGCATGAAAAAGAACATCAAAATGTGTGTCAGGTTGGTAATGGCTGACAGCTGAAAACTCAAGTTTCTCAAGCCTAAATGAAGGTGCAGAACTCATGTGTTGTTCATGATTCTCAAAAAGAGATGAGCGAAAAAAAAAAAAGGAGCTCTATTAATGTGTGATCCCAATGAAGTATCTGCTTGAAAACCAATGTCGTAATGAGAATTCCACTTAACATGTGGAATAGAGGAAACAATACCCTATGAATGTCTTCCAATGACTCTGCGAGTGATACCCATAGAACAAAGTATGCGAGAACTTAATGCAGTGGTATGCTTCTCAAAAAAGCCATGCAATTGAGTATAAATAGGATACACAACATGTGGTATTGTAATAGGCATAGATGTGGAAGAGCGTGTAGTAAAAAGCCTCACAGGTTTAGAAGCATCACAAGCAGGTTTAGGCTCAAAGACTGGTAGATCAATGTCAGTGGCTGCAAGAGAAACAACTACAAATGGACTAGGAGAATGGATATGGTTGTCCACAATATGATGGTGATGTTGTAGGCTAGCAATTTTTTTCTGCAAGGAGTGTATTATTGTATCCTTATCGTGAATGAGTGATTTTAGAAGATAATTTCGCTTCTTGAGCGATCTATTTTCTTCCAAAAATTTTACAATATCCTCTTGAAGTCTGCATACTTCATAGAAAAGCATATCATTCTCAGAAACCATGATAGGTACAAAACTACAACTCCCAAAATTTTAGGACATTGGGCTCAACCAAAAATGCATCCATAATTGATTACAACACACCTCCATATTTGGCACTTCATAATTATAGTGCAAGTCTAAAAATAAATAACTCCAGTGGAAAGATCATCAAAAAATAAGCACGTTTGCAAAAAAAGACGGCACTCAAAACCAAGTCACCGATCAAAAGTTACAAGCTTTTTACTATTTTTTCTCTATTATTTATTGTAGTTGCCACTAAAAGAAAATAAATTTTTATTGCCTTTACCACACAAATAAAATTAAAGGGGGTTTAAGCTAAGCACCTACTAGTAGGAATCACAAGCTTTAAGCCCTCATATGACCATACCATATGACCAAGGGCTAAGGATTTTAATGGGTGCCAGTGGACCTTTATTTTCTGAAAATAGCAACCTGCGGATTTTCCCAGAATAGTAAAAATGTGCACAACATCCGTAGACCCCTGCCAAAAAAGGAAAGATCTGAAAACCTTCCTACGCGTAAACTGAAATAGATACGTAGCAGCTTAAAATTGCCCTGTGGAGATCTCAAGAAATCCAACAGACCCAAAAAATAATCCCCCGAATTTTTTTATGGGATGAATCCCAAGGCAGATTGGTGTGCTTCCCTGTACTTACAATATAAAATACCTAGAAAAATGACTACCTCCAAAAATGGTCAAGCTTATAGTCGATCCTAGGGTTTTCCTACCTTCTAGATCTAATGGAACCATGATTCACTTGGTTTTGATTCAAAAATTTTCATCCTTAGCGAAAAATTGGATTCTGGGCATGAATGGTGAATTTTTGTGTTTTTGACAGTCTGGCAGGCATATTTTTCCTGTCAAAATTATTCCTCAGCATTCAGCAGTCACATGGCTTCTTTTGGTTTGTCAGGGGATGGTGGGAAAATGTTTTAACTTGTCACTTTTTACTTTTTTGGTAGAAAGGCAAATTTGGTCCCGTAGCTCCACTCAATTCTGATTGGTTCTTTTGGTACTTTCATGGCTTCTTCGAATTGGATGGGGCGTGGTGGGTTTGTTTTTGAAATTGTTCTTTTTGGATACTTTGGAAAAAAATTTGAACCCGCCCCGCGGCCCCGCCATGCTTTAATTAAAGAAAAATTAAAGCGGCAGGGAAAAAGTCTTACTTTGACCCCGCAGAAGGACATGTGGCAAAGCTAGAAGTGGAGATACGAGCCTTCAGAGGCAAGTTGGATTTTTTTCCCTTTTGGAAAAATGGAGTAAAAATTCTAAAGTGAGAAGCACGCCCCCGCCAGATCATTTTGAAGCCTTACAAGGTTCTTGAAGTTGTGCCGTAACGACACATGGAGGTCTTCGCCGGGTCTTCTTTCCTTAGACTTTTCAACAACTTCCTAAAGGGTCCGAGCCACATGTCAAGCCCGCGCTCATTTAGGGTCTCTACTTTTGGGGACCACCTCAAGATGTGCCATTGAGACACGTGGCGGTTTGAAAAGTCAAGAGGCGGGGAGGCGGGCCATCAGGGGCAACTTGGATTCTTTGCCCCTTGTTATTCAAAAGACTAAAATCATCAAAATGAACCACAGGCTCGATAGAGAATAGTCAAAATTTTGCTCCAGTCAATGGCAGAGGTGCGGAATTTCAGAGGTAAATTGGAAAATTTTCGTTTTGTGGAAAAGGGAGTTAAACATGTAAAAGGAAGCGTGGTTCCACTGGGACCCACATCAGAGACTAGAAGCGGAAGGGTGGAGTTGCGGGGATAAATTGGAAAATTTTCCCTTTTCGAAAAAAGAGGTGAAATAATAGAATTCAGTAGTGGTTCCTTTGGGACCCACATTGGGACACATGTCAAGCCCATTTTTCAAAGGTGGAGGGGTGGAGCAAATTGAGAAATTTTGCATTTTTTCCAAAAAGTGTAAAAGGTAAAAAGGAACCCCTAGGATTGCCTTGACTTGGATCTCCCACTTGGAAGGTCCAGATTCAAAAAAGAGATCAACGACAGTTGTGCGTCTGTATCTGCTTTTCTACCATTTCTACTCCAAAGCTTCTGGGGATGCAATTTTTTATGGTTTTTTATCATTTCTTAGAGTCTCCTGCACATAAAATGAAGAGGAACATTAATTTGGTATCCTGGTTGGGTGGGAAAAATATGAAGACGTATTTTGCAATCAAGATGTGATCTGATCATTGGCTTCCATTTGATTTTCAGTTTTTCTTTCCTTGGCACGCAAATAACTAGATTTGACAGATTGGAGGAGGAATTAGTTGGTGTGCGAGATGAAGAATGACTTACCAGGTGAAGAATTGAATGCTATAAATATTTGGAAAGAGTTGCCCTCTGTACACCTGACAAATTTTTCACAAATCTAATTCTAGGAGTCTCAACATGCAATGGTGCTTTGAATGTCCTTGGTTTTGGGGGAAAATTCTATTGTAAATGAAGTATTATAAATTTCATGAATTTGTTGTACAAAAGGGTTGGAGTGTTAGAGGTCGGAACTAATTTTTCTAAGAGAAAAGCTTGATAGAACCCATTCTTCTGAGAAACCATCTAAAGAAACCTCTCCTTTGTGTTAAATTTGATCATGTCAAGGTGGTTGTGAGTGTACATCCATTGACAATCTCTAAGATTGTTCTAGAAAATCTCCCTTGTTGATAAATTTAATCAAACTTGAGTTAATCTGCATTATTTTGGATGAAATTTGTGTTTGCTTCATTTCTAAATGTCTACAAGTAGTTTTCTTATTCCCGTTGCAATCTTACATTGAAATCTTTGTGAATCACACAATATTTTATCCTTGTGATAGTTTGGTGGCATTTGTAATTTCATTTATCAGAAGATATTTCATTTGATAGTAAAATAAACAAATTTAAAATTACTGTGACTCCTAGCATGACTATAAGATTGTTTGTCAGCCTTTGAGGGTATCTTAGGCGTGATGAAATAGAGGTTGATAATGTTTAGTTAATTTTTCCAATTTGAGCCTTCATCTTGGATCCTTTAAGTTTGTGTGAAAAGTGCTAATCTGGGCCTCCATTGAAGCACATATTCTAGTTAAAGGAACATCCTAGCTATCCCAAAGCATTATGTTGTTCAAGCTCTCCATTTTTCTAAAATTTCTCAAGGATCTGGTGAATCAAGTTCATTTCTGCCTCATCTCCCACCAAAAATTCATTTAAAAACAACCAATCATACCCATACTACCCCTATTTTTCATGTGTGTATATAAATGCATAATTTTAACTACCAAAACATGCAGAAAAAATCAAGTTTTCATTGTCTTTAGTGGCCTAAACCTTGCTTAGAAAATATCTCCATTATCTAGAGTGGAAACTTGTGAGAGTTAGGTTTTGTTGCATTGATCATATTTTCTTCAAGGTTTTCTTAATAACTTCGTAAGGAAGGATATCTCCATCTCCTCCATAAACAACAGGTTACAAAAAGGGTCCTCTCACCCTGGTTGAAAGACATAACCATAAAGTAGTGAGGATAGGTCAAATCCTCTTGAGGGTGCTACCCATTTCTCCACATCTAGGTGACAAAGAACAAGTTGTATTTAATCCCCAGCTACAAAACGACACACTACATGCTTTGCTTGTCTCTAAGCTTCCTGCCAAAACTGTGATGCTACTCAGCTTCTGAGGAAGAATCAATTTGGGTACCAACACCCGATTGATGCCACTTTCGGGGACAAAATGATTATAGTTCATATTCGTACCCTGGTAAACACTTCTTATATGCTCTAAGTGATAATACATTTTTTTCAAACATCATCTTGTGTTCAAGCTTGTAAAAAGTATTCAAAGTTGCAATGGCCCAGTTGTTATGTTTGTGGAGCCTATTTTCATGTTAGAGTGTGGTACACCTTCTATGTGTTACACTCGGGTATTTTTACGGTGGGTATTTTCATGGGTGGTTTATTAACCCATGGGTAATGGGTAACCGTTATGTGCTATTTTTGGGCCCATGGTTTTTGGGTACCCATTGTTTTGATACCCACAGTTTTTTGCGCATGGTTTTGTATCAAACTACTTAAGTAGTTGTCTATATATATGGTCTTATGCATATGATAGATAGACAAGCAAATATATTGCAGATGTGCTTTGAATTCGGGTGTGAATTCTGTAGAGTTTGTTGAGCATAGCTCCAAATGGATCTGGGTATTGTATTGAGAGAGTGGAGGCTTGTAATAAAATCTGAGCAAGTGATTCTTGGTGGACGTAGCCCAAATTGGGTTAACCACGTTAAATCTTGTCTCTCTGTGTTGTGTTATTTATTCTACACTTTTATTTGAGATCTGTAATATTTTTTGCATTTTAGTTTCTACTGTTACGATTCTGCAAGGGATTATTCCGCATATTTTATCTCTTATTTCCTAACAATAGGTATTAGAGTTTGTTTTGGTTTGCTGAAGTGTTGAATCACAGGGAAAGTTTTATCTTGAGTGGGAGCTATGGCAGATGATGGAAGATCTAGGGTTGATAAATTCAATGGGCAGAATTTCAGTCTTTGGAAGATGCAGATGGAAGATTACCTTTATCAGAAGGATCTTTATACTCCGCTGTCTGAGAAGGTGAACAAACCCTCGAGTATGAAAGATGCAGAATGGGATTTGTTAGATCGAAAGGCACTTGGAATGATCTGGCTGTGTCTTGAATCTTTGGTATTATTTAATGTTTCAAAGGAAAAGACTATAAAAGATCTAATGGATGCATTAGGGAAATTATATGAAAAACCCTCTGCCTCTAACAAGATATTTTTAATGAAAAAGTTGTTTAATATGAAGATGTCTGAGAATAGTTCAGTAGCAGATCATTTAAATGATTTCAATACGGTTGTGAATATGCTAGCTTTAGTTATAATAGAATTTGATGAAGAAGTTAGGGCTTTATTAATTCTGTGCTCTTCACCTGAAAGTTAGAATAGCCTGGTAATGGTGGTAAGTAACTCGGTTCTAACTAACTCGAAGTTAAAGTTTGAGGATGTTGTAGGGGTGATTCTAAGTGAGGAAATGCGAAGAAAAAGCTCAGTGGAATCTTCTACTTTAGGGAATGCTTTGACAGTGGAAACTAGAGGGAGATAGAAGAATAGAGGAAACCATGGAAAATCAAAAGATCAGGCAAGGTCAAAATCCAAGAGCAAGATTATATGTTGGAACTGTGGAAAGTCTGGGCATGCAAAGAAGGACTATTGGGAGCTTCAAGACAAGAAGAAACAACAGGAAGAAAACAAGGAGGAAAACGTGGCATCGGGTAATGTATGTCAGGATGCTTTGATTCTTTCTTTGCATAATATATGAATCTTGGGTTTTAGATTCAGGTGCTTCTTTTCATGCTACTCCACATAGGCATTATTTTGTTAATTATGTTCAAGGGGATTTCGGGCATGTTTTTCTTGGTGATGACGAGCCTTGTAGTATAGTTGGAAAAGGTTCTGTTCAGGTTAAGATGTAGAATGAGAATACATGGCTATTGAAGGATGTCAGACATGTGCCTACATTAAGGAGAAATTTTATATTGGTGGGGCAATTGGGAAGTGATGGTTGTACTGTGATATTTACAGCTGACTCTTGGGAGGTTACCAAGGGTGCTCTTGTGGTGGCAAGAGGTAAGCAGGTTGGAACCTTGTATTTAACCACTGATAGTAATAATGATTGTAATATTGTGGATTCAGATGTAGATACAACATTATGGCACTATAGGCTCGGTCATATGAGCCATAAGGGCATGGACGTCATAAAGAAGAATTTTCCTGGATATACAGAAACAGGTTTGGATTTCTGTGAGAACTGCATATATGGAAAACATAAGTAAGGTTTCTCAAGGTTGGACCTATGAAGAAAGAGAGTAAGTTAGAGCTGGTACATTCTGATGTGTGGGAGCCAGCTCAGGTATAATCTCTCAGGGGTTCAAGTTATTATGTTACTTTTATTGATGATGTAAGAAGGAAAGTTTGGGTTTATTGTATTAGAAACAAATCTAATGTATTTGATACTTTTGTTAAATAGAAAGCCTTGGTAGAGAATGAAACAGGCCTTAAGTTAAAATGTCTCAGGTCAGATAATGGAGGGAAGTATTGCAGCAATGAATTTGATGATTATTGTTCTAAGAATGGAATCCATAGGCAAAAGACAGTTCCAGGAACCCTGCAGTAGAATGGGGTATCAAAAAGGAAGAACAAAACAATAATGGAACATGCTAGGAGCATGAGGATACATGCAGGACTGCCTCTTCATTTTTGGGCAGAAGCGGTGAACACAACTGTGTACTTGATAAATAGAGGACCCTCAAGTGCCTTGGATGGAGGCATACCTGAGGAGGCTTATTATGGTAAGACATTTGATTATTCATTTCTTAGAGTCTTTAAATGTGAGGTGTTTTTCCATATAGATAAGGATGATAGGACCAAGCTAGAGGCTAAATCAAAAAAATGTACTTTCATTGGTTATGGTGGTGATGAATTTGGATATAAATGTTGGAGTATTAAGGACAAGAAAATCATTCAATCTAGGGATGCGGTATTTAATGAAAAATTCATGTATAAGTATTAGTTATAGGAAAATAGGGAAGAATCCAAGAAAGAATAAGCAGCAGTAGAGGATCTTCTAGATGGGAAAGTGACCCATGAATCAGTTCAGGAAGCTACTCAACAGGAAACCCAAACTCCTACAGTAAGGAGGTCTTCTAGGGTAAGAAAAGAACATAAACATTTTTCTCCTTCTCTTTATTATTTATTACTCATTGTTAGTGGAGAGCCAGAGAGCTTTGATGAAGCAATGCAGGTAGATGCCAGTAAGAAGTGGGAGCAAGCCATGGATGAGGAACATAAGTCTCTCATGGAGAACGAAACTTGGGATTTGGTGAAGCTATCAGAAGGCAAAAGAGCATTGCAGAATAAGTGGGTGTACAAAGCTAAAGATAAAGAAGGAGGAAAGAAAAGATATAAGGCCTGGTTGGTGGTCAAGGGGTTTGCACAGAAACAAGGTATAGATTTTGATGAGATCTTTTCTCCTGTAGTAAAAAAGACTTCTATTAGAACTATTCTTGGAATAGTGGCAGCAGAAGACTTGCACTTAGAATAGTTAGATGTAAAGACTACATTTCTCCTTTGTGATTTGGAGGAGGAGCTATATATGCAGCAACTAGAAGGATATGAAGTCAAAGGTAAAGAGGAGATGGTGTGTAAACTGAAGAAGAGCTTGTATGGCTTGAAACAAGCTCCACGTCAATGGTATAAGAAGTTTGATAGCTTTATGATGGAGCAAGGTTATATCAGATGTCATTCTGACCATTGTGTGTATACAAAGAAATTTGAGGATGGAAGTTATATTATCCTGTGTTTATATGTTGATGACATGCTGGTTACAGGTAAAAACATGCAGGAAATAAAAGTACTCAAGAAAAAAATAAGTGAATCCTTTGATATGAAGGATTTGGGGGCTGCCAGACAAATCCTTGGTATGAGGATAACTTGAGATAGGAAGGAATGAAAGATGACTTTATCTTAGGAAGAGTACATTCAGAAGGTATTGGATAGGTTTAACATGTAGGATGTTAAACTAGTTGGGACTCCTTTGGCATGCCATTTTAAGTTATCAAAGGAGTAGTGTCCCAAGACAGAGCAAGAAAGAAACCATATGTCCAAGGTACCTTACTCATCACCAGTTGGTAGTTTGATGTATGCTATGGTATGCACTAGGCCTGATATTTCCCATGCAGTAGGAGCTGTGAGTAGATTTATGAGTGATCTAGGTAAAGAGCATTGGCAAGCAGTAAAGTGGATCCTTCGGTATTTGAGAGGGACCATGGGGACAGTTTTATGCTACAGTGGATCAGACACCACTTTACGTGGTTATGTAGATTCAGACATGGCTGGAGATGTAGACAACAGGAGGAGCACAACAGGTTATATTTACACTGTAGGTGGGACAACAGTAAGCTAGATTTCATGACTACAGAAGCTAGTGGCTTTGTCAACCACGGAGGCTGAGTATGTGGCTGCCACATAGGCAAGAAAAGAGATGATTTGGTTACAATTGCTTGAAGATTTGGGGCATAAGAAGGAGGAATGTAAGCTGCATAGTGATAGTCAGAGTGCTATACACCTAGCTAAGAACTCCGCTTTCCACTACAGGATGAAGCGTATACAGTTGAGATATCACTTCATCAGGACAGCTTTGGAGGAAGATAAGTTGAAGTTGGAGAAGATTCATACCAGTCAGAATCCTGCAGACATGATGACCAAGGTGGTCACACGGGATAAAATAAAGCTATGTTTAGCTTTGGTTGGCCTTCGTGGATGACAATGAAGGGTTGAGAAGCTTGCTCAGTGAAAATTAGTCTCCAAGTGGGAGATTGTTATGTTTTTGGAGCCTATTTTCATGTTAGAGTGTGGTACACCTTCTATGTGTTAAACTTGGGTATTTTTATGGCGGTCGGGTCAGGGGGGTTTAGGGGGGTGAAGCCCTCGAAGCAAATTTTCATGGGTGGTTTATTAACCCATGGGTAATGGGTAACCGTTATGGGCTGTTTTTGGGCCCATGGTTTTTCGGTACCCATTGTTTTGATACCCACGATTTTTTTTCCATGGTTTGATACCCACGGTTATGTATCAAACTGCTTAAGAAGTTGTCTATATATATGGTCTTATGCATATAATAGATAGACACGAAAATATATTGCAGATGTGCTTTGAATTTGGGTGTGAATTCTGTAGAGTTTGTTGAGCATAGCTCCAAATGGATCTGGGTATTGTATTGAGAGAGTGGAGGCTTGTAATAAAATTTGAGCAAGTGATTCTTGGTGGACGTAGCCCAAATTGGGTGAACCACGTTAAATCTTGTCTCTCTGTGTTGTGTTATTTATTCAGCTCTTTTATTTGAGATCTGTAATATTTTCTGCATATTAGTTTCTACTGTTGCGATTTTGTAAGGGATTATTCCACATATTTTATCTCTTATTTCCTAACACAAGTGTTGTGTGTAATTCTTTCAATTTCCGCACATAGTGTACTAGCTTTCATTGATAAATCTAGGTATAGAAAAATCAGATCACCCCATTTCCAGTTTCTAGTATTGAAAAACATTTGATAGATCATATTTTAGTGCATTTGCACAACTAAGGTGGAAATCCTTAATGGCGACTCCCTGTTGATCCGGTTATTGATGAGTACCAGTGTCTTAACCTCTGTCAAGTGAGTTTTTTTACTAATCTTTGCAAAGATGCAAGGAAGAAGATCTTTCTTTACTAGATATCTTATTAGGACATCATTTCCAGAGCTAGGAAAAGTACAAGGTCAGAAGGAAGAAAATCTTGGAGAGTTGTTATAGATCAGCAGACAAGAAAAGGGATCTCCATTAATGAAAGTGACCGGCCTATCATTGAAGACTACCATTCAAGTGCATCTGAATTAGGTAGCCTCTTTGTGGAATTGAATTCTCCAACTAGAGAGGGGCCTTCATTTGATTTTTAAAAGTTTTCTTCTCATTCTAGCACCTATCTTTGTAGAAGTTGATAAGAGTTTTCTAGGAAACAAGGCCTTTAGGGGATACCCATTTTGCAATTTATACTCCTGTGTTTCAAAGACCCTCTACCCCTCATCAATTTATCTCCCCTCTAGGGTCACCTCCTCAAAAAACATGGCCCTACCCCCACCCAACCTCCATTTTTTGTAAATACCTTTGGACCTATAAATTTTATAGGGATGGTTGGTTATCCAAATGCAGTTCCCCAAGATGTAAGGAACGGATTACCAATGTTCCAAGGAAACAACGCTATGACTGGTGATCAACATCTAAATTTTTTTATAAATATGATGGAAGACTTTGAGATTGAACATGAAGATGTATATATCAAGTTATTTATCCATACTCTTGAAGAGTATGTAAGGGACTGGTATAAAGCTTTGCCAGATAATTCCATTGATTCTTGGATAGAGATGAATAATGCATTTAGACTGCAGTATGGTGATAGAACTAACCCTAGGTTTCTTTTATCAGAATTTGAAAATATCAAGAAGAATCCTAATGAGTCAGTACATGATTTCAACACAAGGTTTAATAAGACCTTGAGGAGATTTCCTATTAGGATAAGGCCATGTGATGAATCATGTTTGATAAAATATTCAGATGCATTTGATAAAAAGTATGCATATTACTTAAGAGACAATAACCCTACCAATTTGAGGCAGGCCTTCACCATGGCTCTACAAATAGAGAATAACATCAAGGCAATTGGAAAGCATCCAAAAAGGGAGGGTGTAAAACTAATTAACCCAGAAAAACCTCATATAAGCAAGGCCACTGATTTGGAGGAAGTTGTGAAAACTTTGGTAGGGGCTGTCAAAGAAATATCATACAAATTAGCCCAGGTAGAAAAGGGAATTGGGCAGAGATCACAAGGTCAACACAAGCAACAAGGCCAAGATAGGTTCACAAGTCACCAAATATCTGATGATAGAGGCAAGGGACCTGTTAGATTTGGAAATAGACAGTCCCAAGCTAGGGATAAAAAAATGGTACCTGATCCTTTGGCTTCCAAAGTTTCTATTTTGGAGGAGAATAAATGTCATTGATTGGTGTGACAGATGTTTCATGCCCCATGCTCTATGTTAGGAAGATCATCAAGGAGAGAAAGAATCAGATGATGATAATGAGGATGATGTTTGCATGATGGGTTGTTCCACAAGCTCACAATAAGGGGAAACTTCAACTGAGGTAATAAGTGCTAGAACTACTGTTGATTTTTGGGATTGCATCCACTGGGTACCTATTCTTCCTCTCTCTCATACTTTAGAAGTAGATACTGTACAAGATTTTGAATTGCCCAATAATGAATTTGAATATCTAAGGGCTTTAATGATAAAGAAGTATGACGGAGGCATCCCATCTGAGGAGGACAGACAATTGTTGATGAATGTTTTTGTGGCTCAAGAAAAGGAACAAAACAAAATAATTAGGGTTGTCAAACGAGACAGGGCCACAGGCTAAGCCAAAGACTCCATTGCTTTCAAATGTTCCTAAAGAGGATCCTAAGAAAGATGCATCTGCCAAGGGCCTTTTTGTCCCAAGCAAAAATCATAACCCTCCTCATGCCCAAGCTGTCAAAAATTTTGTGCCATCTAATGAGTGTGTTAGCCTTCCTTCTAATGTCACCTTTCCAAAGTCTCTCCCTTATGATATTTCCCAAGTCTTGATTCAGATCAAGATCTCAGTTCCAATTGTTGAGTTGCTTAGGGTCCATGAGCACAAGAAGAGGGCATTGGAGTATTTTAGACTGAAAGAGAAGAAGACTGCCCTAGGTAGAAACATAAACATTGTGGAGACCCCACTAATCATTAAATAACTAGAAACACCACCAGCATCAGAAGATCTAGATGAAACACCTGAGGTTTATTTGGGAACATCCTTGGTAGATTCTCAACTGAATGTGAATACATTCTTCACCACTCTGATCTTTAAATACATATTTCTACACAACTATATGTTTGACTCAGGGGCATCATGCAATGTTATGCCTCTAGAGGTCATGAATGAGCTTAATATCAAAGTAATAGTAGCATATGGGAAGTGCACTGCCATGGTTCTAGAGAGGTGCCAGTGGTGGGATGTGTGAAGGGTCTGGTGGTACAACTTACTACCTATCCAAGCAGGAATTTGAAGCTTGATGTAGTTATTGTTGATTTCCTAGCCAAGTGGGGTATGTTGTTATCTAGAAAATGGGATGCAAGTTTTGGTGGGAGTGTTCAAATGGATATGTCCTCTGCCACCATCCCAATTGAGGGAATCCTTGTCAAGCTGTATGGGGAAAAGAAGATGTTACACCTTATTGAAGATCCCAACAATGCATCTTATAAAGTATTGTACACAAGTGTTGATGTTGATAACTTCATAGGATATGTTCATGGAAAAGAGCACAAAATTGAAGAGTGTGAGTATCTTGAAAAGGCAAGCTCTCCTTGGAATCTATTGTTTGATTAAGCTTGCTCCAAGTTTGGGAGTGGTGTTGGTGTTGTTCTGCATTCTGCAGGTCAGGAAAAATATGTTTTTTCCTTCAAACTCAACTTTGAATGCACTAACAACATTTCTGAGTATGAGGCATTGTTGTTGGGTTTATTAATTGCTTGGAAATATGGTATTCAAAGATATCATTATCAAAGGAGACTCAGAACTAATTGTAAAATAAGTCAGAAAATGGTATGCCAAAAAGAATCAATGAATGAAACAATACAAGCATGTAGTTTGGGATTTCATTGAGATGTTTGATTCATTCAAAATTATGCATCATGATAAAATTTCAATGACTTGGAAGACAAACTTGTAGTGTTGGGGTCTCATTTTGATAATTGTGTAGTGTCCCCATATTGTGAATATGGTGTTGATGTGCTAATAAGGCCATCTGTCCCTGACAATAGTAAGCATTGGTAGGTTATCGATGATGATTCTGAGGTTAGAAAATTTCTACATAACTAAGAGGAGTTTGTTGATCAGAATATTGATTGGGATCCAATGGTTTGCGTAACAAAGGGAAAGGAAACCTTGTTCGGTAAGGGCATCATTCAGCTAAAGACTAATACCATTCCTAGAGGACTAGTTGCTCTTGAATCAAATTTTGATAATGTTAATTGTATTATTAATAGGCATATGGCAGCCTCGAGGGATGTTGAGGAGAATGATCTTGGTGTAGAGGAAAAACCAAGGAAAATTTGGTTAGGCAGCAATCTTAGCAAAGAGGAGAAGTGGTCATACATCCAATTGTTGAAAAAATACCAAGATTACATGGCTTGTATCTATTATGAATTAAAATCATATAGAGAGGATTTGTTTCAACATGAGATTCCCTTGGAGTCTAAGGCAAAGCCATTTAGGAAGAAATATAGGCCAATCAATCCACTCTTATCCCTTAAAATGCAAGAAGTACTGAAGAAACTAAGAGATGGAGGGATTATTCAGCACAAAAGGTATTCTTCTTGGGTTGCAAACCTACTACTAGTAAGAAAGAAAAATGGTGACATCAGGTTGTGTGTAGATTTTAGGAATCTAAACAAAGCATCAATGAAAGATAATTCTCCTTTACCAAATACAGAAAACATGTTATAGTTAGTGACTAGTTCTGAGTTGCTTTCCACCTTAGATGGTTTCTCTAGTTATAACCAAGTTGTGGTGAAGGAATCAGAAAGGATCAAGATGGCCTTTACTACTAATTGGGGGACTTATGTATATGTCAGGATGCCCTTTGGTCTGATGACTGCTGGAGCCACCTTTCAAAGAGCAATGGATGTTGTTTTTTTTTGTTACATTAATGAGTTTATTGTTGTTTATCAAGATGATGTAACTGTGTTTTCCAGGAAGGGAAGTGATTACTTGCTACACTTGGA
This sequence comes from Taxus chinensis, assembly GCA_019776745.2. NCBI lineage: Eukaryota > Viridiplantae > Streptophyta > Pinopsida > Cupressales > Taxaceae > Taxus > Taxus chinensis. Next base: position 811,172,108 of record CM034146.1, read on the forward strand.
GAAGATGTTGAAAATATGTAGAGAATATGGCAACTCACTCAATCCAAAGAAATGCCATTTTGGAGTGCAGAAGGAAAAGTTGCTTGGTCACATTGTGTCACAAGAGGTGGTAATGATTGATCTAGAAATGGTAGAGGCCATTAGTAAGGTTCCAATACCAAGAACTAAGAAAGGAATTCAGTCCTTCTTTGGGTAGATAAACTTCATCAGAATATTTATATCAAACTTTTTTGAGTTGACAATTCCAATTACTTTCATGTTAAAGAAGGACCAGGTCATCAAGTGGGAAGAGGATGTCATTCAAGCTTTCAATGGGATTAAAGAGGCACTAAAGCATGCACCTGTTCTAGAAGATCCAAATTATAAGAATCCATTTTAACTATTCTCTTTTGCTTCATAGAACACTATTGCATTTGTCCTATTGTAGAAAGATGATGAAAGGGCAAAGAGTCCAATTGCCTTTTTTAGTACGGCATTGTAGGGGGTTGAGCTGAAATACACTAATATGGAGAAACAAGCATTTGCCTTGGTAAAAGAAAAAAAGGTTTTCAGACCTTACATTTTGAGTTCTAAGATTGTTTCTTATGTTCCCCACACCATGGTGAAAGACATCTTATCAGAGATGGAAGTCTCAAGCAAAATATGTAGATGGTTGAACAAGTTGCAAGAATATGACTTGGATATCCAAACCATGAAGATGGTGAGAGGTTTGGGCTTGGCTAAGCTTATGGCTAAGAGTAACTTGCAAACTATTGAGGTAAATGAGGTAGAAGAAGGTAGGTTATATGTTTTTGAAAAATTGATGAGTTCTGAGTGGTATAAAGATTTAATATTTTATCTCAGACATCTTAACTGCCCTGAGTATTTAAGTAAGAACCAGAAAAGATGCCTTAAGTTGGATTCCTAGAAATATGTCATTACTAATTATGGGTTAGCTTGGAAGAACCCTGAGGGAGTTCTCTTAAGGTGCATTATTGAAGATGAAGCCCCCAAGATAATTGTTTATCTTCATGAAGGATTTTGTGGGGGGCACTTTGCTGGAAGAGTCACAGCACACAAGATCTTGAGGGCTAGTTATTGGTGGCCAACCCTCTTCAAGGATACAACTCTTTTGGTTAGAAGATGTGAGAGTTGCCAGCACTTCTCTGGAAGACTGAAAGCTTCAAGCTCCCTTCCTTTGCAGCTCATATCAATTGAAGCCCCATTCAAGCAATGGGGGATGGATTTCATTGGTGATATTTCAGACCCTTCAAGTGCTGGCCATAGGTGGATTCTTGTAGCCACTGATTACTTCACCAATTGGGTGGAGGAAATCCTCACCAAAAGTGCAACACACCAAATTGTCATGGATTTTCAGTTGAACCATATCATCTGCAGGTTTGGGGTGCCAGTCAAGATTTTTGCTGACAATGCCATGAGATTTAGAGCTAAACCTTTGGTGGCGATGTGCAAAGAATATGGGATCAACTTGACATATGCATCTAATTACAATCCCCAAGGAATGGACAAGTTGAGTCCAGTAATAAAAATTTGTTAAATATTATCAGAAGAACCTTAGAGTTGAACAAGAGAAAATGAGGTGAGCAGTTGAAGTTTACTGTCTGGGTAGACTAAATTACTGTTAAAAGAGCCACTGGAAAGAGCCCATTTGAGTTGGTGTATGGAACTCAAGCCCTACTTCCCCTGCATATGTAATTATCCTCATATCATTTCATTCAAAAACTGGAAGATCAAGAAGGAATTCCATATGACGCTTGCATTAACCAAATTGTTGAACTTGATGAAAAAAAGAGGACATCCCACCAAAGGCATGTAAAGTTCAGAGAGAAGCTAAAGAATTTGTTCGATAAGAAGGTCACCCCAAGAGCTTTCAATGTTAGAGATCTTGTGTTGTTATGGGATAGAAGGCATGAAGATAAGGGCAAGCAAGGTAAATTTGATGCACCGTGGTTAGGCTCTTACTCCATAGATATTCAGATTGGTGAGCATACCTTCCTCTTGAAGGATTTAGATGGAGAATTTCTCAAATTACCTATTAATGGTAGAAATTTAAAGCATTTTTTGAATTAAATCCCCAGAACCAAGGTGAATGTCATCTGTACAGTGTATAGTTTATTGGTTTGTTTTATGTCTATCGTGTTCTTGTTCGTTCTGGCCCTCGATGGCCTATTTTTACTGGTTTCTCTATTTTTTGGGGGGGGACGGTTCTGGTTTTGTGCTCTACAAGTTAACTCCTTTTTTCAATGGATATTTTGGCACTTGGTCTACCTTTTTTCTTGTGGCACTCGCAAGGAGTGCCCATCCCCGAGTCAAAGCCGATGTTGGTGCTCAGATTTTTTTCACCCCATTTGCCATTATTTTCCTCTAATCTGCGTGTTCTGAAAAATTTTGTCTCTCGATGTGGGTGTTCTAAAAGATTCTAACTCCATTTAAAATTCTTCGAATTATTTGCAGAATCCATTGTCATGTCCCTCCTTGAAGGAGTCTCTGAGCTTTCCCTGTTCTTGCCCTAATTTCTTAAAAATCCACAAGATTTGTTGTTTTCCCTATCTTTCCCCAACCATGGAAGCTCAAGAAATCAATTTACATTTGTATTCCTTTGAAAATCAAAACCCATGGTTGAAAGATGCTCGGAACCATGGTTCACTTGGTTTTGTTTCAAAAAAAATCATCTTTAGCAAAAAAATCAGGTTATGGGTTTGAATGATGAATTTTTGTGTTTTTGACGGTCTAGCGGGTGTATTTTTCCTCTCAAAATTATTCCTCAACATTCGACGGTCACATGGCTTCTTTTGGATTGGTCAGGGGATGACGGAAAAATGCTTTAACTTATCACTTTTTGCTTTTTTGGCAAAAGGGAAAATTTGGTCCTGTCGCTACACTCATTTCTGATTGGTTCTTTAGGTGCTTACGTGGCTTCTTGTAATTGGATGGGGCACAACGGGTTTGTTTTTGAACTTTTTCCTTTTGGCTACTTTGGCAAAAGGTTTGAACTCACCCCGCGGCCCCATCAAGCTCTGATTAAAGAAAATTTTAAGTGGCAGGGAAAAAGTCTTACATTGACCCCACAGGAGGACACGTGGCAAAGCTAATGGTAGAGATGCAGGCCTTCAGAGGTAAGTTGGATGTTTTTCCCTTTTGGAAAAATGGAATAAAATTATAAAATTAAAGTGTGCCCCCAACAAATCATTTTGAAACCTTAAGGTTTTTTGAAGTTGCGCCATAATAACACGTGGCGAGCCCGCACTCATTCAAGGTCTCAACTTTTGGGAATCATCTCAAGATGCGCCATTGTGACACATGGTAGTTTGAAAATTCAAAGAAGTGGGGAAGCAGACCATTGGAGGAAAATTGGAATTTTTTTACCTCTTGTCATCAAAAGGATTAAAATCTCAAAATGGCTCATAAGCCCGACAAGAAGGAGATCAAGGTTGGCTTTGAAAATATTAAAAGGTGGGAGGTGGGCCATTGGGGGAAACTTGGATTTTTTCCCCTTGATGGTCAAATGACGAAAATCATCAAAATGACCCGTGGGACCAATAGAGAAAAGTCAAAACTTGTTCCATTCAACGGAGGAGGTGCGGACTTTCAGGGGAAATTTAGAAAACTTTCCTTTTGTGGAGAAAGGAGTTAAAAGTAAAAAGGGAAGTGTGGTTCCATTGGGACCCACATCAGAGACTAGAAGCAGAGGGGTGGAGCTACGGGGGAAATTTGGAAAAATTTCCCTTTTCAAAAAAAGAGGTGAAATGGTAGAATCTCGTCGCAGTTCCTTTGGGACCCACCTTAGGACACATGTCAGGCTCATTCCTCAAGGGCGGAGGTGCGGAGAAAAATGTGAAAAATTTACATTTTTTCAAAAGTTGTAAAAGGAAAAAAGGAACCCACAATCCTTCTCTAAAATTGGATCTCCCACGTGGACGATCCAAATTCAAAGTTGAAATCAATGACAGTTGTGCATCTGTATCTGATTCTTCTGCCATTTTCGCTCTAGAGCTCCTGGAAGTGCGAATCTTCATGATTTCTCGATATTTCTTACACACCAAACAAGGAAGGGGAGTTAATTTGATATCTAAGTTTGGTGAGGAATATTTGGGAACATCTTTTTCAATAAAGATGATATCTGACCTATGTGCTCGATCCGATCTTCCATTTTTCCTTCTTGGGCATGCGAAGAGATAGATTTGTAATATTAGGGGCAGAAGTGGTTGGTGAGTAGAGGGGAAAGTGATTTACCAGAAGAAGGATTTGAATGTAGGAGATATTCAAGAAGATCCACCCCCTGAGCACTGACAAATTTTTATAGATCTGATTCTAGGAATCGTGATCAAGATCATGGTGAGCAGTGGTACACTCAATGTCTCTAGTTTTGGGGGAAAAGGTCCTGTTGTAAAATGATATAAATAGGCATGATTTTGTTGTTAAATTGGTTATAGGTTGGAAGGTTGGAGTGTTAGCGGTCAGAACTTATTTTCTAAGAAAAATCTTGATAGAATCCATCTTTATGAGAAGTTATCTAAAGAAACTTGTTTATCTCCTTTGTGTTAAATTTGATCATGTCAAGGTGGTTACGAGTGTATAACCATTGACAAGCTCTGAGATTGTTCGAGAAACTTTCTCCTGATGATAAATTTAATCAAAATTGAGTTAATCTGTGTTATTTTTAGGTAGAATTTGTGTTTTCTTTGTTTCTGAATGTCTGCAAGTAGTTTTTCTTGTTCCCATTGCATTCTTACATTGAAATCTTTGTGAATCACACAAGATCTTATCCTTGTTATAGTTTAGTGGAATTTACAATTTCATTTATCAGAAGATTTTTCATTTGATAGTGAAATAAACAAATTTAAAATAACTGTGACTCTTAACATGACTATAAGATTGTTTGTTAGCCTTTGAGGGTATCTTAGGCATGAGGAAACAGAGATTGATAATGTTCAGTTAATTTTTCCAATTTCAACCTTCATTTTGGATCCTTGAAGTTTGTGTGAAAAGTGTTGATCTAGGCCTCCATTGAAGAACATATTCTAGTTAAAGGAACATTCTAGCTACTATGAAGCATTCTTTTGTTTGAGCTCTCCATTTTTGTAAAATTTCTCAAATATTTGGTCTAATCAACTTTATCCTGCTTCACCTCCCACAAACAATTAATCCTACCCATACTACCCCTATTTTTCCTATTTGTATATAGATGCACAATTTCTATTATCAAAACATGTAGAAACACTCAAGTTTTTCATTGTCTTTAGTGGCTTGAACCTTGCTTAGAAAATATCTCCATTATGTAGAGTAACAACTCGTGAGATTTAGGTTTTTGTTGTATTGTTCATATTTTCTTCAAGGTCTTCTTAAACACTTCACAAGGAAGGAATTCCCCATCTCCTCCGTAAACAGTAGGCTACAAAAGGGTTCTCTCACCCTGGTTGAAAGGCACAACCATAAAGTAGTGAGGATAGATCAAATCCTCTTGAGGGTGATATCCATTTCTCCACATCTGAGTGACAGAGGGCTAGTGACAAAGAGTAAGTTGCATTTCATCCCCAGCTACAAAATGATATACTACATGCTTTACTTGTCTCTAAGCTCCCTGTCAAACTTGTGTTGCTGCTCATCTTCTAAGGGAGAATCAATTTGGGTACCAACAGAGTCATCTTGGGTATGGATTGGTTGTCTGCACACAAATATAGAGTTGATTACCACAACATGGTTATATCTTTTGCAGATGATTTGGGAATGGATTCAATGATTGTTGGAGTCAAGAGATGAATACTATTCACACTATTTCTACTACAAAAATGAAGCATTGCTCACGAAGGGGTTGTCATTTGTATGCTATTAAAATTAGTGATAGGTCAAAGGATGGGGCTAGTGGACCTTCACTTGATGATCACCCCATTTTGTAGGAATTTTTTGATGTGTTTCCTAGTGAGCTATCAGGGATGCCTCCCTCGCATGAGATATATTTTCACATTGATTTGTTTCCAGAAGTGAAAGCTATCTCATGCACTCCATATAGAATGACCACACCTAAGCTATGTGAGCTCAAGTTACAGCTAGAGGGCCTTCTCGAAATATTTCTAATCCATCCTAGTGTATCCTCTTGGGGTGCACTGATGATTTTTTTGAATAATAAGGATGGATCCTTGCGATTGTGTGTGGACTTTCATCATCTTAACAAAGTAATGATCAATAATCACTGTGCCCTTCCTCACATCGATGATTTGATTAATCAAATGAAGGGGGCCACTATGTTTTCTAAGATTGACCTTAATTCGGGCTACCATCAGTTGAGGATTGTAGAGGTAGATATTCAAAGTACAACTTTCCATATGAGATATGTCTAGTATGAGTTCATAGTTGTGTCATTCAGTCTAACGAATGCCCATGCAGTGTTCATGAGTTTTATGAATGGAATGTTTAGTAATTTTCTAGACCGCTTTGTCCTTGTGTTCCTTTATGACATTTTTATCTTCTCTCATACACATGAGGAGCACAAGGAGCACCTTCATCAAGTTCTACAATGTCTTCATGAGTAGAAGTTTTATGGGAACCTAGAGAAGTGTGCATTATTTTAGACAAAGGTGCATTATGTGGGTCACATCATTTCTAGGGAAGGTATCATATTTAATCCTTCCAAGATTAGAGCTATTATGGAATGGCCAGGACCTACTTGTATGATCGAGGTGCATAGTTTCATGGGGTTGATAGGGTACAATAAGAAATTCATTCAGGACTTTTCTCAGGTTGCACACCCCATCACTTCCCTTCAGAGGAAAGGGAAGAATTTCATTTGGTCAAATATATGTGAGCAGGACTTCTAGGAAACTGAAGGAATGCCTTACAATAAAACCCATTCTTGAAGTGCCAGATCCTCAGGAAGAGTTCTTCGTATGCACAAATGCTTCTTTGGCACGTATTACTAAAATTACACCTAGTTCATTTTTTTGGAGACACAAGGGGATTTCAGGAAGAGGCATGGTTGGTTAGCTTGATCGGATGCTTCAAGATATTCCCTTGTTCTAGCAACACGAAATCTTGTGTTTCCATCCACCTTCTGAGAGACAGATCTATATTTTTGGTAGAGGGATGAGGATCAGAAGCTCCATTAGGATTCAGATACAGTTACTTGGGAGATCTTCAAGGAGCTTTCCAGAAGTAGATATTGATGGCTGTCATTATTCCCTTCATTTAATCAACTTCTTGTTGATGTCATATTCAAACTAGGGGTGTGTCTAAAGCTATATGCAACAAGAGTAATCCTATTGATCTAGTAGTTGACTATAGTTATTTTTTTTGTATTTTTTGGGGAATCTTTCCAATATCTTAAGGACTTATTGATAAAAAAAATTATTTAAATCATACTATGAAAACTTTGCTGAAAGGAAACACACTTTGTAGAATGGAAATAAACAAACTTTCTTTTGGAAATAAATACACTTTTTTCTAAAAGTAAACACACTTTCTTTTGGAAATAAACACACACAACTTAGAATGCTTAAAAATGATTACAAGAAAAATAAGAATCTATTTAGACACCTGCAAGAACAAGTATACAACAGAGTTTAACTAGAAGAATTAAAAGTGATACAGAATTGATAGATATAAACTATTTGCTTAGGAAATATAAATACCAAATAGATGAATATATTGGTCCTTAGGGGAGTGAGCCCTTTCTCCTCCTTGAATCAGAACTTAACAACTTAGAATTATCTCAAACATAAATGGCTATTTATTGATAAAACATTTCGTATTACAAAAATTATTGGATCTATGTACTTATTCTATATCTATCTTCTCTGTTCTATATCTCTATTTCATCATATCATCTATTTACTACTGCGGGTCTTCTTATATATACATTACAATAATAGTTGTCTCTACAATTCTGATGAAATTAAATTGTGACCAAAATAGATGATGACTCAAATTGTGGTTGATGAGACAGTTGTAAGATAACTATCCTTGAATTTGTGTTTAGAAATATTCTCATCATTTCCTAATTAAAAGGGTTGTTGATGCAACATCTTTGGATGTGGTTATAATAGATAAACTTCCATCGCTTCTATAACTTCAGAGAAGTTCCAAAACCATAGGAAATCGTTAAGGATCAAAAACCATGAGAGTTCTTAAGCTATACCATAGAGTTCCAGAACTAAGTCTAAAAATTCTGGAACTAAATACTGGAGTTCTAGAATTAGATGAGGACTGTGTAATGGAGTTTTGAAACTAGCTTGGAAGTTCTGGAACTAAGCTGTATTGGAACAGATGCTACCGAAAACATGTTAAACACTACATACTTCATTTCTTCGACTGATTAGACCTGCTTTATTACAAAAATTAATTTCAAACACACACTTCTTCAGGAATTTCAGAGCTTTTAAACATTATAATCACAATTAATCAAAATACAAACAATTACATCCTAACTCATATCAGATCAAATAAAAGTCAAAAAATGCAATCAAACTTAATAAAAAGGAGAGTAAGATGAGATCATATTTTATACATTAATTGGGCATATTCCAGCCTCATCATTTCCGCCAAACTTACTTGTTTGTAATTCCTTTTACAAACTTCATTCTTCAAAAGTGGGGTTATATGTTCTACATTCCATTAGATTACTCAAATCAAATGGCTGAAACTGGATCTTCCAATTCTTAAACTTAGAGGTACTATACCCTACTCCTGCTTCTATTTTCCTCTGTCACTCTTCAAATTCAGTAGGATCTTGAGGTTCTTTGTTTTGCCAAGGAGACATGGGGGTGAGAAGTAGATGGGTCCTTGTTCCCATTCCCATCCATATTTACCCATAGGTCTCTTTGATTTGAGGAATTATTGTGCATAACGCTTTTTCTCTTTCTAAACTCTAGATCATATTTGTAGGGGATATTAATTCCCTTCTTCTCAAGGAAATAGTAAGAAGTTCCCACCTTTTCAATCATCCTTCATAAATATCTTCAAATTTCTCCTCCTCATAGGAGGTAAAGGTATCAATACTCTTTTGTAATCTAGAAAAATAATGTGTCTTGAATCTCTCATTAAAGGCACGAGTTCTAAAATGTATGAGGAAGGCAGAAGGTTTACCATAGTGAGCTCTCATGTAGAGACCAGCTGAGCTAGCTTTCAATAAAAACTCATATTCTCCTTCCTTCCATGCAATTTGGTTTTGTAGAAAAGAGACAATTTATTGAGCTAACTTTCCCCTACATAAAAATTGATCATAAATCTTTTTTTTTGCTCTAGCATCAAATTACAAAGATAGAATTCACATAGAATATTTTTCTCAAGAATGGCTAAAGAATAAGTTATCATGAATTCAGATTCATCTTTTAGTTCATGTGGAAGTCCACATGCAATCCTTGATAGTTTTCAGTGAATGAATTATTCTTCTTAAAACACACTATATGCAAGAGAGGGCCTCTTGTAGGCAAGCAATTTTTCACTCATAATGCAAACCATATGAATTTTTGCAAGACATTTATATTTGTTTCCTTCTTCCTTATAAAACGTTTCTTCCCAATCTTTTCTTGCCTTCTTTTCTTCTTCCATCTTGGTCTTCAAATATTTATTTGATGTTTTAGCTTCTGGGTAAGTGCACCAAGTTGGGGGACAATTAAGTGGACATCAAATCCTGAATTTTACATTAAAAACAACAAAACATCAAATTTAGTCTTCTGCGGACTTGAACCATGCCGAAAAGTAAAAACTATGTCATAAAAATGGTACCATTGCGTAGGGGAGACTATTAGCTTTGTAGAAATACTGATTTTAAAGTGAATAGAAGAGGATAAATATCATTTTATAATTTTTTACTAATAGTAGGTCTTTAAGACACTCTGAGTTCCCTGAAAGTTTTATTCCATAGTTATTTGAGTGGAAAATAAGTTAACTCAATATGTGCATAGACTGTGGACACATCATTCTATTTTCTGTAAGTCTGACATTCTTCCTCTTTTTATATCAGTTGTTTCTTAATTAATAATAATTCCTTAGTCCTAACTACAAGCTGAGTTGTAAGCTCTCCAATGAGCTTTTCCCTCTATTCTAATTTAAGTTTGAGGAAATCGAATTCCTCATCCTTTTCCTTGATAATGAGCTCTGCTCTAGAAAAGAATAGAGCCTGTTTAACCTAATGTCTTTCTTCTTCCTCTGAAATTATTTGAGGAGCTAAGCATTCTACTTCTATCAAAGGAAATTTACCTTTTCATCTCCAGGATGCCAACTCTTCTTCTTCATGTGACAATGTTGATGGTTCATCCAATTCTTGAAAATCCTACTCCTCAAGTCTCTCATCTCCTTTTTCCATATCATCTTGGCTTGGTTCAGGAGGAGTCATAGCCATATTACCTAAAATATCAGCAGCTTCCTTTTCCATATTTTCCTGTTCACTTCTTCCCTCTAGGGTTTCCCTTGACCTCTTATGAATTTTCCTTCTTTTGTTAATTTCAACATGCCCAACAGTGTATTTCCTTCTAGATATTCTTCTTAATTTTGTTTCTTGCTTTTGCATGGGTGAGCTATCACCGTCAGAGACAAATATTAGCTCCCCTGAAGCTGTTGTAGAAGAAGGAATTTCCTTCAAAGGCAGAGAAGGCTCTGTTGTTTTGATCTTTCTCATAGACTTTCTTCTTTTTGGTATATTCTCACTTTCCACTTCCTTTTGTTCTTCTACAGGGGTTTCAATTTCCAAATTAGTTGAAGGAAAAAATTATGCTGGTATTGTCCTTCTGATAACATTAGCATTTTTCTTGAACTTGCTAAGAACCTTTTCCCAAATTTCTTCTCCATTTTCCTTTAACAAAAAATTTTGTTGGCATACTAAATGAATTAACCTGTGGTGCCTGATTGCCCCAACACCCCAGGAATACCTCTGGGACATGGTCTGGATAGAATCAAAAAGAAACCCTGGAAGGTTTATTATGTACTCTATTTGTATGGCTCCATATTTCAAATATATGAGAATTTTTAAGACTTCTCTTCCTACGGACCCAAATTGACCATCACGGGTTAAATACTTCACTATCCAAAATGCTACCCTATCAAAGGGCTTGGGAAAACTGGCCCTTTTGACCCCTTTTATGATTTTATTTGTATTGTAAATGTACTAGGGTTCAATTTCTCCTTCTTATAGTAGGATTTCAACCAATTCTTTCAAGGTCCCTTTGGCAGGATGTGGGACATGCACAATTGGCACTCCAGACACATTACTTATTGTATTCACAGAAAAAGGAATAAAAATATTTCTCACCTTTTTCCTATATTTCTCTAGGTTTATGACGAATTCTCTTACTAATTAGTCATTATAATTTGAAAACTTCTTCAGGAACTCTAGTCATCCTGCATGCTTAAAGATAGATGTCACTTCTTCATCCGTGAGTAGCTGGTAATCATCCTCTGGTTCTGATTTCTTTTTAATCCCAATATTGGCTCAAGTTTTGTTTCCTTTGATTCTATGCAAATTGGCTACAGGCCTTCTTGCTTAGTTACAGAACTGACAATTTTATCTGTGGAGCCTTTGTTCTTAGTTGTAAAACCTTTTTTCTTAGCTACAGAATCCTCTATTCTTTGTTTCGTAACACAAGCTTAATTCGTTACTTCTCCCTCAAAATCTCTCTGAAACTTATTTCACTTGATTTTGCACTAATGATTACTAATGATAACTATGCCCCCACTTATTCCATCCATATCATCTTCATGATTACTCACTTGTAATCATAATGTATAAATAAATGACTCATCATACCAACTTTTAAATCAAGTCAAATCACACATGCAAACTTTTAATTTAACCCTAATAAGTTAAAAGATATAATTACCATCCTTGATGATGTAATCCTTTTGTTATGATGACTCATCATTCCTACAAGTGGAACAAAATACGGTTAGATAAGACAGTTGGAATTCAAAATAATTCCCTTTTATTTGAATTAGCCAAAAGAAGAGGTCAACTACCATTGTTAGTTTTCAATTAAACTTTGAGAGAAATTTTTTATTTTTTATTTTGGGGGGGGAAGAAAACACCATTTACTAGTTTTCATCTTCTTCCCTTTATTTTGGATCTATCATCTGATTATTTGATCATTTTGGAAGAACTGGGTTCTTCCATATGATCAAATTTTTTATTTGTTTCAATCTTCCCCAAGAATTCATCCTTAGTGGGAGGCTTCCTATAGAGTTTTAGCCTATGTCCATTGACCAAAAGTGTTCTTCTACTGCCATCAATGGGAAGCAACTGAATAGAACCATTGTCAAATATTTGTTCAATATGATAGGGTCCCAACCATCTGGTTCTCAATTTGCCCTTGAATTATTGGTACTTAGAATCAAACAGCAATGCCTAGTCTCCTACTTTGAATTGTCTTATCTTGATATGTGTGTCATGTCATTGCTTCCTTTGATCTTGGATTATCTTTGTATGTTAAATTCCTTCCATCCTCAATTCATCTAATTCATTGAGTTGAAGGATTCTTTCTTTTTGAGTTGCATCCAACTCAATACCCACCTTAACTTTTGTCCTCAATGTCTGAAGTTCAAACTCTATGGGAAATAAAGGATTTTTCCCATATACTAACTCATATGGTGAAAACTTTTTTGTAGTTTTCTAAGTTTTATTATAAGCCTAGACAGCTTGAGGTAGTCTCTTTACGCAATCTTTTCTCCCAGCTTCAACTTTTTTGGTAAGGATGTTTTCCAATTCTCTGTTTGTTACTTCAGCTTGTCCATTTGACTGTGGGTGATAAGGAGATGACTTCCTATGATTTATTTGGTAATACATTCGGAAAGCTTAGATCATATTAGACATAAATTTTTGTCCCTGATCTAAAACTATGCTCCTTGGTGCTCCAAAATTTACCATAATTATGTTCCAAAGGAAATCAACTACTTCTTCAGTGGCATTTCTCAATGCCTGCACTTCTGCCCACATTGTCACATAGTCAGTACACAACATAATATATTCCTTTCTTTGTGAAGGAGGATTAAAGGGACCAAAAAAAATCAAATCCCCATCTCTCAAACGGTTCAATCACTACTTGAGGTTGAAGAGGCATTTCATTGGTGAAAGTTGGTTGTCCCATCCTTTGATAAGGATCACACTACTTGATATATCTATTTACATCCTTGTACAAAGATGGCTAATAATAACTAGTGCCAAGTATCTTATGAGTTGTTATTTTCATTGAATAGTGTTCTCCACTTGGTTCATCATGACATGCTCTGAGAATTTCAAAGATTTCATCTTCTCTTACACACCTGCGCAAAACAAAATCAAGACCACATTTAAATAGCATTCCATTTAACCATTTGAATTGTGCACTAATTTTGATTAACTTCTTTATTTATTTCTTAGTGAAAGAAAGAGGAAAATTTCCTATTGTAAGATAATTTTCCATATCAAAAAACCATGGTGTACTTGTTGAGATAACAAATAGTTGTTCATCTAGAAAGATATCCTTGACTCAATCTTGCTCCCATGTAGTGGTTATTCTTGACAAAAAATTAGATACCACAATGGTAATATCAAATTCTTCCAAAATTAATAACCATCTAATTATTCTTCCTCCAACCATTGGTTTGTTCATTAAATATTTAATTGTTGAATGATCTGTGTGTACAAATATCTTGTACCCTGTAATGTAATGTCTGAATTTATTGATTGCATAAATCACAGCAAGAAATTCTTTTTCAATGGTGGTGTAATTATTTTCAGTGGGAGTAAGATTTTTACTAAGATAATAGATATCATACATTTTTCCTTCTTCATCTTTCTTTCCCAAAACTGCACCAATGGAATTATTTGGGGCATTTTTTTGGATATGAAATGGATTTTCCCAATTAGGTCCTCTCAATATTATGGTAGTGATTAATTTTTCTTTAATTTCTTCAAAAGCATGCTAACACTTTTCATCCTAAAGAAATTCAAAGTCCTTGGTTAGCAAATTAAACATGGGGACAGCAATTTTACTAAAATATTGATCCTATAGTACCCAGCATGCCCTAAAAATGATTTGATATCTGTGGGGGTCTGAAATGATCCTAATTTTGTTTTGATCCACCTGAATTCCTCTTTTTGAAATATGGTGTCCTAATACAATCCCCTCAGCAACCATTATTAAACACTTTTCATCACTAAGAGACAGATTGTGTTGTTCACATATTGTTAACACTCTGTCCAAATTTCTCAAAGCATCATCAAATGTATCTTTGTGTACAATGAATTCATCCATATATACCTCAACACAATCATTTGTTAGATTAGCAAAAATTGTAAGTAAGCTCTCTGGAAAGTTGTAGGAGCATTGTATAAGCCAAATGGTAACACCCTATAGGAAAAGGTACCCCATGGATATGTAAATATAGTTTTGTCCTGATCTTTAGCAGCAACTGTGATTTGATTGTATCCACTAAAGCCATCCAAGAATGAAAAGTATTGTTTACCTGAAAGGTTGTCTAGGACTTGATCTATGAATGGTAAGGGAAAATAATCTCTCATTGTGGCTTTGTTTAGTTCCCTATAGTCAACACATATTCTCCATTTTCCATTTTTTTAGGAACAATTACAAGAGGAGATACCCACTGACTATCTAAGATAGGGTAGATAAAACCTACTTGTAATAGTTTTTCAATTTCTTGTTTGACTATATCCCTTAAGGATGGGTTAATCCTATTCTGAGGCTGCCTAATTGGTTTAACATTTTTAGTATAGATGTGATGAGTGTAGATACTTGGTTGAATTACCTTCATGTATTTGTAATCCCAAATAAAAGCTTTAGTATGATTTTTTAAAACATCAAACAACTTAGCTTCTTCATCATCCTTCAACCAGTTGTTAATGATCAAATTTTTACCCAGTTGAATCTCAACATGCTTGGTTCTAATGTGTGATGAATTATTTTGTTGAAATAGTTCCATTAAATTATTTAGTGGACATGCATGTAGTAACAACATATGATATGTAGCAACATTTCCAAAATTTCCCTGAGACAGAATACTGGAAAAAGGACAGTAATGAGAATTATGATACTTATATCTTTACAGGTCAAACTCTTCATCACTGCTACTTTCTAGAAATTCTTCACCACTCCCTGATGTATTTGAAACTGAAGCTACTAAATCTTCCTCTCCCCACAAGAAATCTCATTCCTCTGTAGCGAAATTATTTCAAATCGCAGAGAACCACTGTTGTCGTGATTCTGGAACTTCATGCGGTGGTTCCGGAACTAAATGTGGTGGTTCCAGAACTAAGTTCACAGGTTTCAGAACTATAATCGCAGGTTCCCGAGCTATTTCGGATTACTTCAAGGATAGCTGGTGCTCATCCAATGGTGGATTAATCATCTCTTTTACTTCTCTTATATGATCATACAATGTGATCATAGCCAAAGAAGACAAATTTTGCTTATTAGTATCAGGAGAATCAACTCACAATTGTTCTTGATTTTTAATAAAAGTTCATGTAGAAGGATATAAGAAAATTTTCTTAGAGTTCTTACCATTTGAGATTGTCATATCACCTAACCTTCAATCAATTAAGGAATAAACTATAGCTAACCATGGTCTACCCAAAATAATGGGATAACCCAATGTTTTACCTTTTAGTTACAGTATAAGGAAGTCAACTGGATATTCCCATGACTCCACCATAACTGCCACATCTTCAATAATCCCTTCTGCTTTTGCTACAGACTAGTCTTCCATCTACAATATGGTATTAGTAGGTTGTATACCCATTAATGGTAATGTATTCAAAGTGTCCACTGTCATTACATTGATAGCCACTCCTAAATCTACCAAAATGTTACATATATCCTTATTCCCTATAGAGACAAAAATAACAGGACTTCCAAGATCTCCATATTTGGGAAGTAAAATTTTTCCTTCTAATAAATTAGTAATTTTCCCATCTACTTTGATAGTCTTGGGGTACTGTTTCTTCCTTCCAGGATTTTTCAAACATAACATTTTGATTAATTTGTTCAATTCTAGTAATGTCCTTAATTGTTTGTAATAGTGGTATTTCAATATTCAATTTCCTTAGTTCCTGTACCAATTCAGACTCCTTGATTTCTATAGCTTCTTTAAATCTCTCTAGAAATGGAGTCTCAGTAGTGTCACTATCTGGATCCTTTTATTTTATTTTTATATCCTCTTTTGGAACAACAGTACTAGGGATTTCATTTTCTTCTGTCATTTCAGTGATTATAATAGGTGGACTGCTAAATATTTTCCTAGATCTAGTTTGGATATCCTTACAATCCATGCATGTAGATCAACTGATTTTTTTGGTTTTGTTCCATAAACATGAGTTGTTTGTTTGTTTCTTGGGTTTGCTACTAGCTGTGCTGGTATTCTCATTTAGACTGTATGCTCAGTTTGTGAATTTGGTGCAAAGGATCCCATGATGGCCTATTGATTATGATTTGGATATCTTCTTCCTTGAGAATAATTACTAGGGTTCCATTCAGGTTGTGACCAAGCATAAGGATTTCCTTGACCATCCCATGGTTGTTGATGTCCCTGAGAATACCAAGATTGACTTGCCCAATCTTGAAGGATTCCATGTTGGTTGAGGTACCCAAGGTGGTTGTCCCCAATTTTTTGGTACTGTCTAAGCAAGCCCATGGCATCATCTAGGGATTAGGAATTGATCTTGGCATAAACTGCCCTTGGTGAGGTTGTCTCTGAACAAAATTTAATTCTTCTATTGTGGATGATGCACTAGTTTGTTTAAGCTGATTCTTTATGACTAGAAGTAGAGAACAAGCATCAATATCATGTTCTTTAGATTCACAGATAAGACACATTTCTGTTTTGTTCAAAGGATAGTCTCTTATTGCATGCTTCTTCCTACATCTAGGACAATACATAGCCAATGGTTCAGTTTTGGCATTTGCTTTAGCTTGTAATCCATCCATAATAGAGGTTAATTGAGCTAAAATGTCTTTTTTAAAGTTTACTAACTCATCCATTGGTTTGTTCATATCTAGATTAGGACTTTTCACCGATTTTCCTTTTCTAGGTCCACCCCTTGTTCTAGAACAGCTTCTACAAATCTCCTTAATTTCATTCATCCTTAACTGATCAATGTCTCCACCTCCTATCAAGTTAAGGGCTTCCCTAGATTCGTCATCCAAACCTTTAAGAAAAATGGTTTTTCTTAACTCCTCTTGAAGTACAAATCCACACCTTTTTCTCACAAAGAGGAATCTGTCTAAATAGTCTTCTATATTTTCATCTTCCTCCTGCTTGATTCCGAAGAATTCTTCCTTCCTATTTCTCCCTCTACAATAATCCTGGTATTTGTTTAGGAAGGTGGTCTCCATTTGTGCCCAAGTGGTAATAGAGTTGGATGGTAATCCCATGAACCACCTCATTATTGTATCCTTCAGAGTGGATGGAAACAACTTGAGTTTTTGATTATCTGTTTTGTAGTCATAGGTCTGACATAGTACCTTGAACTCAAATAGAAATTGGTCAGGATCTTCAGATGACATCCCTCTAAATGTGGGTAAATGTGTAGGTGAGATATTTTTCATTTATGTATCATCATCACCCAATTGGATTGGATAAGTAAAGGTCCTATCAGGTTCTCTTTCAGCTTCTCATGCCATTTTTTAAAAAAATTCCAAATTTTCCTCCCAATCAATGTGGTATGTGGTATGCCTTGGGGAAGGTGAAAAATCAGGAGTAGGAGGTTGACTACTCAATTGAGAATCAAAACTCACCCTAAATGGATCTTGAGTTATAAGACTTTTCCTAAAAGTTCTACTTCCTACAGGTGATTAATCTAAGAATTCCAAAGGTGGCAATTCTGTTTCTTGTATAACAAGGGATGATGGTGCCTCCAATTCTTGATCAATTTCCTTATTTGGACTAGAGGATGTTATGAATTCTTGTGAAGATGTTATTGGGATGAAACTACCCTTTGAGTCTCTTGGTCTACTCATATATTTTATGATATAGTAGGGAAGATCCTTCAATTACTAGATGTATGATTGTTGCTCTTGCTGACACTTAATTTGAAAATTCCAACTAGTGTGTTCCCGAAAACGGCACCAAAAATGATGGGTGTCGTTATTTCCTTCATTTAATCAACTTCTTGTTGATGTCATATTCAAACCAGGGGTGTTTCTAAAGCTATATGCAACAAGAGTAATCCTATTGATCTAGTAGTTGACTGTAGTTATTTTTTTTGTATTTTCTGGGTGATATTTTCAATGTCTTAAGGACTTCTTGGTAAAAAACTTATTTAAAACATACTATGAAAACTTTTTGCTGAAAGGAAACACACTTTGTAGAATGGAAATAACAGACACTTGTGGAAGTAAACACACTTTCTGGAAGTAAACACACTTGCTTTTGGAAATAAACACACACAACTTAGAATGTTTAAAAATGATTGCAAGAAAAATAAGAATCTATCTAGACACCTGCAGGAACAAGTATACAACAAAGTTTAACTAGAAGAATTAAAAGTGATACAGAATTAATAGATATAAACTATTTTCTTAGGAAATATAAATACCAAATAGACGAATATCTTGGTTCTTGGGGGAGTGAGCCCTTGCTCCTCCTTGAATCAGGATTTAACAACTTAGAATTCTCTCAAACAGGAATGGCTATTTATTGATAAAACATTTCATATTACAAAAATTACTGGATCTGTGTACTTATTCTATATCTATCTTCTATTTTCTATATCTCTATTTCATCATATCATCCATTATACTACTGCAGGTCTACTTATATATACGTTTTACAATCATAGTTGTCTCTACAATTCTGATGAAATTGAATCATGCCCAAAATAGATGATGACTCAGATTGTGGCTGATCAGACAGTTGTAAGATAACTATCCCTGGATCTTCGTTCAGAAATATTCTCATCCTTTCCTAATTGAAAGGGTCATTGATGTTAAATCTCTGGATTTGGTTAGAATAGATAAACTTCCATCGGTTCCAGAACTTTAGAGAAGTTCCAGAACCATAGGAAATCGTTAAGGATAAAAAACCGTGAGAGTTCTGGAGCTATACCAAGGATTTCCATAACTAAGTCTGAAAATTCTAGAACTAAATACTAGAGTTCTGGAACTAAGTCTGAAAGTTCCAGAACTAGATGACGACTATGTAATGGAGTTCTGGAACTAGCTTGGAAGTTCCGGAACTAAGTTGTATTGGAACAGGTGATACCGAAAACATGTTGAACGCTAAATACTTCATTTCTTAGATTGATTAGACCTACTTTATTACAAAAATGAATTTCAAACACACACTTCAATAGGAATTTTAGAGCTTTTAAACATTAGAATCACAATCAATCAAAAGATAAACAATTACATCATAACTCATATCAGATCAAATAAAAGTCACAAAATGCAATCAAACTTAGTAAAAAGGAGAGTAAGATGAGATCATATTTTATACATTAATCAAGAATACTCTGGCCT
Organism: Taxus chinensis; assembly: GCA_019776745.2. Lineage (NCBI taxonomy): Eukaryota > Viridiplantae > Streptophyta > Pinopsida > Cupressales > Taxaceae > Taxus > Taxus chinensis. The sequence continues at coordinate 811,191,547 of CM034146.1, forward strand.
CATCAGATACATATCTAGGAGATTCATCTAGTAGAAAAAATATGAGTTTCATGATTTGCGATAGGCTTCCATGATAGCAGCAGAGTATGAGGGTAATCATTTTTGGATTTGCTTCAATATGTCGATTACTTATGCATGATGAGTAGGCTAGGTTCACAGGTTCATATGGGGCCTGAACTTGTATTTGGGAGGTGAAGTTACGCATTCACTACCTGCTGTAACATTAGATGAATCTTTGGAGAAGGCCTATATTGTAGAGGAAACCAAGGGTAAGACTCGATCAGGCCCGTGAAATATAGATTGAGCATCATATTCAACATGTAGGATAGTCGATCGAGGGTATCATCTCCTCCTCCTCTTGGTAGACATAATTCTGAATAATATTCCTTCAAGTACCACACCAACCTCCTCAGTTAGCAATAGACTCGACTCATCCCTTTTAGACCTCCACAAGCAGGATTTGGTGATCAGAGAGGACATAGTATGGGCCTCCTCCTAGAGGGTCCCATTAGGACACAAGGATCCACCTCGAGCACAATTTCAGGATAAGAGTACATCTACCGCAGTGACCACAAGAATCCATGGAAGGATCATCATCATGTATGACACATGACCACTACATGAGTACCTGGAGGACCATCTTCTCTATTGGAGGGATACCAGGTACTTGTTATGGATGTGGTGTACTATGGACATCATTAGAGAGAATTCCCTCAGAACCCTACTAATCAGGGTAAGGGACCATATTTCAAATCCTATAGTTGGTGACATGGGATGTAGGAACCATCATCATCTATGTAGCAGTCAAGAATCACCAAGAAAGAGCATTAGGGCAAAGTGATAGAGACTACAGGTAGCATTGGTGGTATTTCTACCTCTATCTTGTTTGATTTTGAGCTCTTAAGATTCTTTCATTTCTCCATATTTAGTAGAGTGATTACAGGCTATTGGTAGTTAGGCAAGGCCTTAGTTGGATATCGAGATGGATTCTATGAGCCAAGATCTTAGTAAACTCCTTAATAAAGGAATTTTATGTGGACCTAAAACCCTTTACCACTACCTTGGTATCTTTGTATCCTTCCTTTGGGTTCTTATGGGGTATCTTAGGCATGGATTGGTTGTCTTAACACATAGAGCTAGAGTTATTTTCCACAAAAAGGTTATATTTTCTGCAGACTATTTAGGAGTTGGAGTCAGGTGATTGTTGGAGCTAGGAGAATCATCTCTATTCGCACATTATTTATGCTATGCAGATTAAGCGGTGTGCGTGGTGGGGTTATCATTTGTATACTATTACAGTTAGTGATAGGTCATGGAGGATGGGGCTAGTGGACCTTCACTTGATGATTATCCCATTTTACATGACTTTTCTGATGTGTTTCCTAGTGAGATACCAAGGATACCTCCCCCATGTGAGAAAGATTTTCACATTGATTTGGTTCTGAGAGTGCGGAACCTATCTCATGTTCTCCATATAAGATGAACACCCATAAGCTATGTGATTCAAGTTACAACTAGAGGGCCTCTTCAAGAAAGTCATGTCTTAGTGTATCTCTTGTGCCTAGTGATTTTTTATGAATAAGGAAGGATGGATCTTTGTAGTTGTGTGTAGACTACAAGCATCTTAAACAAATTAATGATCAAGAATCATTATGCCCTTCCTCACATCGATGATTTGATTAAATCAGATGAAGGGGGCTACTAGTGTTTTCCAAGATTAATTTTAATTTAGTTCATCAATGTGAGAATTACAGAGGAAGATATTCACAAGACAATTTTTCGTACGACTTATATGGCAACTATGAGTTCATAGTTGTTCCATTCAGTTTGAAAAATGCCCCTGCAGTGTTAATGAATTTGATGAATGGGGTTGTTCAGGAATTTTCTATACCACTTTTATTCCTGTGTTCCTTGATGACATTTTTATCTTCTCTCATATGTGTGAGGAGCACGAGGAACACCTTCATCAGGTTCTACCAGTGTCTTCGTGAGTATCAACTATATGGGAACATGGAGAAGTGTGCATTCTTTCAAGCATAGGTGCAGTATTTGGGTGAAATTATTTTTGGGGAAGAATATGTATTGATCTTCCAATATTATGAGCTATTATGGATTGGCCAATCTCCTATTAGTGTGATTGAGGTGCACAGTTTCATAGGGATTGTAGTTACTACATGAGGTTTATTAGGATCTTCTCGTATTTGTATGCCATCACTTCTCTTCAGTGAAAAGGGAATAAGTTCATTTGGTCAAAAATATGTGAGAAAGCCTTCAGGAAACTGAAGAAATGCCTTAGGACAACACCCATTCTTGTAGTGCCAATCCTACAAGGAGATTTCTTTCATATGCACAGATGCTTTTTTGGTAGGATTAGGAGGTGTTATTGATGTACTGGAGGGATGTGTAGTAGTCTTTGAGTCTTGCAAACTCAAGGATTATGAGCTCAATTATCCAAATCATGACCTTGAGCTTTCAGTAATCGTGTATGCTTTGGTTTGATGGAGACATTTCCTTTATGCAAGAGAAATTCGTTCTAAGACATATCATTTAAGTCTTCGTCACCTCTTCATGTAGGAAATCTCAACGCTCATCAGTGACGTTGGATGGAGTTGCATTTTTGAGTATGACATGCAGATAGAGTATGTTAAGGGAAGGAGAATGTGATGTTAAGATGCGTCTAAGTAGTTGAAGACATTTGGTCATGGCTACATCAGTTGGTACAAATTTTTGAGACTAGGATTTTACATCAACTTCCACATGACAGATTCTACCTTTGTTAGATATAGAGATAGATTCTCAGAGACCCCTTGAAAAAATGTTTAATGAATTTTTATTAGAGCACTCCTTTTTAACCTCCTTTACAGATGGTCTTCTTCGACACAGAGGTCGGATCTATGTACCTAAAGATGGAATATTGAGGCAGGATATCCTTCTTGTAGGCACATCATGCACCCTATTTATCCAGGGGTAAGAATTCTTGCATGTCACACACACACATAGTTGTACCATTGTAGAGGACGAGAGATGTATCTCATGTGTTGTGTCTACATGAAATGTATTAGAGTGCCATAAAGGTATAAAAGGTTTAGTATCAACATATAGTTGTGTTCTATGTATCCCCATGCCATATCCTGGATTGGAAATGGTAAACCATTTCTATATATGTTAATATATACCTATGTCGAGATACCACCAAGACGCCGTTATGGTCAAATATAGATTCTACGATAGTGACTCAAGAGATTTCTCTAGTGAAAACTACCTATATATGTAGTGTGCAGTAAATGAAAAAGTATATCTGGATGAGATTGTTAGAATTCATGTGTGATGTCCATGTGTGTGTTTGTGTGTGATCCCTGTGTACACCTCTCACTTTTGGAATATATACAATATGCTCTCGGGACAAAGATCAAATTCATTACATATATATCTCCCTGAGATATATAGACAGATAGAGTGGGTGTATCAAATATTGGAGGACATGATATATGTTTATCATGGACCATCAGTCGAGGTGGGAGGAGAATATATACTTAGTGGAATTTTCTATACAATAACAATTACAGAGTTTGATTGGTATGGCTCCATGTATAGGAAGTGTATGTGAAGTGGAGTGCAGAACACTACTGAGTTGGGATAGGTTGGTGGAAATTTATTCTCTTGGACCAACTTTATTATAGGATACGGAGCAGTACGTTGTCATGATTAGATAGAGATTACTAGAGGCTCAAGATAGACAATATAGTATGCAGATCAGCGGAGGATAGTTATCAAATTTTTGAGGTTGGCAGGAAGGTGTTTCTATCATGTCAGGCCTCATAAAGGCCCTATCCGTTATGGAAAATACTCTAAGCTTGCTCCTAGGTTTCTAGGTCTCTTTGAGATCTTGGAGTGGATCGGTCCTTTGGCCTACCATCTAGTACTGCCACCCAGATTGTATCACATTCATGATGCATTTATGTTTCTTTTCTTAGGAGGTACATTCTAGATCCTTCTCATGTATTGGATTGGAACACATTGTAGGTACAAGATTAGGGGCAGGTGATGTTGGAGCCTTTGCGTATTTTAGAGCACAAGAGCTTGGTCCTTCGAGGCAGAGAGATGGATCAGGTTCTCATCCAACTTTATCGATATAATGAGACAACAACTATATGGGAGGATGTCAAACCTTTGAGAGAACAGTTCCCACACTTGTTCTAGTGACTTCCAGGAGGAATTCGAGTCTAAGGGAGGGGGATGTAATGCTCACTCCTCTTCGACATTGATATTACTCTGATTTTGCTTACTTTGGATTAGAGTCATCAACGTTGTTATCAGTTTTGATCTCTAGACATTGATAGATGAATTACTATATTTGATTAGCTTATTTGATAGACAATATAGATGTGTTAGAATTTTGAAATTATGTGACTTATATGATGAATTAAATGCATACATTAACATATTAGTATTTGATGATCTAGAGCTACTACTGTACCGAAACATTGGGTTTTATATATAGATTTTTCTAGATGATTTAGTTGGTTTTGTGATCTTATTGCTAAATGATGAATTGATAAAATCAAAATATTTAGAATTGTGAACAATTGGTGAATTAATTGATTTTAACAATGGTTTAGTTATGATATTTGATGATGTGAATTAATATGTATATGTGTGTGTTCTATTATCTCGATGTCGTTAATATGGCCACGAGGATAAAAAGGAATTGTTTTGATTTTTGCAGGAAGTTCTAACACAACAAACAAAAGGGGATAATGGTTTGTAATTGGAGGATTTATTTAGTAAGGTGGATCATATGAGAGCCATACAACATCAAATTGTGATCACCTCTCTCAATCCTGAAGATTTTCCACCAATTATAGACTATCTTACCAAGTTCAAGCATTTGTTGACATAGTTGAAGGGGAGTGGAAGAGATAAGAAAGATGAAGAGTGTGTTTAATTGATTCTATCCAAGTTGAGAGGACCATTTCAAATATTTTCTTCTACCCTTTTCTCAAGCATAGATGTCTTATGTGACACATTCAAAATGTCTGACTTAGAAATATTTTGTGAAAGACTTACTAGGGAAGAATCCAAATCGTTTCACCATGAGTCTTCCACCTCTCAAAAGGCATTAGTCACATCTAATCCTAAGGGAAAGGGAAAACCAAAAAGTAAAACCAAATCCACCCCTTCTCCATCTCAAAGTGCTCCTAAACCCAAAGAAAACAACTCTAAACCCAAGAAGTCTTCTAAATCAGAAAATAAGTCTAGCCTTTCATGCTCTTTTTGTGGGGGTAGTGGTCATGAAGAACATAGGTGTTATAAGCGAATGTAAGGCTTAGAGGATGCAATCAAGAAACACAATTTTTTTATCTCCATTCCACCTCCTTCTAATCAACATGACAAAGTACTTAATGTTGTTACGAGATCTCAGTCACCACTTGCATATAGTTGGGTTATAGATTCTAGTGCTTCTCATCACATGACTTTTTCCAAGGAGTATTTTGTTTCTCTAGGTTTGAGTTCTACTTCTAAAATTGAGGTTGGAGATTCTTCCTTTTTTTTTGTTGAGGGAAAAGGTGATATACACCTTGATGGTGGCAGTATCCAAGATGTACTGTATGTTCCTAACATTACCACAAATTTACTTTTTGTATATTGAATTTGTCATTCTGGTCAAGGAAAAATAGTGACTTTTACACAACATGGGGCAGAAGTATGAAATTTGATGGAGCCTCATTCACTTGTTGCTCAAGGTATTTTTGATCATACTTGTAGACTATATCACTTTGAGGGTTTTGATGACACTTCATCTATAGGGATAGGATTGGTTTCTCATGTAGATTCAGAGAGTAAGCTTTGACATGAAAGATTCAAACATCTCAATTATAAATATTTGAAAGAGTTGAGCACTCATGGTATGATAAATGGTATTCCTAGATTTTATTGGCTTGAGGAAGTTTGTCATGGTTGTGCACTAGGGAAACAAAACCAAGATCCTTTTCCTAAGAATTTGTTTAAGAGAGCTTCTTCACCACTTGAGCTTGTGCATAGTGACTTGATGGTTTTTCCTACCCCCTCTTTCAATGGAGCTAAGTATGCACTTATGTTTATTAATAATTTATCAAGGGGTACTTGGTTTTATTTTCTCAAGTACAAAAGAAATGTTTTTTCACACTTCAAAGTATTCAAGGCTTTGGTCGAGAAAAAATATTCTAGTTGCATAAATAACCTTCGTACTGATAATGGGGGGGAGTACTTGAGCAATGAGTTTTATAATTTTTTTGGCAACTCAAGGAGTTATTAACCAACATTTTGTTCCTCATACTCCACAAAAAAATGGCTTAACATAATAGAAGAATAGAGATTTGAAGGAAATCACTAACTATATGATGTATTCTAGAGATTTACCTTCTATTTACTGGGCAGAAGTAGTCAATTACGCTAACTACATTCAGAATCGCACACACACATAGCGCTTGAGAATTTGAATCAAAAGGAAGCTTTCAAACACTAGGTTAGATGTCTCATTTTATCGAGTCTTTGGGAGCCATGTTAGGGTCTTTGTTGCCAAAGAAGAAAAGAAAAGATTTGGATAAGAAGAGTAGACCCTTGATCTGTGTAGGGTATTGTGAGGACATGAGAGCTTATCAAATTTTATATGTTGATACTCATGACGTTATTTTTTGAACACATGTTCATTTTGATGAGCACTTCACTCCTCATGATTGTTCATCTCCTTTCATGCCTTCTCCTTCTTCTTCATCGCATATTGAGGATCCTTTATTTGAGGAGGTTGATGAGGAGGTTATAGATGTCATTAAGGGTCCTATTCCAACTAATGTTGTCACTATGCCTAAGTTGGATCGTACTATAGTTTTTGAGGCAACACCTTTCATACAGGATCTTCCACCCACTAGGCATCATCCCACACATTCTACAAGCTATGGACTTTTGTGTCAGGAAGTTTATGAGGATCCTCAATATTTTTCAAAAGATCATGTGATACAGGAGTGGGATGATGCGATGGCACCTAAGTATTCTTCTTGGATGAAGAATCATACTTAGGATTTGGCACCTCTTTCCAAAGGAAGAAAGATGGTTAGGTATAAGTGGGTAGACCGAACCAAATACATAGTTGATGGGTCCATTGACAAGTATGAGGCCCATCTTGTTACAAAGGGTTTTTCACAAGTTGAAGCTATTGATTACTCTAAGAATTTTACACTCGTTTCCAATATGGATTTTGTATGAATTGAACTTGTTATTGCTACATTACAGGGGTCGCCCATATACCAGATGGACATGAAGAGTGCCTTCTTACGTGGAGATTTACAAGAGGAAATATACATGGAGCATCCTACTGGATTTGTTCAGGATTCTTATCTTGTTTGTAGGCTCTAAAGGTCTCTCTATGGTCCTAAAAAAGCCCCTCAGGATTGGTATGAGAAGATAGATTCTTTTCTTATAACTACTGGTTTTGTTGGTTGCCACTCCAATCATATAGTGTATCTCCACATGTTGGTGAGGATATTGTGATACTTGTCTTGTATGTTGATGATCTGTTACTTACTGACAACTCTTCTTCCTACATTCAGACTATTTAGAGGGATCTTTCTATGTAATTTTACATGACAGATCTTGGGTTATTGCATTATTTCCTTGGTTTTCATATTTCTCAGAAAGATTCAAGGATTTATTTGATTAAGCAAAAGTACACCCATGATCTTCTTTAGTGCTTTGATATGGCTGATTGCTAGCCAAGTCCATCTACTTGTCAGTTTGGGGTTACTCTTACTTCCACATGTACCATTCCACTTTGCGATCCTACTTTGTATATGCAGTTGGTTGGAAGTCTCATGTACTTGACTCATACTTACCTTGATATTTCATTTGCAGTAGGGCTTGTATCTTAGTATGCACATTCTCCACATAGTAGTCATTGGTAGGATACTAAAAGGATTTTGCGCTATTTACACGACACTTCCCACTTTGGCCTATACTACACTAGGGGTTCTACTTAATTGGTTAGATATACAGATTCATATTGGGTAGGTTCTATTGATGACAGGCATTCCACTTCTAGCTATATTTTTTTTCTTGGTTCTTATCCATTTACTTGGGCATGCAAAAAGCAACAGGTTATTGCACTTTCATCTTTATAGGCAGAGTACATGGAAACAGTTATAGCGAGTTAGCAGATTCTTTGGCTTTGAAAGTTATTGACATAGTTTGGATTCCCACAGGACTCACCGACTATAATTTGGTGTGACAACTAAAGTGATATTCACATTTCTCGCATCCTAGTTGAGCACCAACGGACCAAGCATATTGAGATACACATCCACTTCATTAGTGAACACATTCATGATGGAGTTATTTTCTTGGAGTACATTCTGACTTAGTAGCATTTTGTAGACATCTTTATGAAGCTTTTTGCATTACCTCACGTACCTTGATTTACATGGACATACTTGGGGTTTTAGAATTTGTTTTTAGGGGGTATTCGTGAGAACATCTTTCTTATTCTTCTTCTTTCTCTTTCCTTTTAGTAGGATTATTTCGTTATTTTGGATCGATATTTCTTCATGGATGTATTGTACAATGATTACCTCATCAGTGCCTAGTTATCACAACACCCTCATATTGCCTGGATATGTGAGTGGGGCATTCAGTGTGACTAGCTACAACATTGGACAATCTATCAAGTTGTGGGACTTACGAACTTGAGATGGACCTCCAGAGAAGGTTGGTTAGTTGTAACTGTTCTTAATCTACCTGCCACGAGCTATTTATGCAGGTGGAAAACTAATCTACTCCTAATTTAACCATTCTAAGGGAAAAGGAGAGAGAAAGTGCAGGGTATAATTAAATCCTACACTAAAATGGTGATACACTAGAGAAGGAAGTTGTTCTTTCCTCAATGCTTAGTGAGCCTGAAAGTAGGAGAAAAGGTGACTGAGGGAGGTTAGAATGAATGCACCACATACCAGATATCATTTCAATGGTCCACCATTGAAATTCCATAATTTTAGCATCTCATCCTGTAATATATGACATAAGTTGAATTATGTTTTCATAGGTTTTATGGTGCGAACGATGAGATGAGATAGGGACAATAGAAATAAGAATAGGATAAACAAGTGTTGAAACATGACGAAACAATGATTACATTGGCTCCATAGGGTACACATCTGGCCATCGTTCATCTTTTAAGGATTCAGAGGCTTCAAATTCCACTTGCCAGATTTAGGAGTGAGGCTTAGAAGCACATATTCAACCCTAAGGAATAACAGACTTTGATAGGGTTTCGGTTGGTAAAACTCTTTATTGTACCATTTTCCTTTTGTTAAAATGAGATCAGGGTTATAATATATAGAGCCCGAGAAAACTAAAAGGAAAGAGCGAAGAAATTTGAATCTCTTTTCAATCTATAAATTTAATCAATTCCTATTCCAACCACCCCAAAAGCATTGCGGATCCATCCTTTCAATAGTGATGGGTTCCACTCAAGACCCATGCCCCCATGCGTATATTCATATGTTGGATAAAGAAGGAATAATGCATCAAAGATGGCAGATAGGTGAGATTGATAGCCTCCAAGGTCTGTTGGAGACCAGATCGCATGATGGTAATTTGAGGTGAAGACAATCTAGTGCTACATTTTTCCAAAGACATCCTAACCTGACATAAAATTATAAGTTCCCAGGCTTAACCATGGCATAGATATGGTTATAGATGGTCTTCCAGGTATGGTGCCAATCTTTGTTACAAGATCCATTGGCAATGCATCTTCAGATACTCTCCATTTGATTGCTTTTCAAGTCTTGCACAAGTTAGAAATGATGAGAATGTGGCATAGCACCAATGTGGGTATGCTTTAGCTCCATCTCACTTTGCAGCTAAATTTCATGTTGCACCTAAACCCTTCTTATCGTGTAAAGACACTATGCTAACCCAAGACATGGCCTGGTGTGCTCAATGGGGCATTTGAGTCACGTGAGGCTTCCGCAAAACCATGCTATATGGAGTTGATCTCTCAATGGTTGGTTTTACCACCGTTTTAGAATTGGGTAGCCACATGGTGAGCTCGCTAGCTTGAGGAACCGGCTTTCGCATTTATCATTTAAATTGATGCCTGAGGCACGTGGCATACCTTGGGCATTACAGAGGCCCCTTTATACTTAATTCTATTCTAGGTCTACCAATGAGCCATATTACCTTTACAGGTGGGATCGTTATAGAAAAGCCGCCTTAAAGCTTGAGAGTGATACGTGGCCATCTGTAGATGTTGCCCCTAGTTTGGCTCGTGTTTGACTTAGTCTTTTTTTTATGAGGCACTGTTATCACTGAATCACATCGCACTTATGTTTACACAAGTGCATATACTTGAGCTCACGGTGTGATTGGATAACATGGGTACTATCTCCAAGTTCATGGGACTTACTACTTGAGATAGACCTCCAGGGAAAGTATGGTTCTTGCTCCTAAACTACTTGCCAGTAATCTACTCTAACACAGGAAAAACTAATTGTTCTAATATAAATTTCCAAGGGGACCAAGGAGAGAGAATGCATATAAATAAAATCCTACACTATAGTGGTGATACACCAGAAAAGGAGGGTGGGAGAGTAGTCTTCCAATGTGTGACAATACAGAGGCAAAGTGCACACTAGAAGAGGTGATAACAACTCTCCATAATCTAGAAAAATGCATTCACAACAACATTCAAACATACACAATGATAATGAATCCCTGCAAAATCCATGAATTTGTATAGACACAATATTCTTGTTTGGCACCTCGAAGGATCAAAGGGGAAAGAAGAATGTAAGATCGAAACTGACTAGTTGCAGGGGAAGATACATCCACAAACTTGGTATTTTATTGCTTCATGATATACACCCAATTAAATCTATTGCAAGATAAGGGCCTGGATCACCATGCAAGAGTCCACTATAAGGGCCTGAGATATTTCACAATGTTTTCTTAATAAAGCTAAATTTTGATAGATCTTTTTTACAAAAAAATTACCTCCTCTTAAAATGAGCCCAACACTCCAATTTATAAAAAAATGAAGAAGGAAAAGAGAAGGGGAAAAATGGAAATCCCGAAATCTGTCCTTCAACCACTTGTAAGAGATGCATTAAATTGAGTGAAATGTATTTTTTCTTTTGGACTTGCAGAAGGCTCCCCATGGTTTGTCCCATGTGACTGCAAGCAGTGAAAGTATAGCATGGCCATGCTTCATTGAATTGCACTCGGTGGGCTACAAAATAAAACACTGATTCTGGGAACCAGTGGCCACATTTTTTGCAAAATATCTATCAATCCTTCTGATCAAATCTAGCGAATTTATTGATTTTTTTATGCATTGGGCTCAGAACCAAAATTCCAACGGTACCAATTTCAACCATGTGATTTCATTGATGAAATGCAAAGGTTATGGCCTTCTGAGTGCGGGCAGCTTAAAATGGGGCACTGGCAGGCGTTTTTGTCCTTTGACCAGGAGCATTGAGCATTTGACACTGGAAGCCTCCATAGGTTCTCTAGACTATTTCAATGGCCTCCCTTATCCTCATTCATACCCTAAGAAATCTAGCTTTTGTGGCGTGTAGCAAGTCGTGCTCGTTCCAGAAAGTCCACTTTTGTGAAAATCGGAGCTTCGGAGTTAAAAGTTATGGCGCATTTGAAGTTTCCACGGGTCAAACATTGACTTTTCTCCTTTAGGCCTTCACCGCTGTCTGACTTTTCGACGTTTTAGCTTTGTCCCAATATGTCCTCAGTGTTGTGCTTGGGACAACATTCTTACATCGCCCGAATTCGAGCTTCCAGTGTTCCTTTTCTGCCGATTGACACTTTGGCATGCATCTGATTGGCTGTTCGGCTCCTCTCAGCTTTTATCGTCCCACGCATACTGGTAGTCCAATTTTTAGCACAGTGCTGAAATTCCCTGTTTCAGAGCCTGAAGACTTCGTCCTTTTTCGCATACTCTTTTTCCTAGACTATCCCGATTTGCATTTCTTTCGGGACACTATTATCCCCTTCCCCAGTTCGGCCATGCGTACTCCATTTCCCGCACGTCCCAGACTATAAGTTCTCATTTAATGCCGATCCGGCATGGATTGCGTACTTGCGTAGTTTCTTGCCCAACTGTTACACGGGGTTCATTTGACTCATTTCTGGGACAAGCCTTGTCACTCTATCGCGTCCAGATGTCCCAACTTCCCTCTATTGCAAAATGTTTGACTAGGAATTGAAGCCCATTTTCTAGATTTTTTGTGGGCCCGTGGCTGATCCAATATTTTTCCGGGGGTAAAATATGGATAACTACATTTGGTCAGAACTTGCAGGGGTATCTTCTACTTGATGATAGGGGAAGTTAGAGACAATATCCAATTGGGACCCTGGAAAGTATGAATTTTTTCCTGATCAATTGATACTTGCCTCTGGGATCAAAAGAATCCTGATGCATGTTATCAAAATTACCTTGAGGGATGAATTTTAGATAATAATTTTGGTGGATTAGTCGAGGTAAATCTGCCTGACTAGATGAAGTATGGCCATCTTCCTGTAGGAATCCATTGGGTATTGAGTCTATTTGATAATTTCTCAGTTTGATCTGAAATTTGAAAACCTTTGTCCTTGAAGTCATTGAATCATTACGGTGAACTATGAGTTTTCCTCATGGCTGCAAATTCATTCTCCAGGAGCTTGATGAATTGTAAAAATGCACATACACTAGAAGCAATAGGACATGTGTGCTACAACACTTAGGGAAATGAAAAACTACTCTAACAGCAGTACAATGTGCATAAGCACTTAGAGGAATGGAAAATCTAAATTAATATTTACAAGGGTGAAAATCTCTTTTTCTAGTAGCAATGTTTGAGATAGATCCCATTGACTGGGATCTACAATTCTTCACCATCCAACTTAGCCAGTTGGAAGGCATTGCTACCTTTGCATTCTGATGATCATGTATGGGCCACTCCAGATGGCATCAAACTTGGAGTGCTTTCCTAGTTTTTCACGATCAGCATCCCACTTCAGTACCAAATCTCCAGTTTGCAATATCCTAGCCTTAGCTTTCTTGTCAAAACTCTTTTTGATCAATGCTTGATTCTTTTCCATGGTCTGCATTACATGTTCTCTTGTCTATTATAATTCCATCAGCTCTACATACCTGATTTCCATAGGTTCAAACTCAGCTAGCTCCAACTGTTTCATGAGTTCCAATGCTAGGAAACTCAAGTGATATAGGTAGAACTGCCTTCTTTCCGTATACAAGCTTGTATGGAGAGCTTCCTGTAGACCTTTTTGGCATGATCCGATAAGCCCATAGAGCTGATTTGAGCATTGTATGCCAACTTCTCTGATTTTCATCTCAGAGTCCTCCTGATAATTCTTAATAGGTTCTTATTTGTAGACTCTGCTTAGCTATTGCCCTGAGGGTAATAATTCGATGAGGTGTTGAGATACACACAATTCTTAACTAGCCCATTTAGTGATCTTTGTTCCAAGGAATGCACTAATACATTATCTGATATAATAGTGGTAGGGGAATCCAAACCTAGTGGCTATTCCTTCAAAAAAATCCAAGATGTTGGATTCATTAGCTTCTTTTAGTGCCACTGCTTCAATCCACTTGGTGAAATAATTTGTGGCTATAAGTATCCACTTATGGCCTTAGACTTGAATTTGGGATTAATCAGCCCAATGAAGTCCATAGCCCCCATTGCATGAATGGTTGATCCATTTAAATGGGACAAAGGGGCAGGGCTGCTATCTTCTCCTTTCCCTATGAAGAATGCAAATTTTTTACACTTCTTGACCCATGAGTAGTAGTCCCTAAACACTGTAGGCCAATAATAACTGGCCCTCATGATCTTAAGAGCTATTGCTCAAGGGGAAAAGTGACCTCTTGCTTCTTCATCATGGAATTCATGCAACACTCTTCTCAATTTGTCTTGTCTCCAATGCACCTCAATAGAATACCATTGACATCCTTCTTAAACAAGACACCACCAACAAGAAAATAAGGGATAGCTTGTAGTCTGAAGTATATTCTCTTTGACTTGTTCTCACTTCTAGAGGGCATGAGCTTATTTGAAGGTAATGCACCAAAATATTGGGTACAACATGGAGACAGGTGCATTATTAGCTGATTGGTCTTGATCGTTCTGTAGTAGCAAGACAACATCCTCTTCACTTTTTGGCTCGTCTAATTGTTTGGAAGCGAGTTGCTCACACAAGCCTTTGCCACGAACTAGCTTGGTCACTTTGATTTCAATATCATATTCCATCACCCGAGTGATCCAACCTGCTCTCTTCTCATTTAAATCCTTATTTAGGAGGAAGTCCTTGACGCCAGCATGAGACACCAGCAGTTGAATCTTATTGTTTGAGACCAAATGTCTGAACTTCTTCAAGCTCCTGATGACAGCAAGGACATGCTTTTCGATGAAAGAATACTTTATTTCGTAATCTTCCAAGGTTTGACTGAAGAATGCTATGGGCTGTTCTGAACCTTCTCTATTCAGCTGTGTCAAGATAGCTGAGATCATGTCTGATCCTCCAAACGCATACAACATGAATTCCTTTGAGAAATCTGGGTTGATAAGAGTTGGAGCTTGTGATATTGCATGCTTGATGTTTTCAAAACTCTCTTTGCCTTCTGCTGTCCATTTGAATGCCAGACTCTTCTTCAACATCATTGTTAGAGGCTTCACAAGAGTGGCAAAATTAGGCACAAATCTGCGGACAAAGTTTATCCTTCGTAAGAAGCTTTGGAGAGATTTCTTGTGGTGTGGCAATGGAAGCGTTCGGATGGCTTCAACCCTTTCAAGATCAATTGTTAGCCCTTCCCTAGAGACAATGTGGCCCAACAGTTTGCCTTCGTGTGCCAAGAATACACACTTCTTTGGATTCAATGACACTCCAAACCTTCTACACCTCTGAAACACTTGTCTGAGGTGAAAGAGATGGTCTGCTGCATTCTTTGAGAAGATAGTGATATCATCTAGATATACCAGCACTATCTTGTTGATCAAGCCTTTGAACGCCATATCCATAGCTCGCTGAAATGTTGCTCTGGCATTTGACAGTCAAAATGGCATCTTCTTGTAAGCATACGTGCCCCATTTTGTAGTGAAGGCCGTTTTGAATTGATCTTCTTCTTTCACCAATATCTGATTATAGCCTGAATATCCATCTAGCAATGAAAACCTTTCTGAACCAACTACAACCTACAATATTTGTTCCATTGATGGAAGTGGATAATGATCTTTGAGTGACGCTCTATTTAGATCGTGAAAGTCCATGCATAATCTTATTTCTCCGTTTCTCTTTCTTACCGGCACCAAGTTTGCAACCCAACTTGAGTGTTTGATGGGAAAGATGATACTGGCCTCAATGAGCTTGCCTAACTCTTTTCTCATGAGAGGTTCGATATGAGGATTTACTGGCCTTTGCTTCTGCCTAACAGGCTTGGATTCCGGATCCAACTCAATAGTATGTTGTGCCAACCTTGGATTGAAACCTCTTAAATCTTTGTAAGTCCAAGCAAAGACATCTGGGAATTCTTGACAAAGCTGAAAAAAATCAGATTTCTCTTGTGGAGCACTTACTTTGCCAATTTGCAATGTCTTGCCTTCATCTACTAAGATAGGTTTCTGAATCTTCACCCTTTACTTGAATGCTCGCTTTCTCCTTCCGGAACTGATCATTCGGGTTGAAGATTGACTCCAAGGTTATGAGGCCTTTTGGCAATTTGTTAGTCCTAAGCTGCACCACTTGGTCGCCATACTGCTGCTCCAGCTTGTCTTGATTTCTCATGGAGAACTCAGCTTCTTCTTGCAGGAAATTAACAATCTGTTGATCATTCTCGAAGACTTGCCAACTTGTGTTGTTATCTGAAACAGCTGGTCTCACAACCACTTTGATATGAGGTTGAGTTTTCTCACTTTCGATACTTTCTAAAACATCAAACGCAGCCCCAATTGCTGCCATTCTGTAAACAGCTTCATTCTTTTTTCTTGGGATGGAAATGATGCTAAAAGCTTCAAAATCTTCAATGAGATCCCATACCCGATTTTTGTAGTTCTTCAACAGATCATTTTTGGCAGCATTTTTTCCTTTGACTTGGTTCACAATCAGCTCACTATCACCAAATACTTGTAAATTCCTGATGCCTTTCTTCCTTGCCCAGTGCAATCCATGAATTAAGGCTTCATACTCAGCTATGTTGTTCGAACAGGAAAACTGGAAACGGAAGGCTGAGTAATACCTTATACCTTGCGGTGAAATGAGCATAGCTCCTCCTCCTGCACCTTGCCTACTCCTTGACCCATCAAAGAACAATTGCCATACTTCATTCTTGTCTTTATGATCTGGCTTGGTGATTCTGGGGAGAGGTTGATTCTCTTCATGTAAACAATAGACTCCCAGCTCAGATTCTTCTATTTCTTGATAGGGATCAAAAGCATGCACCTTGCTTTCCCATTCATCAAGAGTCAAATCTGGGATGCTTCCAACCTTGGTGTCAGCTTCATCAGTGCTTGGATAATCTTCTTGATCAAATGTTGAACAGTTGGTATTAATTTGGCTTGGAGTGTAAGGCTCAATATGAAATTTTGCAATGGGTTCAGACCTGATTGTGGCTTTGGTTCCATATCTTGTTCTGAACAACATGTGTGACCAATCCACCGAAAGATAGCCTCCAATTTTAGCAGTGAAGTATCTTGACAAACACAATGCAAAGAGCGGTGGCAGGTCTATAACTGACACATCTTGTAACATTGTTACGTTAGAACATGCGTGCAGTGTGAGGCTCAAACCTTTTATTACTCCAACCGTTGTCACTGTTGTCCCATCTAATTGCACTACACCCTTGGAGATGACTTCATATTGGAGTCCTAGCTGATCAGCTATTTGCTTGGGCATTACTGAACTACTGGCCCCAGATTCAATCATGCAATTATGTACCAACCTATCTCCTATGATCAATGAAACATAAAATGGAGGGGGCTTCAACATTTTACCTTGCTGTCCTCCATGATTTCCTTCATGCTGGGAAGCATTTGTGAATACCTTCTCTTGCATCTGGACATGGTGATTTGAAGTTGACCAGTCCTTCATGGTAGCTTGTAGCAAATCTCTCTGTCCTGGGATAGATAGTGATTCCCACATGGATATGTTTACATTTATCTTCTTCATCTGATCAATGATACTGAATGGAGACGAAGTATCCCTCTGCTTTCCCTTGGCCTACATGTTCATTCCTTGCAAATGAGGGGCAGTAGTTGGCATCTGAGTTGGTTTAGGAGCTGGTTTAGACGCTCCTTGTATGTCTGGAACTATAGTTTGCTTGCCAGCAACTTGTGGATTGGTAGAAGGTTGTGGATCACTTGAAGCCAATGGCTGTTCTTCACCCAAATTTCTCCTCTTTGACCTTGTGTTGCCTGCAACACTTTGAGAGGGTATTTGATTCATACCACAGAAATCTTCAGCCTGCCAATTGACAAGAGTAGTTTCGTTTGGAGATGTTCCTTGCTGAGATGCTTCCTGCTGCTGATCTCCTTCGTGGCTGGACTCTTACAACCCACCAATGGTTTGCACCATCAGGGCCTGATTTAATGCACCGTTAAAACACATTGATTGGTTATGTGGCTGACTGCATGGGAAACACCAATCATATTCTTGGGCCATATTATTTTGGACTGGCACCAAAGCTCTGGATGCAGATGTAACATTGGGATTATAGGGCTGAAATGGTCTATTGGTAGGAGGCCTTGCTTGATTCTGATTTGCAACTGGATTGGGTGGTCTTTGAGGTTGATATGGTTTCCTGTTAGGCTGAGCTTGAGGCTGATACGGTCTAGTGCTTTGAGCTTGCTGTCTTTTGATAATAACCAGCTCATTTCCCAAATTTTGCAATTGTTTCATGACCTCTTGGAGTTCGTTTGAAGCACTAGAGGATGAAGTAGAAGCTTCATTTGAACTTTGATTTCTAGGGGTGGGAATAGGAGCTAAGACAGGCGCTTGGCTAGTACTTGGGCTCTCTAAACTTGGATATAATGGCATTGGAGGCCTAGGAGCCAGTTTACTAGCTTGAATAAGACAGTTTTTAGCCCTAATGGCAATGCTATAAGCAGCAGGTAAGGTTGCGCCTCCCATAGATTGAATTAACATAGAAATATCAGAATTCAAAGCTTTAAGGTAATATAGAAAAGCACCTTCTGCTGTTGGCCTGACTGCCACCGGAATCCTATCCCAAGACCTTTGAAATCTGAAATTGAAGTCAGTTAGCTGCTCGCTGGGGGGCCTCTTGATAGTTGTCAATTGTTCTAGCAGAGACAAATTGTCTCCCTTTTCTCCAAACTGCTCATGGAGAACTATGCATAACTGATTCCAATTCGTGATAGAACCAGCTTCAAGGATCCTGAACCATTGCAATGCCTTCCCTTTGAACGATGATGCCAGCAGTTTGACAGCCACATCCATTTCGTTTATCTCATGGATTACACAGATGTTAGCAATGTCTTTGACATGATCACCAGGAGTGGTACTATTTTCTCCAGTGAAAAATGGAATGTTCTTCAATGCTGCAATTGGAACTGGATTCTGTGCATTGAGGGCAAGTGGGCTGTTGCCAGTGAAATTGACAAAGGGATTTAGTGGTTGCGCCATTCTAATTAGCCTAAGAACCCTTGTTGATGCGAGAAAAGGTCTACCAGGTGGAGGTGTAGACAAAGTTCTATTAGGTGGAGACGCAGATTTTTGAGCTCTTCTTCCCCTTCTTTCTCTGCCTGGAGATAGATGCAGGTAAACAAACAATCCTTCCTCCCTAGTTCTTGACCTCGTCTGTATTCTTCTCATAAATTTGCTAGGCTTGGACTGCAGAAACTAGCGGATTATGCCTCTTTTGGAGTCGCCAGATGTGTGATTTTAAAACTCCTTCAAAGCTGGAACTCACAACAAGTGCACATCAATCTTGTTGTAATGAAAGTAAAGACCTATAAGGTCCCACCGGGCGTGCCAGAACTGTTATCACAGCACCCCTGTGCATATATTTGAACTCACAGTGTGATTGGATAACATGGGTACTATCTCCAAGTTGTGGGACTTGCTACTTGAGATAGACCTCCAGAGAAAGTTGGTTCTTGCTCCTAAACTACCTACCACAATCTACTCTAATGCAGGATAAGCTAACTATTCTAATCTAAATTTCCAAGGGACCAGGGAGAGAGAATGCATAAAATGAAATCCTACACTAAAGCGGTGATACAACAGAAAAGGAGGGTGTGAGAGTAGTCTCCAAATGTGTGAAATACAGAGGGAAAGTGCACACTAGAAGAGGTGATGACAGTTCACCATAATCTAGCAAAATGCATTCACAACAATATTCCAAGCATACACAATGTTAATGAATTCCTGCAAGAACATAATAATAGACACAATATTCTTGTGGAAAGATAAAAGGGCAAGAAGAATGCAGGAAAACACAACAGGGGAAGATACATCCACAAACTTGTATTTTATTGCTTCCTGGTATGCACAGTTCAGTCTATCACAAAATAAGGTCCTGGATCACCATGCAAGGAGTCCACTACAAGGGCCTGCAACACACTGGCTTCACAAAGCAATTTTGGCAGAGCTTTGCTACCCAAAAACTCCCTCTTTTATAATGAGCCCAACACTCCAATTTATACAAAAATGAGAAGGAAAAGAGAAGGGAAAATGGAAATCCTGAAATCTGTCCTTCAACCACCTGTAAGAGGCATTAAATTGAGTGAAATGGTTATACATTACTTGCAAAGGGCTCCCCATACTGTCCCATGTGTTGCAATAGAGAAAGAATGATGACCATGCCTCTTAATTGCACTCCCAGCTACCAAATAAAACACTGTTCTGAACCCGGCCACATTCTGTTAAAAATCTCGATCAATATCTGATCAAATCCAGAATTTCTTGATTGTTGTGCATCAGGCTCAGAGCAACGATTCCAACGGTACCAATTTTGTGTGATTTCGTTGAGAAATGCAAAAGTTATGGCCTTCTGAGTGCGGGCAGCTATTTTGGGTCTGGCAGGCGTTTTCTGTCATTTGACGGGAATGAGCATTGACTGACTGGAGCATTGAGGACGTCGTGCTCATTCTAGAAAGTCCAATTTTGTGAAAATCGGAGCTCGGAGTCAAAAGTTATGGCCGTTTGAAGTTCCACGGACCAAACGTTGACTTTTCTTCTCTGCCTTCGGCCGCTTCGGCTTTTCGCGTCCCACGCATCCCTTTCTCCCATTTATCCCAAATGCTGCACGGGACAAATTCTTCCGAACCGCCCGAAATGGGCTTCCATGTCCCTTTTCTGCCGGTGATGCGTGGCGTGATCTGATTGGCCTTCGGCTCCTTCGACTATCCGCGTCCCACGCGTCCCTTTATCCCATTTGGCCCAGTGCTGAAGTTCCCTGTTTCAGCCGAACCGGCTGGTTCACGTACTCGCGGCCCAGATGTCCCATTTCCTTTCGGACCGTTCGGGAAAAATTTTCCCGATTCACCCGGTTCGGCCGGTTCACATAATTTTTATCCCGCGTGTCCCAGACTTAAGTTCTCATTTCGGCCGATCCGGCCGGTTCGCGTACTTCGCGTACTTTTGGCCCAACTGTTCCGGACTGCCTTGACTCATTTCACCCGGTTCGGCCGGTTCACGTCCAGATGTCCCAACTGTCCCGACTATTGCAAGGACTAGGACTTAGCCATTTTTATGATTTTTTCTGGCCCGAGCTTGTTTTTTGCAATTTTTTACATTTTCTCAAAACTTGCTCTCTTCTTCTTGGACAGGGGAGTTATAAAAAGTATGAGGGGACCCTAGAAATATGAATTTTTTCCTGGACTCAATATAATTGCTTGGGACAAAAGAATTTGATGCATGTTATCAAAATTACCTTGAGGGGTGAATTTTGGATAACAGATGCACCAAAGAGACATGTGGCACCTTCCACTACTTGATCTATTCCTTTGTATTTTGGCTAAGTCCCTATTGTTTGGTGGGGAGCATACGTCTGACCTGGGACATGTGGAGACTCAACGTGCATTTGGGAACCCACTTCAAATTTTACTTTTGAAGTAGCATCATGCTGACACTTGGCTCTTTCCACTGACCCATGACTTTTCAATTGCCGATTTGGGCCCACTCTATCCAACTTTTAACTTGGACTACATGGAAATCCCACACTCATTTAGGGGATGCTCTTTAAATGCTTATTTTAGAAATGTGCCAAGCTGACACATAACGGCTTCCGTGAGTCTGTTTATACTTGGGCGGTTCTGGCCTTGAGTTGAATCGTATGTGAATTATGAAACTTTGACCCCCTTGATTAGATCATCTAGTTTCGAACTCTGATCTCTCTTGACGTTGTTTGGCCCCATTTTCTAACCCTACTCCTCTATTTCAAGTTTTCCTACTCCTCGGATTTGGGATCGATTGTCAGATTTGAAATGTGGCTCGCATGACAGAATCGACCGTTATATTTTCTGTACAGGGTCATGTTTGATCAATTTTTTTGAGGGGTAAAATTGGGATAACAATTTGGCAACTCATGGGGACATCTGCCTACTAGATGAAGAGAGCAGTAGCCTTGAAGAATCCATTGGGCATCGAGTCAAGAATGATAACTTGATACTGATCCTTTTTACTTTGAAACTTCTCCCTGATTGCCTGCATCCTGCTGACCCCGAACTCACCCCGTTGGGGCTTTTTCTATTCTCGAGAATGGACTATCTCGAATCCAATTTTAGTTTCTTTGTATTTGTGTTTTATTTGAAACGAGCAACTATTACATGCAATTATGGGTCTCCCTGTCATGAAAACTAAAAGGTCTGGCCTCTGCAACTCCAGAGCAATACGAACAAAACTTATGTACAAAGAAAAAAATCATACATGCCTCAACTAAGAAATGCAGAGTGTGCACAAGAACTTCTTCTGCTGAAAACAAAATCTACTCCTACTCCTATACTAACCCTAACAAATAAAATATTAAACAAATCCTGCCACATGGAGTGAGAAATAGCTTCCATTCCTCAAAAGGGGCAGCCATGTAAATGGTTTAATGCTAAATATGGCTACTTTTATGAGTGAAAAACTAACAAGGGGTCGATCCTTCACCCATATCATTAAGGTATCAACATTAATGGAAAATACCTCCTCAATTTGATTTGCATTGGACTCCTAGGGGTGTTGATGGTGACCCTTGGTGCTTTGATACTCATGCTTATGCCCTGAAGTGGGAATGATTGGTTTTGGTTTCTCTCTTAGCTCCATTGAAGCCAAGTAACTGATAGGGCATGGTCTTGTCTGATAGATGTGCCCATTGCTCTGAACTTCAACTCCAAGAATGGAGTCTTCTTACTGACCTTTCTGGATGAATGGTGTGAGAGGGATGATGACATCCTCTTTCCTTTTCTCTTCCTTCTCTAATGAAGAACATGGAAGACTCATATCTTCCAACCTTCGTTCCAGAGAGTTGTTATGAAGTGCAGGTTATTGTACTTGAATGCTTTCCTTCATGGCAGCAGGCTCATGTGCTTGGAAGGAGGATGATGGATGAGAAAATGGTGTGATATCCATGGGCTCCTCTCCACCAAATCAATCTTCCAAGTTTGAAAAATAGTATATCTCCTTGTTTTCCTGTTGCTTATGCTCTACCTCCTCCATGGTGTCCTCCTGATCTAAAGCTCGCTCACCATGGTTCCCCTCCTCTTCAAACATGAAGTTTTAAAGATCAAACTCTTCTTCAACATTAGAGCTTGAAGGGGGAGGAGTGGGAGGAAGAACTGAAGGTTCTTCTATGGCCTAATCCGCACTTGGAGCCTCTAAAACTGTATGGTCCTCCTCCATCATGGGTTCCTCAATCAAACCAGGCCCTTGAAATGAAAGAAAAAAATATTCAATGATGTTTTCTTCATTGAGTGGTTTCAAATTTGATTTGATCTCTCACATCTGATCCTCTTCAATGGGACTTGGAGCTGGTTTTTCCTCCTTCTTAACTGTTTACGTAGCTTGGGTTAGATCAGTATCCTCCTTAGACAAAGTGCCATCATGGACACTTCATTCAAAGCAGCCAGACTGCTGATCTTCTTATTCTTTTTTTTTTCTTCTTCTGCTGCAAACTTAGCCTTATTCACCATTAGCTCTTCAACTCTGACCTCCTCTGTTGGATTAACCATCAGGGGGATCTTTGTAAACCCAAATTTAGTAGCCCAACTCTTTAGATTGTCTGTCATGTATTTTATTTTGGGTTCCTCTTCTTGTTGTTCTCATTGATTAGATTCTTTAGACTCTTCCCAACATGGACTTGGGAAAGCAAGAGGAGTGACAGGTTGGGGTTCAACAAGCTTTACAACTGTTTGTGGTGGGGAGGGAGGTGGAACTTCTTGTTTTTTAGAGGGGATGACTATTTGGAAAGGAAAAGAGAAGAAGAATCGAGATGAGATGAAAGACTAGAAGATGGGGAAGGGAAATCAACACTTGGGGCAGAAAAAGAGGGGCTTGACTCTTGATCATGCTGAAATGATAAAGTTTGAGAAAGAGAAAATGAAGTATAGGGAGATGGTGATTAACTTAACCATTGACAAGGTTGTCTCACACTTTTCTCATATGCCTCAATATCCTCAATCCATTGTGTAAGTTGAGGTAGCACTTCAAGCTTGAAGTCAAGCTTCTCCTAAGGGTTGTAATGTCTTGGAAAAGGGCCTCCCCATGGACAAGGTGCCCTGAAACTAATCTTGAATGCCTTCATCTATTTCGTAACCCTAGATTACACCATGCTAGCCTCCATTCTTTGAACCTTCTCTAGCAGATCAGCATTCTCCACGTAGTTGTCACCATTGTATGTGTCCCCTTATTGTTGATAATCTCCATAGCCAAACTAGTTTTGACCCTGCTCATATGGGTAGGCATAGAGGTTTTGAATTTGATCATAATGTTGATCTGGAGGAGTTGGGAAATTCCTTTGCTGCAAGTGTGGGTTCCATGAAGGGAATGAAGTCATGTTTGAAAAACTTCGTGGGATGGAAGAAAATGAAATATGTGGAAACAAAAGTGGGTGGAAATGGACGAGAGAAGGTCTAAAACTTCATAGATGGGTTGTTTACCAGATGGAGTCACCATATGTACTTTACATGTGCCTTAATAAGGCTGAATCCTAAAAAGAACACATCAACCTTGCTAAGATGAAGTGGTAAGGTGCTTCAGACCTGTCCCACTGGGTGTGCCAAAAATTTTAGTGTAGAATCACAGCACCCCCAAATGGCCTGGTTGTGATTGGGGCATTTAGTGTGATTGCACAACATTGGACCCTTTCTCAAGTTGTGGGACTTGCAAACCTGATATGGACCTCCAGAGAAGGTTGGTTCCTGCTTCCTAATCTAACTGCCACAAGATACTCCTATGCAAGTTGAAACTAATCTAACCTAATTCTAACCATTCCAAGGAGACAAGGAGAGAGAGAGAGAGAGAGAGAGAGAGGGAAAAAGAGAGCCTACACTAAGCAGTGATACACCATAAAAAAGGAAGTGGTGAGATACTCTGCTGAGGGAGAATGAAATAGGGAAAAGAGGACTCAGGGAGGTCAAACAAAAGTGACACAAACCCAGATTCAAATCTGCCATCAAAAATCCATGAAGCACAACATCTTACACCTGCAAATGTGAAATACATACACAAGGAGAAAACACGAGATAGAGAGGCATAGATAAACAACAAAATAATTCCAAGGGTTGAAAGACACCATGAAACAATATTTTATTGCTCAATAGGATGCATAGACTATTACATGGGTGCTCAGAGGCACAAATATGCTCTCCAAGCATAGGAGAAGGCTTACAGCTCAAATGGAGTTGGGGAACAACTTTGAAAGAGTTTCCCCACATCTGAGAATGTCTCCCGCTTCTCAATGAGAAGTGTTACAATATATAGATGATGAAAATCAGACGGAAAGAAAAGAAACTTGACTTTTCTCTTAAAGCTCAACCACCAACCATCAATGCCCACCACGGATCTGCCCACAATCTGTCAAGTATACCTATT
Organism: Taxus chinensis; assembly: GCA_019776745.2. Classification (NCBI taxonomy): domain Eukaryota; kingdom Viridiplantae; phylum Streptophyta; class Pinopsida; order Cupressales; family Taxaceae; genus Taxus; species Taxus chinensis. The sequence goes on from CM034146.1 coordinate 811,216,618, forward strand.
ATGTTTGTCTTGTGTGTTGAAGAAGGAAGAACATTGGATCAGATCAAATCTAATCTAGTTGTTGGAGCAACCAGATCACATATTAATGGCATGAAGACATTTTCCCAATTTTCACCCACCTAACCTCATCAAAATTAAAATTTTAGGCTTCCATGGTGTAGACGAGATAGACCTTTCTAATGGTGTCAATTTTTTTGAATTTTGGGCACTGGATCAAAAGATATTTCCATTAGAACGTTTGAGTTAGGTTTGTACAAAAATGGTAAAAACGAGTTAGCAAAATGGGTCCGCAGGCCTGAAACTCACTTTGCACCTTTTAGCACCCAAAAAAATGCAAAAAACGCCCCACACCCCCGCAATTCATTTTTTTCAAAAAACCATCTTCATGCCCACCGATCCACATTTTCCATTTGGGTAAAAAGTCCTCCCAATGCCCATCAGCCCGCATGTAATTTAGGCCTGAAACATGGCTCCTTGGGCGTCAGCGGAGATGCGGTTCATTTTATACTTTACGCCTTTTAAGCCAAAAATTTTGAATTTCCTCTGACAACCCACCTTCCTGCCTTGACTTGAAGCATGGCCACATGTAGAGTTGGTGCTATTTTGGGAACTGCTTCTGGATTTTTCTTTTGAAGATGTGCCGAAGAGACAAGTGGTGCCTTCCACGGCTTGCTCTGTTCCACTTTATTTTGGCTAAGTCCCTGTTGTTTTTTGGGGGGAATACGTCTGACACAGGACATGTGGAGGCTCAGCGCGTATTTGAGAACCCACTTTGAATTTTTCTTTTGAAGTAGCGGCGTGCTGCCACTTGGCTCCTTCCGTTGGCCCATGACTTTTTGATTGCTGCTTTGGGCCCACTTTGTCCCACTTTTAACTTAGACTATGTGGTGAGCCCATGCTCATTTAGGGGCTACTCTTTGGGTGCTTCTTTTGGAAATGTGTCGAATTGACATATAGCGCCTTCCGCGATTCCATTTATACTTGGGCGGTTTTGGCCTCGAGTTGAATTGTATGCAAAGTCTCAAACTTCGATACCCTTGATTCAATCTTCTACTATCGAACTCTAATCTCTCTTTGATTTCATTCAGCCCCATTTTTCAACCCTGCTCCTCCATTTCTAGTTTTCTTACTCCTCGGATTCGAGATCGATTGTCGAACTTGAAATGTGGCTCGCATGATATATCCGACCCTTAGATTTTCTATGCAGGGACGTGTTTGATCAATTTTTCTAGTAGGTAAATTTGGGATAACAATTTGGTGACTCGCAAGGACATCTTCCTGCTAAATGAAGAGACCAGTAGCCTTGAAGAATCCATTGGGCATGGAGTCAAGAATGATAGCCTAATACATATCATTTTTTCTTTGAAACTTCTTCCCAATTTCCTGCATCCTTCTAACCCTAAACTCACCCCACTGGGGCTTTTCTTGTTCTTGAGAATGGACTATCTCGAATCTGATTTTAGTTGCTCTGTATTTGTGTTTTATTTGAAACTAGCAACTGTTACATGCAACTATGGGTCTCCCTGTCTTGAAAACTGAAAGGCCTGGCCTCTACACCTCAAGAGCAATACAAACAAAACTTATGTACAAAGAAAAAAATCATACATGCCTCAAATGAGACATGTAGAGTGTGCACAAGCACTTCTTCTGCTGAAAACAAAATCTACTCCTACTCCTATACTAACCCTAACAAATAAAATATTAAACAAATCCTACCACAGGGAGTGAGAAATAGCTTCCATTCCTCAAAAGGGGCAGCCATGTAAATGGTTTGATGCTAAATATGGCTACTTGTATGAGTGAAAAACTAACAAGGGGTCGATCCTTCACCCATATCATTAAGGTATCAACATTAATGGAAAATACCTCCTCAATTTGATTTGCATTGGACTCCTAGGGGTGTTGATGGTGACCCTTGGTGCTTTGATACTCATGCTTATGCCCTGAAGTGGGCATGATTGGTTTTGGCTTCTCCCTTAGCTCCAATGAAGCCAAGTAACTGATAGGGCATGGTCTTGTCTGATGGATGTGCCCATTTCTCTGAACTTCAACTCCAAGAATGGATTCTTCTTACTGACCTTTCTAGATGAATGGTGTGAGAGGGATGATGACATCCTCTTGCCTTTTCTCTTCCTTCTCCAATGAAGAACATGGAAGACTCATATCTTCCAACCTTGGTTCCAGAGAGTTGTTATGAAGTGCAAGTTGTTGTACTTGAATGCTTTCCTTCATGGCAGCAGGCTCATGTGCTTGGAAGGAGGATGATGGACGAGAAAATGGTGTGATATCCATGGGCTCCTCTCCACCAAATCAATCTTCCAAGTTTGAAAAATAGTATATCTCCTTGTTTTCCTGTTGCTTATGCTCTACCTCCTCCATGGTGTCCTCCTGATCTAAAGCTCGCTCACCATGGTTCCCCTCCTCTTCAAACATGAAGTTTTAAAGATCAAACTCTTCTTCAACATTAGAGCTTGAAGGGGGAGGAGTGGGAGGAAGAACTGAAGGTTCTTCTATGGCCTAATCCGCACTTGGAGCCTCTAAAACTGTATGGTCCTCCTCCATCATGGGTTCCTCAATCAAACCAGGCCCTTGAAATGAAAGAACAAAATATTCAATGATGTTTTCTTCATTGAGTGGTTTCAAATTTGATTTGATCTCTCACATCTGATCCTCTTCAATGGGACTTGGAGCTGGTTTTTCCTCCTTCTTAACTGTTTACGTAGCTTGGGTTAGATCAGTATCCTCCTTAGACAAAGTGCCATCATGGACACTTCATTCAAAGCAGCCAGACTGTTGATCTTCTTATTCTTTTTTTTTTTTCTTCTTCTGCTGCAAACTTAGCCTTATTCACCACTGGATTTTCAACTCTGACCTCCTCTATTATATTAACCATCAGGGGGATCTTTGTAAACCCAAATTTAGTAGCCCAACTCTTTAGATTGTATGTCATTTCTTTTCTATGGGGTTCCTCTTCTTGTTGTTCTCCTTGACTGGATTCTTGAGTCTCTTCCCAACATGGACTTGGGAAAGCAAGAGGAGTGACAGGTTGGGGTTCAACTAGCTTTGTAATTGTTTTTGGTGGGGAGGCATGTGGAACTTTATTTTTGTTTAGATGGGATGATTGTTTGGAAGGGAAAAGGGAAGAAGAATCAAGATGAGATGGAAGACTAGAAGATGGGGAAGGGAAATCAACACTTAGGGCAGCATATGAGGGTTTTGACTCTTGATCATGTTGAAATGATAAAGTTTGAGAAAGAGAAAATGAAGGACATGGAGCTCGTGATTGACTTACCCATTTTCCTTTATGTCTATTTCTCTCCTAAATCTATGGACTTGACTAGTTCTTTGATGACTAGTTCTTTCCTTGATTTATGGCTTGATCTATGACCTTGACTGGTTCCTAGATTTTTTTTACTTACCTATATAAGCAAGGCCCATTCTCATTGTATTTCATTGAGTTCCATAATAATATATGATATTTTTTCTCATTTTTTTAGAAATTTTTATGTAAATTTATTCTGGTGAATTACTTTCATCTTATTGATCGTGGTGTTTGATTAGCATCTATTTTCTTGGGTTCTTGGTTTGGCATGATCTGGTATATATATATATATATATATATATATATATACCCTTATATAAAATTAATGTATAACTACCCTTCTTATGTGAATCTTTTTTTAGCATAGAAAATTAAAACTGTAGGATGAACTTAAAATCCTTACACTCCGTGGCACCTTCTAGCTTAAGTAAATAAGGTCCCAAGTTTGAGTTTATTGTCATAGCATGTATGCTTAGCGGCATTGTCATGAACCTGATGATTAGGAACAACATGGTTAAACTTTGTCTTGGGTATGTGGTCCCCTCCTGGGATTGGTATTCGTGTGTGTAGTAAGGAGAATGTGTTCGATTAAGGTAGTACCACATGGGAAACTAACTTTAAACATGATCCAAAACTCTCTTGGCCCAAAAAAATGTGTATATTAAATGGTTTTGGGTGGAAAATATCATCGACTACCCTTGCAAGTCACCTCAGGATTTGGGATTATAAATGAACTCGCTACCCAATTTCTATTATCGTTTTGGGTTCTATGGTACAATACTAAGAGTTAATTGTGAGACTTAACAACATTTTTATTTATGATTATTTAGTGGGAATGTAACCATAATACGGTTTGATAAGAGAAAATTTAAATTTTGATTATTCATATAATGTGTTGAAACCATTTTATGGTGAGGAAATAAATCCATGATGTGTAATCCTTAATGTGAACCATAATCCTTTAAACAAAGGAGTATTCCCTCTTGTTCCCCACTTTTCCTATTGCATAATGAATGTATGTTGTAAAACAATGTACTCATGTTCTTAAGGCATTTCCCTAGGAGGAGTGCTAGTAGTTTTATGAGCATGCAAATATCCTTATTAACAAATGGGTTTCTCAACAAATTTCAAAATACTTTTTAAATAAAATTAAGTGAAATCATTTTAACATGAATGTAAATGATTCGAGTGGGTCCTATGTTTTAGTTAACTACACATGAAAATATTGAGTGTGAATCCCCTTTAACCCCTCTCAAAAAAGAGTGTCAAGTTGATAATAAGTATCGAATGTACCTAGAGTTACAAGATGTTTGTTGGGGATAAGGGTGCTCAATCACTCTAATTGTGACCTTAGTAAGGTGTGTAAAATTTATAATTGAATGCTTCTTGGTAACACGCATCTAATACTTATTGCCCAGGAATCCAAACTTGGTTGAGTGTGAAATATTACTCCTTAGGACCTTGATGACTAAGCATTTAAATGAAAAAGATAGGATACACGGTTAGTTGTAATTACTTAAAACAAAATCGAGTAACCTTAATAATTAAATACTAATATGAAAATAACATGTAATCTATTCACTCTTGAACTAATTAATCTCACTGGTTTCATATGAACCCTCCTTGTTGTCACTGAGATAAATTGCAAAACCAAAAAAAAAATGTAACTTATAAGACAAATCCTTAGAACAAACACCAGTGGCTCATGTGGGAATATATGTTCCTATCAACAATTAGGCCACATCATTCTATTGCAATAGGAAAAACAAGCAAAATTATAAGGAGTAACTACAAGTGAAATGTTAAGTAAAGTAAGGATAATATGGTATAATTTTAAGAAAAATGAATGACCGCATGATAAGTGATTTTCAGCAATTAAGGCCAATAATGAAAGATAAAGGTAATAAAATTGTAAACCAGGAAAGTGTTGTGTCATGGATGGTGCCTATGTGAGAGATAAATTATAGTTGAATAAATTGTTGTGCCTTGTCGCTTGGGAAAGGTGGTCTTGATGTGGAACATTTATTTCATGTCACCTTTGTGGGTTAATGTTTGTGCAAACATTTCATGTGAGGTGTGTAGTCCTAAGCGATCTCCGATGGAGTCATGTGTACTACAATGTAAGACAAAAAAATTTTAATCATGTAATTTTACTGTTGTATTTATGTGTGTAAAATTTGGGCGTTACATGATTAATGAGATTAGAGTATTTTATTAACATAATCATTGTTTTATACCCTGGAAAAAGACTCAAATGGGGGGAGGAATTACAATAGGCATTATAACTCATTCATTTAATTTTGATATTTTTGATGAGATGAGGTTCTACCTAAAATTGTTGGTGTTAAGGAAATAAACCAAATAGAGTAAAAAGATTAATTTAATATCTTTATGACATAGGTACAACATTGAGTGCACTTCAAATTTTCAAAGTATACAAAGAAGAATTATTCGAACAACAATAAATATCATTATTTTATGGTAATACATGTATTACAAGATGAATATAAGTTTACAATAACCACTCATTAATTATAACATAACACGCCCACAAATTCCTCTTGTTCTGAGTACCTGCAACCAACGAGGGTTAGTCCTAGGACTAGTATAGATATCACCTACAATCAAGCATAAATTCCATGCATCCATCATTTCACATAATCAAAACACACAATCGAGAGAGATAGAGATAGGGGGAGAGAGAGAGAGAGAGAGAGAGAGAGAAGACGTTTCTTCACCCATTCGCACTTCCATATTTTATTATTTTTTTTCTAGAGAGAAGAGTAAGGAAAGGGAGAAATTCTAGGATCATTTTTGTTTTCAAATCACCATAACATCTCGTATCCAATTTTCATTTCATTTCAAACTCATATACATTTTTACCCATTTACGTTTTCAAAAGCAATCAATATTTTCATAATTATCTCTAGAGAGAGAAAGGGGAAGAGAGAGAAATTTTAAAATTCATTTTATTTTCTCTTCATCATATCATAATCACATACATTATCTAATTTTCATTTCGTTTCTAACCCAAAAACATTTATAACTCATTTACATTTTTAAAACCATTCAAAATATCATAGTTACTTCTAGAGAGAGAAAAGGGAAGAGAGAGAAACATCATAATTTATCAAAACCCCGTTCATAAATTTTTTTGATCAATTTATACTCGATAAAGTGTGGAAACAATATCTACAAGGTTCCATGGCTAGTTAGGAGTAAACAGAAACCTTAGAAGGTGTGTTTAGCTAAAGTAGTAATTTTGATGCAAGTTAGGCAAAACATGTAAAGTGCTCACAAATGGTCCTTGAAAACACTTTTTTTTAAGTTTGAATGAAAATTTTATGATTCCTTTGTACTCAACCATATACATATAATTCATCATGTCTAACAGAATTTTATTACGAAGAGCATAGCTCAAGTTACAAGGGCAACTCCAAGGCCAATTATCATAATTGCGACAACTCTAGTCACTTAGCAACTAGTGGTCCCCAAAAAATAGTTGCAAAACTAGTCTCTAAAGGCATTTCCATTGAAATTCAAGTGGTTTACGATTCTCTTATTGTAATTATATGGTTAGATGGAAGTGGTTTTCATTTTCACTCAAACTAAGCGATAAACGTGGGCCGAAACTGATCGTGTTTTATTAAAAAGAGCACATCATTAGAAGTGACTAATAAGATAAGTGGGCTTAGAAATTGACATGCAAGTGAATTAATTAAGTTCAAATTACTTAGTTTTGTTTTGTCATGGTTTCCCCAAATTACCGTGGGTCATGCAAGGAGTTTCAGGTTTGCGGTATATTTGGGTGTGGCGCTCAATACGCATGACTTTTGGAGTCATAATTTTATTTTTTGTTTAGCAGTTCAAAATGGAGTAAGGTTTTATCTTTGGTTGGAGTTAAATTTTGTAATAATTAACATTTAATTTCTAAATGTAAGAAATAATGAAAGCAGAATTTAGTACAAGAGAAAAGGGAAAGTCCATACCCTTTTAAAAAAAATGTGTGATCCCCACATTCGATGAGACCGCATCAAATTATGGAATTTTGGCAACAGTTTTTTGTTTAATTATGCTTCCTCTCTTTGTACATAGACTAAAAACGCATTTAAAACTACTACATCTAGCAAATCCCTCATTCTCTTTATCCTTTACTGACTCCCATACCCTGTTCTACGGCTCATATTTTGGTATAAACTAGTAGTATGGCAGAAAGGGTGATTTGGTTGGGTTGAACACCTATGATTTGCATTGGAGAAACAACAGTAATGCTATATGTGGATACCCACATCTTTTGAATTCTGCAATAATAAAATTCCATGAGAAGGCATTTGTTTGTATTTTGTCAATCATTTGGCGAGCCAACTAAAAACTTCCACATATTTCATACACAGTACTCATGCACTTGCAATTTTCCTAATTCAAATGCCCCTCATTTTAATAAAGGCTGAGAATATGATAGTAAAGTTGAAACAGTCCTGTGGGCACCTGTTGATTGCATTTGGTGAAATGATGACCCTACTTAATGAGGATATTTTTCTTTAGCAATCCTACTCTAAACTTTATGTTCTGGCACATTATATTCAATTTTAGCATTAACCATATCTACAATAGTGCCTTATTATTCCCATAAATGGTGCATACATACCAACCTTGCATTATTATTTCCAACAAAAGAAGCTCTCCAAGCCTTAATCAATACACCAACTACTCGAATTAAAAGATAAATATCAGGGAAAACAAACAAAGATAATGGTGTTGGAAGGGTTACAAAGCACGCTCCATAGGTAAAAAGACAAATCCAAACCAATACAACCAAACATTTCACCAAATGAAGTTCCCCCTCAACATGAATCTTCTTCTTCCTTGGCATATACAAACAAATCAGCGGTAGCCAGAATTTTATGTTAGTGTAGAATCACAGCACCCCCGAAAGTCCTGAGTGTGAAGTGGGGCATTCGATGTGATTGCACAACATGGGACCATATCTCACGCTTTGGGACTTGCAAACCAGAGATGGACCTCCAGAGAAAGTTGGTTCTTGCTTCCTAATCTACCTGCCACAAGCTAATCCAGTGCAGGTAGAATTTAATCTATCCTAATCTAACCATTCCAAGGGGATAGAGAGAGAGAGAGAGAGAGAGAGAGGGTGAAAGAGCCTACACTAAGCGATGATACACCAGAAAAGGAAGTGGCGAGATATTCTGCTAAGGGAGAATGAAAGCCATCAAAACTCCACGAAGCACAACACCATACACCTACAAACATGAAATACATACACAGAGAAAATACGAGATAGAGAGGCATAGAGAAACAATAAAATGATGCCAAGGGTTGAAAGATGCCACAAAAATAAGATTTTACTGCTCTATAAGGTACACATGCAATGCTCATAGGCACAAATACACTCTCCAAGCGTAGGAGAAGGCTTATAGCTCAAACCGAGTCAGGAAATGACTTTGAAAGAGTTTCCCCACACCTAGAATGTCTCCCTCTTCTCAAATGAGAAGTGTTACAATATATAGGCGATGAAAACTAGAAAGAGAGAGGAGAAACTCGACTCTGTTCTTAAAATCCAACCACCAACCATCAATGCCCACCATGAATCCACACACAATTTATCGAGTCTAGTTCCCTATGTCCATTCGGTGTGGTGAAGAAGGAAGAACGGCAGATCGAATCGAATTAGATCTGGTAGTTGAAGTAATCAGATTCTGCATTAATGGCCTGAAAGATGTTTTCCCATTTTTCACCCACCTAACCTTGTCAAAATTAAAGTTTCAGGCTCCCATGGCGTAGACGAGGTCAAGACCTTTCCAACAATGCCTAATTTGTTGAATTTTGGGCACTGCATCGAAAGATATGTCCATTTAAATGTTTGAGTCGAGTCCTTACAAAAATTACAAAAACTAGTTAGCAGAACGGGTCCACGGGCCCAAAACTCACTTTATGCCTTTTGGCACAAAAAAATACAAAATGCAAATATTGCCCCGCAACCCCACAATTCAATTAATTCAAAAAACCATCTTCAGGCTGGCAAGTATACTTTTTCATTTGGGCGAAAAGTCCCTCATAGGCCCACCAGCCTGCATGCAATTGAGGCTTGACACTTGGCTCCTTGGGCATCAATGGAGGTGCGGCTCATTTTTTCACTTTACGCCTTCTTGGGGTAAAAAGTTCAAACTGCCTCTGATGACTCACCTTCCCGCTTTGAATTTTCAACATGGCTACATGGTGAGTTGGCGCTAGTTTGGGGGCCACTTCTAGATTTACCTTTTAAAGATGCGGTGAGAAGACACGTGGCACCTTCCGCGGCTTGCTCTATTCCTTTTTATTTTGGTTAAGTCCTTTTTTGCTTAGCGGGACCATATAGTTTGACCCTCGACACGTGAAGGCTTGGCGCTTGTTTGAAAGCCCACTCCGAATTTTAATTTTGAAGTAGCACTTTGTTGACACTTGACTCCTTCTGCTAGCCTGCCTCTGTTTTGAATATTCAACCCCCTGACTCTATCCCTTTTTTTTACCTGGGACACGTGGTGAGCTCACACTCATTTGGGGACTACCTCAAGACTTTCCTTTTGAAATTGTGCCAATGAGACATGTGGAGGCTTCCGCTGGTTCTCTATACTTAGTTATTTTTTACCCGAACTCTTTTTGGTCCCTAGACACGTGGAAGCCCCATACTTTTTTGAGTATCCATTTTGGATTCAATCTTTGGAGGTGCATCGTTTGGAAACTTGGTAGCTTCCATTGTCTCCTCCATACTTAGCCAATTTGGGCTCACTCTGAATCATTTGTGAATCCCGAAGACTTTGAGCCTTTCCCCGTTTTCCTCCTTTGAGCCTCTGGTTTCTTTGACACTATTTGCATTCTTAGCCAACCTTGCTCCTCCATTTTCGAGCCCGACTGCAACCTGATCATTAGATTTGAAATGTGGGCTCGTGCGACAGAAGTGACCCTTAGATTTCTTCTGTGCAGGATCGTTTGATCCTTTGCAGACCCTGCTCCTCCATTGTAGAGTCACTTTGTTGCATGATTTTTGGATTTAAATGTGAGTTCTCTGGTTTCTTTTGTGCGGGGTCGTGTTTGACCAATTTTATCTGGGGGAAAAATTGGGATAACATTTTCCTTTCATCACAGAGAAAAATGAAACCATGCAAGGTACAAATATAGATCCAGAACAGTCAATTTGTAAAAATTAAAATGAGGGGATATTATGGATACAGATTAATCTCCACATGCAGACTGATTCAACCTAGACTGGGACTTATTTAAGGACAGCTATTAGTGGAAGCTCCATTTAGCACAGTTTCCTCTTGTGTTTTGTTTGTAGTTTTTCAACAAATTTCTAAGAGTCAAAGTCTTCCCAACTACCAAGCATATAATTTGGTCATATGATTGGTTCTAATGCCTCTAAACTAGTGCATCTAGGTGAAAGAGACGTATAACACCCACAGACACAAAGATCCATGCAATATTTGATGAATCGACTTAAAAGGTGAAGACAACTGCCATTGACCAAGTTTGCACAAGATGGGAAGATGCATACATAGTTGGAGAAAATATCCTGACATATTTCTTGACAAAGGCGGCTCCATGAAAATATAAACAAAAAATTCAAACATTAAAACTATCCTCCCACTTGTACGCATCCCAAGAAACTATTCCAATGTTTATAGATTATTTTATTTTACTCAAACTATAAGCATTCAGCATAAGGAAACAAATGTAGGGGCATTACACATTCCATTTTTTATTATTATTATTTTAATTTTTAGTTAGGCACTACATATAGAAAGGGCCATATTGGGGGTACACGTTGGCCCGTGCCATCCACTTTGGTCAATGCAACAATTTATAATACAGTTTTAATAGAGAGACTTTGTTATGCCATTTTCCATCTTGTTTCAGTCATTAGACCAGCCCATATCATTATATACAACAAAATAACAACTATGTTGTCTTATCACTCACATTACAAGTGCTTTATCTATTATCAATTATCATAGTTTATCATTTCTTAATGGTTATTCCTAATATTGCTACAACTAGCTTTGCAAACTAATTTAGTAAGATAATCTACCATCGGTTACTACCCCTTTAGATATTAACCAATTTAAGTTAAATCATTCAGCACATGAAAGAATTATAATTAATTTTAGTGTCTAATAAAACACAATTGATACAAAAATTAATAAATTTTAAATCCTTGCTTAGAAGGATATACTTAATTTCCCCTAAATATTATGGTTCAATGAAATACGTTTCATTCTTAGTTGAATATTTTTATACCAAGAAAGTTGGATCTTCTTAATTGGCCCATTTGAATGGTATTGTATGAGGTTCAATGTTAAGAATCTACAAATGATCTAAAAAACATTATATTTTATGGCAATTGCTGAAAGGATACAATTTCCCTATAATTTCCTTTTCTATAGTAAAAAAACATTTAAAGTCGGTAGAACATGGGTTCACCACTCCAAAACATTGTCTTTTATTGAATATTTATTTCCTAATATCCAAGACGAGATGAACATCAATGGTTGACTACTTCCTTAATAGAAAACAATATTCGTCTCTCAAAGGAGTGGGATTTTTCCTGCATCACTCATGTTTATGGAGCTCGGTTACTCTTTCAGTTGGCTAAGTGTCTCATAGATGCCTTTTCTCAGTTTCTATTTGACCTATTTTTTTCTAAATGGTCACGTACAACAAGTCACTTTCTCCTATATTTATACCACTCATATAGTTCTGGGTGGTTTTGGTTGTTGTCACTATGGATTGGGGTTGGAAGTTTGCCTTGAGTACACATTATCGTCTTCTCTCTCTGGTGTCTATAAAAGGTTTGAAGAATCTTTCAAAAACCATTATATTTACATGATAAAAAATGAAATTAATTTTTGTACAAATATTAAATAAGAAAATAAGTGAAATAAACATAAATGAGAACAATTCAATTAAACCCGCCATGCAGAATCATGGCCGTAGTTTTATTTATTATTAATCATTCGGATAAATGAAATCTAAACGGTGCAAAAGAAAGAATACAATAGGTAAATTATTGGTGTTGGTTCATATTTCAATCATTGGTTTCCCACTTGCATAGATACAGAGTGGCAGACTTGAAATGTATTTTATTTAATGTTTATAATGGGAAACCCTCCATATGCCAGGTTTTGGCATGATGAAACAATCTTATTGGTGAGTGGTGGGGAGGGGTTGTTTCCATCGCAGTTCTGACCTGAATCTAACCTCTTCATATTGGCATTTGATGGGGGTGGTGGGCATGAGGAGCTAAAATTATTGTAATTCTGCGCTGAGACATGGACCATAAAAATGACGTAAAGCACAATTATTTTTGTAAGAATTAAACTCACTCTCCATGCTCGTATGGGGGTTTGATATGACAAGGAAATGTAGATATAATTGTGAGAATTTGAATTAAATAATAGATGATTAAATACTATAGTGGTTATTTGATGATTTATATGGAGGTGTGATTGCTCATTCGATGGCATAATCTGTCATATTTATAGAACGCCAAAATAATAGCTAGTTCAAAGTCATACCCATGGCATATGGTACATGTACAAGATGTTCTTTTTGGGTTTTGAACATATTGGAGTTTCTCTTTCAAAATCGATGGTTCGACTAAAAAGGAACGAGGGCTACTTATAACAACATAAGAGTCTTTTCCGCAATACGTGTTATACCATGAACGGTGATGGATTGTTAGATATTAATCCCATTATTATGCCGAACGCATTTATATTTGAAGTTAAGCCGACTGATTCTGAAAAGTGTCAGAATGTGGAGGGTCTACATTGCAGCCGCACATTTGCATTGAAATCTCAACGGCATGAGTGATCCAAGTCTGCACATGTCCCCACCAACGTGGCCACTGGCCGCTTCCGGTTGGATATCACATACGCAAATGATTTTTTGTGCCATGTAACGCTGCTAAAAGACGACGACGCTACGCTCGACGAACAGACAACCCGAAATGCGACAAATATTTTTTTTTTTTGCAAGGGAGTGGTCCTTGTTTGGTTTATTTTATCTGCAAGTTTCGTGACCTACTTGACCTTGTCAACTGTAAAGCTTCAATCTTTTACTTTGTATTCCGATCGCAAAACTAGGGCTACATGATTTTCGCAATTCTACTCACTCGAGATTTACTTCAATAATAGATGTGTTCAATTCTTACTTAGTGGATAACTTCAAGCTTCAAGCATGGTGATGCTAGATTAAAAAGGGGTATTTGACCATTGACTTCATTTTCACTTTATGGTCCATTGCATAAGAGGATATAGGTAACGGTAGTAAATGAGTATATTACAATTTTATTGTTTTTTTTTTTTTTTTTTTTTTTGATATATTTTAACATATACTCGCAGAGCTATGCTACAAGGATAAATCATATATTACTATTTTGCAGACTCTTAGAAATCTTTTAATGTATGTTCCTAGGTATCTCCTTGGAGGATTAAATACTTTTAAATTTAAGTGATATAATTATATATATATAATCAAAATTTTCACTTAAGTAAGTCTATATGCTTAACATACATTTGAAATTTGGATTAAAGGAATAAGAGTCAATACGGGGGGGGAGCATTTCAAACTATGTTAAAATATTTTGGTTGGGGCGGTGGGTCTCATCACCCAACTGTCACAATTTAAGAACTCCCACCTGGCATGTGAAACCACACCTACTGGCCGCATACACCTTCACTCACTTAGATTTGCAAATCCTCATCTGCACAGACAGCCCGGCGTTTCTTGTATACTGTCCTGGCCACGCATTAAGAGGAATGTTAATGCGGTGGTTGTTAGATGGAACTACAGGCGAGTGTAGCAGGTGGAAACGTTGCTTTCAATCGCTCAGACCACGTGGAAAGGGCGAGGTGTTTGCAGTGGAAGCCAGAGATCAATGGAACGGCCCGCTAGTTCGTAGTTGCTCGGCTCCCTGGCCACGCGTGCTGCTGGGGGAGGGTGAAGCAGGAGCTACAGGGAAGGTTTGTTGCTCCGTTAACTAATTTCCTTGAGCGCCTTAAACAAATTGGTTGTCCAACTATGTTGTAATCTGTTCAGCATCGAATGCACCTTCATATTCGGGATTCTGCCTTCAAGAGATGTTTATCAAATCGATTGAGGACAGTGAAAGAGGGGGTGCAGGATGAGCATGATTAATAGAAAGGCATTAGAAATTTCTACATATCTTTCAAAAAAAAAATCTGCAGAAATGGGTAACAGTATATGAACATGTGACTGTTGAGCTTCAGCTCCTTGAGGGAGCCTTGGTCTCTATGAATTTTAAAAAGAAATGCGTATTTTATCTCATATCATCTACAATTAGAGCAGGAGGCGAGGTTTCAAAACACGGCCTGCCACAGCAGGTCGGCCCAGGCAGCCGCATCGAACAAGCTTTCTTTTTTTTATTTTTTATTTTTCTGAGCGCAAGAAAACTAATGGGTTGTCCATTCATGATGTTATCTGTCAACTATGGACCTCTTATACCAACAACTATTGCTTGTCTATTGGCAACACTCTTAAATATACGACCACAAAACTCGCTTTTTGCAAGCATTGCAACAATTTAAATATTCTCTGTGACAGTCCGTGCTTTGTGTATCAAGTTGTCTATCAGGCATATCTACTGAAACGTATCATCATTTTTTTTTATATTAGCAGTTATTCTCTTAGACACAATTTAAGGGTGATTGACTGGTCTTGATTTTGAGACTAACTTTACATTTGTTTGGGCAGTTGCGAGGCCCTGCCATGCAGCTTGATATTTGTGAAGCTAAGACCACTCGCAGTGTCCTAATCCGTAAAAAAAAAATGTTTAAAATATTTGGGATGGTCTCAACCATATCAAACGACATTAAACCATTTATCATGTATGCATTCGACCACAACTTGAGGGTAAGTTATAATTCAAGTCATTTTTTATTTAACATCAAGGTTTGAACTTATCCAATAATTTAAGATAATAATGTTAGTCTTCTTTTTGTGTTATAATGCCGTGGTTGGCGTGTCTTGTATTTTATGGCTTAAGGTACTCTTGAATTTGTCATAATCATTATAAACATATATGATAAAGTTTAAATTGTTGAATGTGTGTTCAATTGTATTTTCTTATGAAATCTCTTTCCAAAATACCACAAAAGAATCCAACAACGTTTCCAATAAATTTTTGAGCAAGAAAACTAACATCTCAATACAACTTTCCTTCAATATTTTGTTACAAACACTTTCTACTTCATGTGGAACAAATTACAATAATGTAAGCACTTTTCAAGTAAAATTTTTGCAATCAACCGGGTGACCTTTGGGGCAAATAAAGATTACAATGTCCTTTATTTTTGAAATGGAAACAAGATGATACAACTTTCTTTCACATACAAATTTTACAACCAAATAATGCATATAAAGGAAAAAAAGGAGGGAAGAAGTCTTCCCAAGCTCCAAGGTGTTCTTCATCCATGCTCCAAGTTCCAAGTATTTCAAATCACAACCAAGATAGGGGGAGAAGCAACACTCTCCTCCCAACCAAAACTCAATGGAGAAGAGAAGCAATCTCCTCCATTGACCCCCCGAGCCCCAAACACAACACAATGAAGAGTGGTCTCCAACTCAAGGCAACCTCACTTGCTTCCACAATACAAATTTCTTCACAACATTCAAGTTTAAAAGGAGAAACAAAAAAAAAAGAAACACAAATAACACAATACTTTTCACAACAAGGCTTTTATCCAAGCCAACAAGAGAAGGAACTATGGGAAAGTTTTCCTTATGCCTCCCAATTGAGATGAGATGCCCATCCAAACCCTCCACAATAAAACTCAAGCCCCTAAGACTCTTATGCCTCCCTCAAGTACCCCTTTTTTCCTCCCATACTCTTATGCCTCCCTCCTCTTATGGCTCCCTCAAGGACAAGGTAGGAATGTGAACATTCTTACCCAAGATGGGCATCCCTCTCAAACTCCCTCCACAATATCCTATTCTACTCTTATGCCTCCCTCATGAGTTTTCCCATAAACCTCTCCTATACTACACATTAAGCATTCTTTCCATTTTTCACAATACACAAAAGTAAACATACATTATTCACAATTTTAGCATAGAAGCAACAACAATATGAAAGCAAAACAACAAAGAAGGTTTCCTACCTCTCTATTGGAGAAGCCTAAACCAAGAAGCTTTGTCCAAGCTCCCTCCAAAACAATCCAAGCATGCAAGTCCAAGCTCCTTCTTTTCTCTTTCTCCCCCAATTCTTTCCTCTCCCCAAAAAGAAAATAAAAGAAAAGAACTCCTCAACAAAAACCTCCAACCCCCTCCACAAGGGAGGAAGTTTCCCCTAAATAGACAAAAGGAAAGGGTGAGGGTGGTGTGGCTCCATGTAGGATGCCACATCACACATCCTCAAACCACCTCCCAAAGTCAACTCAAATCCCAAAACACCATAAATGGGTGGTTGGGTTGAATGACATCTCTTTTCCACATCCATCCCTTCCCATGTGCCTTAAGGCACAATTAAATGCAAAAAGAAGACAAGTGCACTCCAAAGTCACATTTCCCTTCCCAAAACAATAAATAATCCCCTTTTTGGATTCCCAACCCATAGATGTGGTTGGTAAGGGGGTTTTGGGAAGTGTGGGACAAGTTTAACTTGTCCCACGAGTCCCCCAAAAATTGCCCCTCAATCTCAAATTCGAGATTCAAAAGAACATGGAGTGGTCAACACTCAAAACAAGCATTCAAAACAAGAGGAAAGCACAAGGCTCAAGGAGCCAACCATCAAAATTAATTACACCACTAGACTTTCCCTCCAAAACTTAAAAATTAAAACAAGGTGTTAAATTAATCTAAACGTACTTAACAAAAGTAATTTAACAAAAAAGACATCACAAAAGAAATCACCTACTAAAGCAAGTTAAAACAAGTAATTAAAATTCTTACCCCCTTGGTCACATAGGAAAATTTCCCCCCTCATGGAAATTTTTCTTAACACATAAAAGAACAAAGGTACATAATACAATTCACTAGTTGCCTTGATGACCAAATGCTGTAACCACCCCGACATCCTGTTGTGTTTGGTTCCCAATCCCCCTCATGGTTGTGATCATGTTGTGTTTCCTGCAAAAATACAAAATATCTCCTTCGGACCTTGCGGCCATGTCAAAATGTCCAAAATAACCATATGCATGAAATTTATTAACATCTATACGAAATTCAATTATCCATTATTTCAAGGTTTAAATCACAACTTAATCATGTTTTCCATCATTATCCAAAGTTATAGTAATGTAAATTCAACAACTACATTTTACTTATCATGGCGAATAAATCTAATGTTAGAACACATGCAATATATCCATATAAAATAATATCAGTATCCAATAGTCTGTCCATGAGTCAATGTAGATCATACTGAAAACAAAATCCAATCATAATCCAAATGCATCTATCCACAAAACATCGTGCTAATCAACGTAAGTATAAGTCATGTCCATATCCAAAAGTCTGCATAACTCAAAATGATAATCCACTAAGTGTCATAGGGAAGTGGGCATTACATGCCATCAGATATTTTTTTGCACTACCTCTGCAACGTTAAGATATGTCATTTCCTGCTTGTATCTGGAGAGCTTCGCTGTAGAATCCATGGTGGCCTTTGGTTTTCGTTTGTCCTGGGGGTGCCTCGACCCGTTTCTTGGACCGTAAATTCACCCTTTTCTTAGCCTCTTGTTCTTGTTATGTCGCATGTAGGCTAAACAGTCCGCAAGGTGAGCGTGGGCCTCCATGGATTTTCATTCCCCAAGAAGCTCATCTAGAAGGGTTTCCAATTCGAGGTTCAGACCAATCCCGGTGGAAGTGTCCTTCTGTTGCAGAGAAAGCATGTAAAAACTGAGTAAAGAGTGACGAGAGACCAGAGCTCGGTCGTTTCCCGCTGCAGAGAAAATTTAGGCATTTGGTGGTCCCGTCGCGTTCCCGTATGCAGGTGTGGATTATTTGTGGGACGTCCATGATTTTTCTGTGGACGTGCATTATCCAACTCGTGGATATAGGATAATTATGGGTACCTAATGTGTTCAAGGTCCCGCCATCTTGTTTTACTCATTTTGATCCACCAATGCAGGAGGCTTCTCAGTTTCGTTTTCCCTTGAAAATGCCTGCCGCGGTGAAGATCACCTTGCCCCCAGAAAATTAAGCTTTATTTGTAGCATCCTTCTACAGCAAATCTGAATTTCGCACGGTTGTATTAGTAACTTTATTGGTTGTATTTTCTTTGCATTATGATAGTTTTGATGAGATGAGGTTCTACCTAGAATTGTGGGTGTTAAGGAAATAAACCAATAATTAATATTGGAAAAGATTAGTTTAATATCTTTATGACATAAGTATAACATTGAGTACACTTCACATTTTCAAAGTATAAAAAGAAGAATTCTTCGAACAACAATACATATCATTATTTTATGGTAATACATGTATTGCAAGATGAATATAAGTTTACAATGACCACTCATTAATTACAACGTAACACATCCACAAATTCCTCTTGTTCTGAGTACCTATAACCAACAAGGGTCAGTCCTAGGACTGGTATAGAAATACCCTACACTCAAGCATAAATTTCATGCACCCATCATTTCACGTAATCAGAAAACACAATAGAGAGAGAGAGAGAGAGAGAAGTCGTTTCTTCACCCATTTGCACTTCCATATTCTATTGTTTTTTTCTAGAGAGACGAGTAATGAAAGGATGGAGAAATTCTAGGATCATTTTTGTTTTCAAATCACCATAACATATTGTATCCAATTTTCATTTCATTTCAAACTCATATACATTTTTACCCATTTACGTTTTCAAAACCAATCAATATTTTCATAATTATCTCTAGAGAGAGAAAGGGAAAGAGAGAGAAATTCTAAAATTCATTTTATTTTCTCTTCATCATATCATAACCACATACATTATCTAATTTTCATTTCGTTTCTAACCCAGAAACATTTATAACTCATTTACATTTTTAAAACCATACAAAATATCATAGTTACTGTGATGCCCACTAAAACAACCCATTTGAGACCCAAGAACAACCTAGGATTAGTTAGGAAAAATTATGGAATAATTTTATTTTTTTAAAAGAGTCTACAACCAGGTAACAAGGCAACAACTGTCACTAATAAGTTCCAGAACAATTCTAATTCACTAGAACATAATTTTCCTTTATTAATGATTATTAGAGGTCATAAGGTCCAGAATTTAGGGTTAGAAGGTACAATAAGGTTCAGAGGGTAATTCCTCACCATACCCACTCTCTAACACGATTAAAGTTTAAACTTAATTTTTCTCAAACTTAACACGTGAAAAAATTTCCTAAATTATTTTCATTGGATAGGAAATTTCTTCACCTTTCCATTGATAGAAAGAAGTCCTCCTAACTCCTCATATTTTCCAAGTTATGGGCCAGCGGGCCTTGGGGTGAAAATTTTCCCCAAGAGCAGGCTTGCGGGCCCAGGGGTGAAAATTTGCCTCAAAGGTGGGTCAGCGGGCCACGGGGAGACTTTCAGAAAGTTTCCCATGCAGGGTGAAAAACTAACTTCACGCCCACACCCCCGCGAGTCCGCCAGGGACACGTGGCACCTTCTAAGCCAACGTAGGTAAATCAAAGTGGCAAGGAGAAATAAGGTTTCGTGCCCTGAAGGCAAAAAGGGATAAATTCACCCGTGCCTTCACCGACGCCTTGCGATGCCACATGGCAACCTCTGATTGGCTGCGAGTCGGCGAGGCGGCGGGGAAAACTTGGAAAATTTTCCCAAAAAAAATTCGAAGCTCAAAGGGAAAAAGGGGCCCGCTCCTTCATCGACACCTCATTGTGCCACGTGGTAGCCTCTGATTGGCTGCAGGTTGGCGGAGAAAATTTAGAAAATTTTCCCAAAATTCTCTGGGAGCGCTAAGTTTAAAAGAGATCCACCCCTCCGCTGACACCTCATGGTGCCACGTGGTAGCCTTTGATTGGCTGCGACTGGCGGGTCGGTGGGGAAAAATTGGAAAAATTTCCCAAAATTTTCCAAAGCTCCAAGGGAAAAATTCGAGACCGCGAGCCTGCCAGGGAAATTTTTCCCAAAAAAAAATTGACGCCAAGTGAAAAAAAACTTTAGAAGGCCATAACTTTTAATAAAGAGATCAGTTTTTCCAGGTTTTGAAAGATTTCTTTTAATTATTTTTGTTTAGTTGGATTGGTTTAGGGCAAACTACTTCATTTTAATCATTTAATCTATTATTTCATTGTTGCAAGTTTGAACTGTGCATTTTAGGTAAAGTAATTGTCATTTTGAAAATACATAGCAGAGATCAAATTTAAAAGGGTTTAATTACCATTTTCTTCTTCCAAATATTATAATGTGCTCCAATTTAAATCTAATACATTTATTTGATTCAATTCCAACTATTCAAAAAGAAAAAAATATATAATTCTGATTTTCAACTTTACACATTTCAAAAGACAAAGTTTTGCATTTTCCTTCATACGCATTTACTTCTTTCAAATAGAGATTTCAATTCACATTTAGATGTTCAATCTTAAAAAAACAACACAAATTGAGAAGGTAATGCAATCCTTTATTGATTCTAAAATACAACTTTACAACCTTTCTTTCATTTTTTGAGTTCATCATACAGAATACAATTCTTTCACATTCTTTCAAAGACTGAAAATAGAGTTTATTTATTTTACATTTCACTTCACAACTTTCATAAACAATACCACATATTTCTATTACAAAACATTTACAAGTTCCTCCACTGCAAGTGGGAAATGTTACAATAAACTTATCTCAACAAGGGACTGCCAAACTATCTTTTTTCTCAGCTCCAGAACAGCAAGTGCATATATCTCATTCTCCCACGTTGTAATCACAACAAGAGTAGGGGAAAGGCAGCGCTCTCCACCCAACCAAGGCATCCAATGAAGAGGAGAAGTCATCCTTCTTCATTGGCTCCCGAGCCCCAACCACAATGCAATAAAATATGTGATCCAACTCATGGCAACAATAGGCTTCCACAAAACACACAAGCAACACTTTCACAATAAAACACAGTTCCAAAAACTAAATGTAGTTTACAACTACATTAAAACATGACAAACAATACTAAGGCTTCATCAAGCAAGCCAAAGGAGCAAGAAACTATGGGGGATGCTTCTTATGCCTCCCAAAAGGGAAAATGGGTATCACCACCTGAATTACAAATCACCAAAATATAGTATATCACAGCCCTAACATTCCTTATGCCTCCTCAAGTACCTCTTATTCCTCACATTTTCTTATGCCTCCCCAACCTCTTATGGCACCCCATAACTAGTAAAGAAATGCAAGCTATTTCTTTGCAAGGTGGAACCCAAATCCCAACTCCCTCCACACTTATACCTCCCTAAAACATAATTGTTCCTCCCACAAATTAAACCCCATAGTCTTCTCCTACACCATTCCTAGGCCATCTACCCAATAACCCACAACATACCAAAAAATTCATACATTAACATTTACATTCATACAAGAAGAGCATTTCAAGAGTCGAGTTCCTACCTCTCCATGATGGAGTTTCTCAAGTTCCAAGCAACAGTTGTTTCTAAGAAAAGAATTCAAAAATCAACCAAGCACAAGTATTCCAAAATATTTCAACTGCTTCAAAATCAAGAGCTCCCAAGAACAACAAAAGAATTCGCCCAAGGAGAAAGTCTCCAAAGTGAAGCAACCTTAAATAAGGCAAGCAAATCAAATTTTATAAAAGAGGGGAGCGAAGAGGATGAGGTGGATCCATATAGGATGCCACATCACACATCTTCAACCTCAACACAAGGTCAACTTCATTCTCCAATGCATAATAAATAGGTGGGTGAATAATATGATAGTTTACTTACATACTCCAAAACAAATCTACACCCCAAAGGACTAAAATAACAACATGTAAGAAAAGTGCAATTAAAAATGACAAATTGCCTTCTCAAAAAGCATTATAAAAGTAAAATTTCAACTCTCTAACCATAGGTATGGTTCATAAATAAATTTAAGAGGTATCAGACAAGTTTAACTTGTCCCACAAGCCTCCAAAATCAGCCTCCAAGGACAATTTCGAATTTCCAAGAAGGTGGAGTGTTTTTCACTCAACAGTTAACTTACACATCACTTACATATCTCTTAAACATACTTATATCACTTTAAATCATGGCCAACAACTCTCATTAATTACCTTCTTATGACATGTTTGATTTATTTATTTTAACAATATGATTAGTCACAAAATTTACACACCATTTAATAATTAATGAAATGGGTAAAAGCATCACAAAATAAACACATGCAACATAAAACAAAAGGGTCAAATAAATAAATATAGATAACCCCTTGGTCACATTTAAAGGTGGTTCCCCCCCATGGGTACCTCTAACAAAATAACCACACACAAACAAAACAAGTTGCCATGGTGACCTTGTTGAATTCATCTAGAATTCCAATGTGGTTAGTCTCCAATCCCCCGATGTTTGTTGTGATATTTCAACCTGCAGAACACAAATACCTCC
Organism: Taxus chinensis; assembly: GCA_019776745.2. Taxonomy (NCBI): domain Eukaryota; kingdom Viridiplantae; phylum Streptophyta; class Pinopsida; order Cupressales; family Taxaceae; genus Taxus; species Taxus chinensis. The sequence continues at coordinate 811,239,535 of CM034146.1, forward strand.
TTTGGCCTCGTGGTCATATCAAAATATCTAAAATAATATAAATATAATTCCTAAAATCATCTAGATATATGAATCACAACATCAAAACAATCTAACAATATCATTTATAGTTTTATCAACAACTATATCATCATCCAATAATTTCCATTTCTAGGTCTACTCACAATATCCAAATATCACATGTCTAAACAACATCCATAACATTACCATGTCAAATAGTATATCATCATCAATATCCAAAATGCCTCTAATAATCATCATGCATCATAACTAAATCAAGTCAACAATAATCCATGATCTAACATGTATCATTATACTATAATAAGGTCCATAATCAAGTCCATAATATAATTAGCAGTATCATGATTAGTATCAAAAGGTGTCAAAGGGAAGTGGACACTACATCCCCCTCCCCTTAGACTCAGCTTCCTCCTGGAATTCACTGGAACCAATGTGGAAACTGAACTCGTAGCAAAGTAGCATCCTCCCATGTAGTTGCAGTCTCATCATATCTGTCCCACTGCACCCAGACCTGATCAACCTCTCTACCTTGAAGGCCCAGGGTCCTATGATCTATGATGTAAATAGGCTCCACCATCACCTGCCCCTGATCCTGCACCTGGAATGATGTCCAATCTAACACATGAGAAGGATCTATAACATATCTCCTAAGAACTAAAACATGAAACACATCATGTATGCGAGACAAGCTTGGTGGAAATGCTAGACAATAGGCCAAAGGGCTGATGCACTCCAAGATCTCGAAAGGACCCATGAATGTAGGAGCTAACTTATAACCTTTTCTATAATGGATAGGTCTCTTGTGTGGCTTGACATGAAGGAACACCTTCATGCCCACATCAAAACTATGGTCCATCCTATGCTGAAATGCATACTTCTTTTGTCTGTCCTATGCCTCCTGCAATATCTATCTAATAAAAACCACATGTTGCTCCATGTCCTCTAATAAAGTTGGTCCAAGAGAAACCATGTCCTCTAACCTATCCTGACTAAGAGGTGTCCTACACTCTCTACCGTATAAAGCCTAAAAAGGAGCCATGCCTATAGAACTCTGAAAAATATTATTATAGGAGAACTCCACCAAGTACAAGTACTCCTCCCATCTTGACTATTGATCCATCACATACATCCTGAGCATGTCTTCTAAAATCATATTCACCCACTAAGTCTATCCATCCGTCTCAGGGTGATATGTTGTGCTGAAGTTGATTTTCATCCCAAGGGCGTGCTGCATGGTAGTCTAGAAATGGAAAGTATACAAAGGATCACGGTCACTAATGATCTTCCATGGAATCCCATGCAACCTAACAATATCATCCAAATATACCCGTGTCACTGCACTAGCTATATAAGTGGTCTTCACTGAAGAAAAGTGAGCAACTTTCATCAATTTATCAACCATGACCATGATGGCGTCGTGGTGATATCTTGACATCGGTAGCCCAACAAATGAAGTCCATGGAAATGGTGTTCCACTTCCATTCTGGTATAGCATGAGGAAAGAGAAGGCTAGCTAGATGTTGATACTCAGCCTTCACTTTTTGAAACTCTAAACATCATGACACAAACCGAGCCACATCTCTACAAAGTCCTCTCTAGTGATACAACTGTCTCAAAGTAGCGTGCATATTCTTCACCCCGGGATGGGCTAAATAGGGTGCACGATGTGCCTCTGCCAAGATGTCCTGCCTGAAGCCTCCCTCTTTGGGAACGTAAATCTGACCTCTGTGCTTGAGAAGGCCATCTTCCTCTAGTGAGAAACCATCAAACTTCCCCTCGAGGGGTCTCTGAGACTCGATCTCTGCTCGAACTGCAATGTAGAAGCTATCAAGAAGAAGCTGCTGAAGGATCCTGCTCCGTAAATTTGTGCCCACTAAAGTAGTCATAACCACATGTCTCCATCTGTTGAGAGTGTCTACCACCACATTCTCCTTCCCTTTCACATGCTCTATCTCCATATCATACTCACAAATCAACTCCATCCAATGCCGCTAACGAGCATTGAGATTGGGTTGCGTGAAGAGGTGGCGAAAACTTAAGTGATCTATCCTAAGTGTGAATCTCTAACCAAGTAGAAAGTGCCTCCATCAAACTAAAGCATGCACAACTGCTGCAAGCTCAAGATCATGATTCGTATAATTAAGCTCTTAATCTTTAAGTTTTCGAGACTCAAAATCCACTACTCTACTCTCCTACATCAACACACCACCAAGCCTTGCTAAAGAAGCATCCGTGTAAATGAAAAACTCACCCTATAGATCCGGCACTATAAGAATAGGTGTTGTAGTGGGACATACCTTCAGTGTATTGAAGGCCTACTTGCACCTATCTAACCAAACAAGCTTATTCCCTTTCCTCTAAAGGGAAGTGATGGGTTGAGAAATTCGAGAGAAGTCTTGAACAAGTCTCTGGTAGTAACCTGCTAGCCCCATGAAGCTGCGTACCTCATTCACCGTAGTGGGTGTTGGCTAATCCATAATAGCTCTAATCTTGGAAAGATCGATGGTGATACCTTCCCCAAAAATGATATGACCCAAATATTGCACCTCTGTCTGAAATAATGCACACTTCTCCAATTTCTCGTAAAGCTGCTGCTCTCGGAGACACTGAAGAACCTGGCGAAGGTGCCCCTCGTTCTCCTCACGCGTACGTGAGTAAATAAAAATTTCATCAAGGAATATGAGCACGAAACGATCTAAGAAGGTCCTAAATACCCCATCCATCAAACTCATAAGCTTTATGGGGGCATTAGTCAAGCCAAAGGGTAGCACTATGAACTCATAGTGGCCATATCTCGTACAGAAGGCGTTCTTATGAATGTCCACCTCCGAAATCCTTAGCTAATGATAGCTTGACTTAAAGTCTATCTTAGAGAAATTTTTGGCTCCCTTCATCTGATCAAACAAATCATCAATGCATGGAAGGGGATAACGATTCTTGATCATTACTTTGTTCACCTGGCAGTAATCAATACACGACTGCAAGGATCCATCCTTATTCTTTACAAAGATCACCGGTGCACCCCAAAGGGATACACTAGTATGAATTAGGCCCTTCTCTAGAAGGCCCTCAAGCTGTAACTTTAGCTTACAGAGCTCTAGGGTATCCATCCTATAAGGTGCTCGTGAGATAGGCTCTACTCCCGGAACTAGATCTATATTCATAACTCTAGTGTTATATTCAACCTTAGCGTTAACCATATTTAAAATAGTGCCATATCATTCCCATAAATGGGGCATACATCCCAACCTTGCATTATTATTTCCAAGAAAAGAAGCTCTCTAAGCCTTAATCAATACACCAACTACTCGAATTAAAAGATAAAGATTAGGGAAAATAAACGAAGAGGTGGCTGCTGCCTACACTGATAATGGTGCTGGAAGGGTTACAAAGCATGCTACATAGGTACAAAGATAAATCTAGGCCAATACAGCCAAAAATTTCCCCAAATGAATTTCCCCCTCAACCTCAATCTTCTTCTTCCTTGGCATATACAAACAAATCAACAGTAGGCAGAAGCTTCCTTTCATCTCAAAGACAAATGAAACCACGCCAGGTACAAATACAGATCCAGATCAGACAATTTGTAAAAAGTAAAAATGAGGGGATATTTTGGATACAGATTACTCTCCACGTGCAGGTTGATTCAATCCATAATGGGACTTATTTAAGGACGGCTATTAGTGCAAGCTCCATTTAGCACAGTTTCTGTCACATTTTGTTTGGAGTTTTTCAACAAATTTCTAAGCGCCAAAGTCTTCCCAACTACCAATCATATGATTTGGTCATATGATTGGTTCTAATGCCTCTAAACTAATGCATCTAGGTGAAAGAGACATATAACACCCACAGACATAAATATCCATGCAATATTTGATGAATAGACTTAGGAGGTGAAGACAACTGCCATTGACCAAGTTTGTATAGGATGGGAAGATGCATACATAGTTGGAGAAGATAGCCTGACATATTTCTTGACAAAGGTGGCTCCATGAAAATATAAACAAAAATTTTAAACATTAAAACTATCCTCCCACTTGCACGCATCCTAAGAAACTGTTCCAATGTTTATAGATTATTTTATTTTATTCAAACTATAAGCACTCAACATAAGGAAACAAATGTAGGGGCATTACACATTCCATTTTTTATTATTTTTATTTTTATTTTTAGTTGGGCACTACATATAGAAAGGGCCATATCGGGGGTACACGTTGGACCCTACCATCCACTTTGGTCAATGCAACAATTCATAATACAGTTTTAATAGAGAGACTTTGTTATATCATTTTCCATCTTGTTTCAGTCATTAGACCAGCCCATATCATTATATACAACAAAATAACAACTATGTTGTCTTATCGCTCACATTACAAGTGCTTTATCTATTATCAATTATCATAGTTTATCATTTCTTAATGGTTATTCCTAATATTGGTGTAATTAGCTTTACAAACTAATTTAGTAAGATAATCTACCATTGGTTACTACCCCCTTCAGATATTAACCAATTTAAGTTAAATCACTTATCTCCTTGGCTTTAATCATTCAGAACATGAAAGAATTATAATTAATTTTAGTGTCTAATAAAACACAATTGATACAAAATTTAATAAATTTTAAATCCTTACTTAAAAGGATATACTTAATTTCCCCTAAATATTATGGTTCAATGAAATACATTTCATTCTTAGTTGAATATTTTTATACCAAGAAAATTGGATCTTATTAATTGGCCCATTTGAATGGTATAGTATGAGGTTCAATGTTAAGAATCTACAAATGATCTAAAAAACATTATATTTTATGGCAATTGCTAAAAGGACACAATTTCCCTATAATTTCCTTTTCTATAGTAAAAAAACATTTAAAGTCGTTAGAACATGGGTTCACCACTCCAAAACATTGTCTTTTATTGAATATTTATTTCCTAATATCCAAGACGAGATAAACATCAATGGTTGACTACTTCCTTAATAGAAAACAATAGTCGTCTCTCAAAGGAGTGGGAGTTTTCCTATGTCACTCATGTTTATGGAGCTCGGTAACTCTTTCAGTTGGTTGAGTGTCTCGTAGATGCCTTTTCTTAGTTTCTATTTGACCAATTTTTGTTGAATGGTCACGTACACCAGCTCGCTTCCTCCTATATTTATACCACTCATATAGTTCTAGGTGGTTTTGGTTGTTGTCACTATGGATTGGGGTTGGAAGTTTACCTTGAGTACACATTATCATCTTCTCTCTCTGGTGTCTATAAAATATTTGAAGAACCTTTCAAAAACCGTTATATTTACATTATAAAAAATGAAATTAAAGTTTTTACAAATATTAAATAAGAAAATAAGTGAAATAAACATAAATGAGAACATTTTCCAAGAAATTTTAGACAATGGAGATCTCGTCTTGGACAACCCGAACACACCGGAAAATAAAAACTTGCATATGTTTAATAATTTGTTTGCTAATCATACATCATCCTCTAATAAGCACGGGGAATATTCAACGAATGACAGCAATGTCTATGAAGTCCACGCTATTTTCAATGTCATACCAACGATTCCCCAATTTTCTCCTATCTCCTCCATCGATGAAATTCTAGCACAAGATCCTCTACCTACAAAGGAACCTACCTCATCTACTCCCTCACCCACAGAGGAGTCCTCTTCATCTCCTCCATCACCTACGAAGGAGTCCACCATTTCTGTAATGAAATTACTTGTATAATTAAAATCATGAGAAGAAATATAACACCAAATAACACAATATTCTAGAATAATGATCTCAATATGCAATTAGAATAGCTTCGGCACTTTGAGGGGGAAACCTCCAAACCATACAATAAAACTCAAATGCTCTAATCATCATGAACTACTACCTACAATCCCCTATATATACTATTCATATGTTATGGCCATCACCAAGGATAACCTACTAAGCATGAGAAAGTATAAATGATATAATAAAATGATATGGTAAGCCACAAGTCAGCTACTCATATCCTAATACAATCAATAGGTTAAGGGTGTAGCATGCCCTTCCCCTTCAAAGAAACATTGTCCTCAATGTTGAGAAGCTATGGGTGTTGCTGCAAAAATGTCATATCTTCCCATGTTGCATCTTCATTGTCCATATTCTTCCACTTGATCAGGTACTCAGTAATAACCTGTTTCCTTAATCTTGTAGTGTGTGTTTGAAGAATGCATTCACGTTCTAAGATGAATCTCCCCTCCTTATCAAGCTCAAGTAAACACTATTTGGGTTGATACTCTCTGTCCAATTACTTTCTTCAGGAAAGAAACATGAAAGACTGGATGTATTCTAGTTGATTGTGGAAGTTCTAATTTGTATGCTACATTACCAATATTTTGCAATACTTGATAAGGGCCATAATACTTCGGTGAAATTTTTTTATCCTTTTTTTGTTATTTCAAAGACATTTGCTTATATGATTGTAACCACTAAAAAACCCAATCACCGAATTCAAAATGCCTTTCCGTGTGATGTTGATCAACTTGTTGCTTCATGCGGTTTTTTGCCATAACCAAGTTCTCCTTAAGACTAGAGAGGACTTCTTGTTGATACTGAATGTGTTCTTCTACTGCTCTAACCCACAGTTTTCCTCTCAATGATGATGTGATGGATGGTGGATGGTACCCATAGAGTGCTAAAAAAGGAGACATTTTAGATGAAGTATGGAAGGAAGTGTTATACCACCATTCTGCAAGTGGCAACCATTGGACCCATCTTGCTTGTTTATCTGACGTAAAGCAGCGGAGATATCCCTCCAAACACTTATTTACAACTTATGTTTTCCCATCAGACTGGGTATGATAAGAAGAGCTACGAGCTAACTGAGTACCCAAACATGAGAATAAATCAGTCCAAAAATTACTAGTAAATATAGGGTCTCGATCACTTATAATAATCTCTAGTGTCCCATGAAGCTTCTAAACTATGTCCATGAAGGTTGTTGCTACCATGCTTGCAGCAAATGGGTGTGCCAAGGCACAAAAATGAGCATATTTGGTGAGTCTATCCACCACAACCATGATGACATTTTTTCCTTCAGATTTAGGCAATCTTGTGATAAAGTCCATGGAAACCTCTTCCCACCGCTGGCTAGCAATAGATAGAGGTCGTAGAAGACCTGGGGATCAAACTGTTTAACCCTTATTTTGCTGACAAACCATGCATTCTGCCACAAATTTTTGGACATCTCCTTTGAGCCCTTCCTAGAAGAAATCTTGTTTAACTCGATGATAAGTCTTCAAGAATCCAGAGTGCCCCCCTACTAGAGAAGAGTGAAGCTCAGATAGAATCCTATTTTTAAGAGTGGAATTCTTACATGGGTACAATCTATCTTTATACCATAAAGCATCCCCTTTCAATACAAATTTTTCAGACATGCTTGGATCATTTTGGAGATGATGAAAGAGTTTTTGTGTGGTTGGGTCATTTCTCAATTCAGACCTTGCCTCATCTATCCAATTTTCCTGTAATATGGATATGGTACATAACAAGGCTACGGTTGATTCATCTTTCCGCAACAAAGCATCCATAACTACATTCTCCTTCCCTTTCTTATAGATAATCTCAAAATCATATCCCAACATCTTAGAGACCCATTTTTGTTGTTCTTCAGATGATAAACGCTGCTCCAAGAAGTATTTCAGACTATCATGATCTTTCTTCACTTTAAAGCATCTTCCTATGAGATATGGTCTCCATTTCTTTACTACATGAGGTATGGCTAGCATTTCCTTCTCATAAGAAAGCTTGGAAATATTCTTACCTTTTAATTGATGGATAAAAAGGCAATAGGATGGCCTTTTTGCATGAGAACTGCCCCCATACCCACCCCTGATGCATCACATTCAACAATGAATGTTTTGGAAAAATATGGAGTAGCCAAGACTGGAGTGGTGCACATGGCCTCCTTTAGTTGCTCAAATGCTTTGGTTGCATCCTCACTGCAATGGAAGGATTCAATCTTTAATAAATTTGTGAGAGGTTCAGTTATGCTTCTATAATGCCTTACAAATCTTCGGTAATAACCTATAAGCCCCAAAAATCCTCGTAGATTCTTTAGGGTTTTTGGAACATTCCACTCCATCATGATTTTGATCTTATTAAGATCCACTTTAACCCCTTCATGAGAGACAATATGAACCAAATATTCAACCTCCTTGAGTCCAAAAGAACACTTAGAGGGCTTTGCATAAATTTGATGTTGCTCAAGGGTTTCCAAAATCTTATTTACACGATGCAAATGTTCCTCCCATGTTTTGTTATAAATTAATATATCATAAAAAAAAACTAAGACAAACTTCCACATGAATGACTTAAAAATAGAATTCATCAAACTTTGAAATGTAGAAGGTGCATTTGTGAGTCCAAAAGGCATAACCAAGAATTCATAATGGCCTTCATGCGTCCGAAAGGTGGTTTTATGAACATCCTCATCCTTGATTCTGATTTGGTGGTATCCCGAATGAAGATCAAGCTTTGTAAAATAAACAACACCATGCAACTCACCAAGCAAATCATCAATTACAGGAATAGGAAACTTATCTTTGATTGTGTACTTATTAAGTTCCCTATAATCAGGACACATGCACCACATGTCAACTTTCTTCTGTACCATCACTACTGGAGAAGAATAAGCACTTTGACTATGATGGATGATTCCTGCTTCCAACATCTCTTGTACAATCTTCTCAATTTCACTCTTTTGCACATATGGGTACCTATAAGGTCTGATGTTAGGTAGTTGACTTCCTGGTAATAACTGAATAGCATGATCATGATCTCTCTTTAGAGGCAAGCCCTTTGGTATATTTTCAAATACAATAGAGTGTGCATCCAACACTACTTACATATTTGATGGTATAATGTCCTTAGAATGATGAGCCTCCAATGAAAAGAGTTGTGCCATAAATCCCTCTGCATCCTTTTCTAGAATTTTGTGCATTTGATGAGAACTTACTATTTGTGGAGACTTTTCTCTTAAGCCTCTTAGCTCAAAATTCCTTCCTTCAGAGTGAAATCGCATGAACAAGTCTTGGAAGTTCATCTCAATGGTTCCCAAAGTGGTAATCCATTGAACCCCTAACACAATGTTTGCTCCGCCCATAGAAATGGCATACATGGGACTATTTAGTGTGTAATCTCCCATGGTAAGCTTAATGCTATGGCATTTTCTAGAATAAGTAATAGTACCTCCATCAGTAATCATTATTTGACATTCAGGAGCTGGATAAATGAAACAATTTAGGTGCACTACTAACTTATGATTGATAAAGTTGTGAGTACTTCCTTAATCAATCAATATTGTAACCCTTTATTTTTGTAAGAATCCAACCACCTTTAGGGTTTGGGGGGTGATAATACTTGAAATTGCATGGCATGAGATCATTGGCTGAGGATCTCCTGACTCCTCCTCTAGCTCAACCAAGACCTTTGACTCTGAATCTTCATCCTTCTCTTCATCTTCACTAGGCCCATCAATGTAGAACAACTTCTTTTCAGCACATTTATGTCCATGTCCAAATTTACTATCACAGTTAAAACATAACCCTTTTTCTCTTTTTTCTTCAATTTGTTGAGGTGTCAATCTAACTGGTCGAGGGAGTGCTAGGGCCAAGGTGTTGCAATCTCTGGTATAAGTGAAATGTTGTCTCCTACTTGAAACAAATTTCTCCTTTGTCCTTCTTGCCATAATCATCGAATCAAAAACATTATGAGGATTAAACATACACACCTCATGCTCAATGTGATCCTTAAGAACCCCAAGAAATAGGTCATTCAGATTCTCTTCAGTCATATTTTCCACCCACAGAGAAAGGTTTTGGAAGTGATGAATGCAATCCTTAACAGATCCTATCTGTCTCAACTTTGCTAATTGGCTGAAGTAATTATCTGACACACTGGAACTATAGTGTAATTGCAACTCTTCAATGAAGACTATCCATGTAACATTGAGACCACTCTTCTTCCTTTGAGCACATAACCATCGATACCAGACGAATTGGTCAGGTTTGAGATACAAAGCTGCCATGGTCACCTTTTGTCTTGATGGAATTTGATGTATTTCAAAGAAATTCTCCATTTGGTTGATCCAATTGAGTGGATCATTTCCATCAAAATTGTGCATCTCCACTTTTGGAAACATAGTATGGGCCTAGAGAGTGCTCGTATTTGGATTGTGCACACTCGAAGATCCACTCTGGCTCATGTGTCTATTATGATGACCTGAGGATCCACCTTGATTGACATAATTATGATTACCCATCATATGTGCACTGAATTTTTTCATGAACTCCTCCAATCTTTGTCCAATCCTATCCACATCTTCTTTGCTGGCCACCCAAGATTCGAGGTCTCTTAGGTTTAACTCAAGTTGCTTACTTTATGGTCTGTCAAAGTAAACCCTAACCCTGAGGAATCTGTAGTTATATCTTCTATCTCCAAATCCTCAACTAGTATCTCATCATTTTTTGGTGTTTTTACCCAGAGTGATGGGATTCTTTTTTCCTCTTGTGGAAGGCCCGCCATGATGTCCCAAAAATAGTAGGATGTAGGGATCACAGTCAAATTTTGGGGTTTAGGATTTCGATATGAATTCGAAAAAATATAAAAAAATTAAAGAACAAACCCCAAAATAATTTTTATTTTTCTTTCCAAAAAATGTAACGAATTTGAAAAAAATTCCACAATTTGCACCCTAGGAGTGATTTTATGAAAAACCCTAAATTTGTAATAACATTTGCAAAATAAATCAAAAAATTCTAAAATTTTCAAGAATCCATTTCTTGAAATGTTTCACAACTCTAGAAAAATATCTCACAGCAATTCTCTTTGGTTCACAATATATGGTGGAAACAAAAAAATTAGAGTTTTTACCCTAATTTTTGGCCCAAATCGCAGCTCTGATACCACTTGTAATGAAATTACTTGTATAATTCAGATCAGAGAGAGAAATATAACACAAAATAACACAATATTCCAAAATAATGATCTAATATGCAATTATAATAGCTTCGCCACTTCAAGGGGGCAACCTCCAAACCATACAATAAGACTCAAATGCTCCAATCATCATGAACTGTTACCTACAATCCCATATATATATTATTCATATGTTATGGCCATCACCAAGGCCGACCTACTAAGCATGAGAAATTATAAATGATATAATAAAATGATATGGTAAGCCACAAGTCAACTACTCATATCCTAATACAAGAAATAGGTTAAGGGCGTAGCAATTTCTGTCAATGTCATTTCACCACTCACCTCTGAACCCAACGAACAATCAATGGTATTAACTCTCCTACCCATAGGAGAGTCATGCTCACCTTCCCCTCCACTGAAAGAGGAGCCTACCTTGTCTCACCCATCACTCTCCCTACCCATGGGGGATCCTTTAGAGTGCCACTGTCTCTTGGTGGCCATTCCTTATCAGCCTTTCAAGATCCTATTGATCTTCTCTTGGCTCTTCTTACCCACAGAGTCCAAAGCCAACAAATTCCCTATCTCTCACAACATACTTTACAAGGATTTATATTAAATCAACAATGGCTCCTCTTACAGCAGTGTCATTTTCACGCTTAGCCGACCACTTGGATTACGTTTATAATTCATGCTTTGGAGACACCTTCAGCTCCCCTTTTTAACCCAAAATGCAAATGTTTTGTTCAAGTTCAAGTTCAGTTATTTGGGTACTCTTTACTATTTAATGATATGTCTATATTTGCAATGTCTTCTTCTTCTCTAGGTGAGAGTTTCTTTGCTCCATTTATACAATAAGAAAGAAATTTCTTTTGCATAGAAGCTAAAAAAATTAGTTTTCATTATGATGTGGATTTATTATGTATTAGTTTCATGTTCTCATTTCAGTAAGTGTATGTGGATTTATAGGATATTTTTCATGTAGAATTGTACCTTCACTGGTCTAAATCATACTACCCCAACAATGGGGAACTTGATCCCTGAATTTACCTTTATATTATAGTGTATTTATAGATACTAAGTTTAGTCAACAATTTACATTTAACATAACTGAGTGTAGTGTTCATATATATACTTGTTTGACACGTAAACACATGTGAACATGCCCTCCTTTTCTAATTATTCTCATATTGAAGAGTATGGGAAAACTCGTGGCATCCAAAAAACATTATGACATGAGGATCTGGAAAAAGTGGTGGCCCGGGCGTAATGTTCAGTCTAAATACAGTGCTCTTGTATTTCTCGATGCATTTTTTAAAGAAATTATACACCCTTACACCATAAAATATTCAAACAATCCATAATGGCTCTAATGATGGGAAGTATGTAGCTTCCATGGATTTGTTACACTCCTTTATCTTTCAGTGAACTAAAATTATTGAAATCTATGTGGTAGAAATCAAATAGCCTCGACTGAATTGTGTTGGAGGCACCCTAATTTTTATAATAGATTTTGTTTATTTCAAATTTATTTTTTTAATACAGATAGAAATAATAGATCATTGGAAAATTTCATATATAAATCAGCCTAAAGGGTAACGCAAGGCAACTTACATTAACATCAACAACTTTTTGATACTAAAAATGCTAATTAAATTTTGAATAAAACTATTTTTCAAAAAATTCTAGACAATCTACAGAAATATGATTTGAATGAACATTACTGTGAAGTAAATCACAAATACCATTCCCTCTTATTCACATCGTTAAGTTTTATTCTTCACTCTATCACCTTCGGTGTTGCCATCGTACATTTCACGTACGATTGCTAGTTATATTTAAATGTCAAAACCGATGTAGATTTCTAGTTTTTCAACTGTTCATCTCCACTTTTCAAGGTTTGTTTATTTAAATCCACTTTTCAACGTATTATTATTTTAAGCTAACATGTTTTAATAATTAAATTTTCACCTGTACAAAAATTGTATTTCAAACAATGTTGTGATGATGCACTCAACTAGTTTATGAATTGTAGTATTGTTAGGTTAGTGTTGTATTTATTTTTATATATGAGGTGCAAATGTTATGTTGATAGTAAAATATGAGGTTTTGTAAGGACATTAAAGCAATTTCAAGATGTTTTGAAGAGTTATGTCAACCTAGTATGGCATGTAATTTTTCTACAGTCATCAATTAAATAATGAGATGCACTAAAGAGGCATACCAAACCTGGGTAGCAAAGTAGCAAACATACATATCTCACAACCAACCAACAATTATGGTAGTTAGACGACCACCTCCAGTGTGGCTTTATCCCAAATGGAAAATGGATCGTAATATATTAGCATGCGACGTGGACCATGTCAATCTAGACAAGACATAATTGATTTTTTCAATTATATGTGGATTTCTAGATTTGTAGAAGTAATTTCAAGATTTCATTCCAACCAAGACATGATTGTTTTTTTAACTGAAGGTATATCTTTATTAGCCTTCATGATCCATGTTGGTATATGTACGTACCCAAAATTGTAGGGTGCTGCACCATCAGAACAATGTAACACGTGCCCCAATGATGATACAGGTCTCCTCGCAAGGTGTTCAGGATCCAGAAAAGCTCCCCAAGTATGCGTTAACATCCCGCATGCCCCGCTTAGCCCCTTTGTCACTTTGTTGTTCTCTTTCCTCTCTGTTCTTTGCGTTTTGTCCTTCAGTTATGAAACCACTGCCCTGACTGGGGAGTGGTCTCGTGACCGCTGCCCAGGCAGGGCGGCGGGTCCTATAACCGCCACCCTGCTCAGGGCGGCGGTCCTTCATGCGTTTTCCAGAATGCTCTTTTAATGGGACTCACATAATTTTTCAATGTTTACCAGCTTTTTTCACCGCCTTTGGCTTGCATTAATGATTCTGGTTCCCTAGAATAGTGTTTTGGCATTGTTTATGGTTTAAGAGATCAATTTGGTTTTTACCTTTGGGTGAATGGAAATGCTATAAATAGTTGGCTTGTGCTCAAGCAAATGGCCCCTCAAATTTTCCTCTCAATTTCTCATTTCAATAGCTTAATCTTCCATTTTCTCTAGGATTCATAGTTTTGTTCATTACATGCTTAGTTAGTGTTATTTTACTATTAGAAAGCCACATATCCATCTTGTGCAAGTGCTGTCATTACTTCATGCAATCCATTAAGGTAGAACAGTTTAATTTTCAGTAGGAAGCCATTAAAGTTGCAGGTTTTTCTCAGTCAAACAGGATAGTTTCAAGTTCTGGACATTTTATGTTGCATGACTCACAATAAATCCCGCTAGGAATTGCATAAGCCAAGATTTGTAGTCTTGCGCTATCCCTCTCCTACTCGCATTCTATTCAGTCTGCATCCTAAGCTACCTTTGTTCCAATATCTATTTTTTGTTGATGCTAGCATCACACACTTTTCTGGATCTACGTGAGCACTAAGGAATGAGGAGATCACACTGAGGGGACAAAACCACACACACCATCAGATTCACCACTGTTCTGCAAAATCCAAGTTCAAGCTTTCAAAATTCTAGTTAAAACATATCAAATAAAGTATTCAATCATTTCATTTCAGCTAGTTTCACTTTTGATATTGCCAGGTAAGTTGTTAGGATTGATAGTTTCTGAGAAACTATGATTCATTCCTCACTTCTGAGGTGGCATCGAGAGTCTTTAAAATAGAGTAGATCAGTTATCAATTTATTTAGAATAGATCTAAAAACTACACAGATAAGTAGCTATACTCGGTTGCTTTGTTTGTTTTAATTGCATTATTAGTTTAGTTGTCAATTTTAGATAAATTAGATAATTGTTCGTTAAAATTATGTTTTGCAGTTTATCCATAACTATCAGATTTAGGAATTTTCACGGTCAAATTATTCTATCACTAGTTAGATTTGTATAATTTCCTTTTGTATGACAATCACGGGACCTAGGGAACCCAGAGAATATATATTCGAGCCAATCGTGCCTCAACCCAATCTAGTCACATCAATAACCGACATAGATCAGAATATTAGAATCCAAGTCTTCTGAACAACAACAGATTTGCAACAGATTAGCTCACAATAGAGCAGGTTAAACATAGAAGATGACCAAGCATATAGGTTTTGGTCGAATCAGCCCAACTACATATTATCCTAGATAAATATCTACATGACTGTAGAAGGGCTTGAATGAGAGAAAACGTTCAGTTGTAATCCTTTGGTCCCACAGCCAAACGTAGGAGATACTCTCACAGATATAGATACTAGCTTAAGAATTCAGGTTGCACGAATGCCTGTGAGATATTCTGAGAAGATCACACAACTATCAATTTTGAATATAGAGGCTGAGAAAGCATAAGAATATTAGATACTAGGGATTAGGGACTGATTTCACACATGACCATAGCAGGTCCACAACAATCGGGAATATACGGTTGTGAGCCAAAAATCCCACAGCCCAACGAATCCATAGCTGAATCAGATATAGATGTTGGCTTACATACACTAGTATTCAGATCTACTCCACTTCCACCTATCATCATCGAACAGTTATCCTTGTTAGACATAACAGCTAATATAGCTAAGGAGTTCTGGACTAGGCCAAATAATCACCCGTAGAATTCACTGTACCCATCATCCACCCTATGACCCTGTCTGGAGACATACACGAAACTATCCCAGGTCATTTTCTGTGAATCCCACAACCCATAGACCGAATCATACCAGAGCTTGATATTTATTGGAGCCTTCAAGCAGTCATCCTTACCGATCGATTTATCACGTTAGTTTAGGTTAGGAGGGCCTTCTTTGCCTTAGATTCATAGATTCCATTAGTGTGTGTTGAAGATATAAGATTTCCTAACTACTTTACCCATACCCTACACATAATCCATCCCCACCGATTGTCTTGGCATGACCTTGGGAGGTTGGGTGCGAGGAAGAGTTACTTGTAGATTCCCATGCTCACTTGTCACTTTTCCATCGTACAAAATTGGTGAACCCGACGTGAAACAAACAACTGTTTCATCTTCTATACCTCATCAGCCTTCACATCAGCTTTACCAATAAAATTAGTGAACCTGACGTGAAACACAACAATTCTTCCTCTTTTATTTTCACTTCTTCCTTCCACCTTCGCTCTTTCCCATTATTTTACGGGTGTTCATATACCCCCCGAATATGTCATGATTCAATGCATATGGCAGACCTCTCCTAGGTCTTGAGGCATACTATGCTTAACTGAACAGACAGTCATCACCCTCACTCTCAGTATGGGGTGAAAATTACTCAGAAAACTAGTTGTCAACTCTAAATTTATCTCCAAGGGCTAGATATATCTCATCCTTCCAAACAGAGGAGTTGGATCAGCTCACTCAAACACAACAAATAGAACCTTCATGCTCGAAAAATATGACGTTCACAGGAGAATCTGGTTCGTCTCCTCAGATACTACTTAGACCACAAATTAGTAGACAATCAGACCCATACCTAGTTTTAGATGATGAACATTCAGTACATTATGCCAGGAATGAACAACGCTCTTGAGGTTTGTACCCACCCATACGGAGTTTACAAACGCAACCCAAGGTCTCTTTTCAAGAAAATACCTCCATACCACTACATGTAGGAAATGCCCTTGGGGAAACTTGGCAAGGCAACGATCAGTTCATAGCAGGGTATCATAGGTCTATACAACATCAGGATATGCAACAAACGCCACTAAGGCAAAATATCATGACTTCACCAAATGAGGTCATTTCAAATTTAGTAGAAAAATTTAGGGGATTAGAACTTGCTCAAGCAAGTCAAAATTTGCAATTTATGCAGGCGGGAAATTCCAATCCTCTACACTATCCTATCCAAGTAGACCTACTCACAGGAATAGGCATGTTGGGCATGCCTCCTCAGTATTCACAATAAATGCCAACTAGAACTGCCATTTCTAATACCGTTCTGATACCTCCTGGTCTAGTACAAAATAATCCATTCCTGGGAAATAGCCCTTCGTACTTAAACATGTACTCCAAATCACCACAAGGGGATATGTTCTCCTCTCCTAGCATGGTTTCTCTAACACAGGGGTTTCCTTACACCCCTGCCAATGCATATGCTACGCCATATCAACAACTCATTCCACCACCACCCCCTCAGCAAGCACCATCAATGGTCGAAACCTATGTGATAGGAACTTATTCAGAATATTTGAAAGAGGCCTTAGATTTCACCATATGAAGCGTCATGCTTCCAAGACCTCTTCCCGATTTTCCCAAAATACAAAGGTGAGGGAGATCCAAATGCACATATCAAGGCTTACGCCATAGCCATTCGAGAACTACTCCCTTGGGATGGGTTTGTTGCTAAAATATTCCCCAAAAATTTGGAAGGCATCGCTCTCTATTGGTATTATAGAATACTTGAGGCTTCCATCCATTCGTTTAAACAACTCGTTTCAGAGTTCATTAAGGCATTTGACAAGAATAAACTATTAAGAATAGGAATCAGGGAATTCTTGCACATTAAGAAGGAACACAATGAATATGTCACTTATTTCATCCAGAGGTGGCGTACAGTTCTTTATTCTTCAGCCAGTGCTCCAATTATGGACCAAATGGAACTATGCGATTTATTCCTTCATTCTCTCAGCAGAGAAGTAAAGGAAGAAGTCATAAAATTCCCACTAAGGACTTACGATGAAGTACTTGAGAGCACTCTTCGAATAGATCAAGCGGTAATAGATAGCAGTCGTAAGATGTATGGAACAAATGGGAGGTTAATCACCTCCAACCAGAATACTACGACTTATCCTACTACCACAAATGTCAATCCAGGACCTAAAATCATCAATAAAAATCACGGAGTGACAACAGATGGAGTAACTGATCAGTCTAAAAGGGTAAATTTTTTGAATACTCCACCACTAATGAACAATCAACGAAATAACAATGTTACCCCAACAATCAATGCAGTGGATTTCAATCATCCACAACAACAACAACAACAACGGCAAAACCCTACACATGGTCCAAGCCAAAACTCAACTAGTTTTCAAAACTAGAATCAATACCAAAAACAACAAATACAAAACTTTAATCCTAGTAGATAATGGTTTGATCAGGGTTTTGGGCCACAATATACACCAAACCAACAAACTAGGAATTACAATCCTAACTCGTACTGTGGTTTCCACAAAATTTGAGGCCATGACACTAGAACGTGTCGTGACTACAATAAATTCATGCAGTGTTTGCCAGAGGAACAAAGACAACTCTTCATAGATATGTTCTTCGCAGATTCTGCATCACCGGCACCAAACACTTTTACAGTGGCAGTTTCCCCTCAAAATGCACCCCTTAAGATCTTCAATGATCTACTCCCAAATCACAACAACAACATGTTAAATCCAAATGGGATAAACAAGGGTGTAATGACAGGAAACAACGATCATGAAGCCTCAAATTCACTAAATCCATTAGCTGTGCCACAATTAGGAAGTCAGCCATGACCTAAGATAGTCGGTTTAGTGGAGTTAGACACCGAACTACTCATGGAAGCTGTAACAAGGACATGAGATTATTCCTCTCAGCCAAGTCCAAGGTACCTGCCAGAGAGAGATAACATCCAACAAATATTGGTAAAACCCATGGGTGCCTATGATTTAATTAGTGATCTAACAAAAACCTTCTCGCACATTTCTTTTTTGGACTTACTAAAGAAATCTCCTACCCACAGGGCTGCTCTTTTAGAGGCATTAGGTTTAGGTAATTTAATTAACATCACTCCACCTCTCGAAACATAGGTAAACCATATAGACTTTGATATCCACCCTCCGGGGCAGCAGGATAGGGATACCGAATTCATATTCAAAATAAACAAAATGCCAGCAGACGCTGAGATTACATGCCGAGGTGATCCAGCCTTATATTTGTAATTATGGGTTTATAACAATTATGTTAAACGCGCAATCGTTGACGATGGGGCAGAAATTAACATAGTCCCCTTCTCTTTCCTTCAAAAGCTAGGGTATGGAGAAATGAATTGTTCCACGACTCGAAATACACTAAGAGGATATGATAGCCTTAAGGCCACGTCGATTGAAACTATAATACTACCTGTCACCTTAGGACCGAAAACAATCCTGACTGAGTTTTATATTATAGATCGGGAAACCAACTATAATATGATCCTTGGATGACCATGGATACATCGTATGAAGGCAATCCCTTCAACATTATTCTAAGAAGTAAGATTCTTGCATTTAGGAAAGGTTTTCATAGCCAAAGGTGATCCAAAACCATTCGATATACACCTAGCTGACTTATAGAAAACACCAGGAATTCACTCGGAGTTTGAACTCCCAACAAACCAACTTAATAAACCCACCGACTCAAAACCAGAGGAAAAGCTGGTACCTATGAGAGATTTTGAGACCATGAACCTAGTCAAGACGATCCCAACTCTCAAGGATGAGGCTAAGATTGTAGAAACAGTATCATTAGGAACTACTGCGAAAATCATTGAATTGCTAGAGCAGGATCTACGGATGTTCCTACCATATGATTTTGTAGGCATGGGATATACCCTAGGTGTTGGTTCTCTTCCAACAGAGGATCTCTGCATGGTATAAGTAGAATATGTTAACACAACAAATATCCCAATGCCCATATTCCTAGCTAAATATTAGACTCTCCATTTCGATGGAGCTAGATGTCATTACGGAGCTGGGGCAGGTGTAATCTTTACTTCTTCCGAGGGAAAAGTCCTACCATTTTCCTTTAAACTAAATTTTGAATGTACAAACAATAGAGCTGAGTATGAATCCCTCCTCCTTAGCCTCGTCTTAGCTAAGAGGATTGGTGTTAATAACATCAGGGTGTTAGGAGACTCACAATTAGTAGCAAACCAAGTCACTGAGGTGTGAAACCAAAGCCGAACACTTACAGCTTTACAAAATAGTTGTATTGAATTTAAGCAAGGATTTTGACTTCATATCAATTGAAGCAATCCTGCGAGAACAAAATCTTCTCACGGATTCAATAGCAACCTCAGCGTCATGCTTCACTCTAAACAGTGAATTGGAAGATACCCATTTCATGGTATCCCTTCGTACTGAACCATTGGTAAAAAAGATGTCAAACCCTCTTTTAACAAACATAGTTAAGGACAAATCTACTGTCCTAGACCACATTGATGGTGATAGAACCACTCTTGATTACTTAAACACCTATGCAATGTTACATCTCACCCATCACGCAGTAGATTTATCCTTAATCCTGCATTCATCTTCCTAATTTAGAAATCCCATAACATAGCTCCCCCCACAAAAAGACCTTAGCATATACACAGTCGAGAATGGAAACGATCTGGAACTACCTCCAGCCCCGCCTGAGTTTAAAGAAGGTAACGCATCTCTAATCGAAGAAATAATCGATATTAACATCGGAACAGAGGATGAACCAAGGATATTAAAGTTAGGATCCTCGTTAACTCCATCACAAGTAGAAATACACACTCGAATCCTCAAAGAACATCAGAAGGCTTTCACGTTTAATTATAAAGAAATGAAAGGGGTTACACCACACATCGTGGTACATAACCTCCTCACTAAATTAGATGCAAAGCCAGATTAAACAAAAATCAAGACCAATGAAACCCAAGGTAGCTCTCATGGTGAAAGAAGAGGTAATAAAATCCTACAAGTAGGATTCATCAAACCAGTCGATTACTCTCAGTGGGTATCTAATATCGTTCCTGTTCTAAAAAAGAATGGAAGATACGCATCTTCATAGACTTTCGAGACATTAACAAGGCATGTCCTAAGGATGACTTCCCATTACCATCCATAGATGTCATTGTTGACGCAACAACTGGATTTGAACTTTTGTCTCTCATGGATGGATTCTTAAGATACAATCAAATCAGAATATCTGAACAAGATCAAGCTAAAACCACATTTATAACTCCTTGGGGAACCTATTGCTATGTTGTTATGCCATTCGGTCTCAAGAATGCTGGCGCTACATACCAGCGGGCCATGACGTATATATTTCATGATCTTATTCATAAAATTGTGGAATCTTACGTAGATGACTTGTTGGCCAAGGCCAAGAAGCGTTGTGACCATCCGGAAGTGCTTCGCGTCATTCTTTCATGTCTAATAGAATACGGAGTCACGCTAAATCCATAAAAATGCGTCTTTGGTGTAACAGGAGGGAAGCTCCTAGGTTACATTATATCGTCACGAGGGATCGATGTTGACCCAACCAAAATTAGGGCTATTCTCGAAATGGTCCCACCTTCGGATGAATATGGAATCAGGTCATTTCTCGGAAAGCTTGGTGCAATCTGAAGATTCATCCAGGACTTAAGCTTTTCCATTCATCCAATCAAAAATCTACTCAAGAAAGATTATAGTATTGATTGGACCGAAGACTGCAATGAATCCTTCAATGCCATTAAGCGTTTCTTGTTGTCACCACCTACGCTAATGCCACCTAAGCCAGACCACCATTAATTTTATATTCGCGAGCTACCAATGTCTCGCTAGCCTGTATGCTGGCTCAAGAAGATGATGACAAGAGGGAACGCGATCTATTTCATTAGCCAAATGTTGCTTGACTATGAAACACGTTATACACAGTCAGAACGAGAATGTCTTGCCATAATATTTGCAACCAAACGCTTAAGACATTATATGCTAAATCAAGAAATAAGGGTCATTGTAAAAACAGACCATTTACGAACTTTCCTCACACAAGGGTCCTTGTCTAAAAAGGCTGGATACTTTATAACCTTAATGGGGGAGTTCAAATTAACATTTGTAAATAAAAAATCTATTAAAGGACAAATCATTGTGGATTGGTTAGCTGATAACCCACTAGACGGAGGCAATCTAGTAGATCTGGACTTTCCTGATGAATGCGTATACTACATCGAAACCAGACCTCCTATCTCTGAGTGTCCTTGGTATACTGATATTATTAATTATATCATGGACCATACATATCCAGAAGGTGCTACACCACAACAAAGAAGGTGGTTACACATTATCGTAGCTAAATATGTCATTATAGAGTAGGTGCTCTATCGTAAAGCGTTCGATGGAATGCTTCTAAGATGTGTTGACACAGAAGAATCCAAGAAGATTCTCCACGAATCTCATGGTGGAATGTGTGGAGGCCACTTCGGTGGCCATGCCACCGCTCATAAAATACATCGGATGGGCTATTTCTGGCCTACTCTAGAACACGACATAGTAGAGTTTGTACGAAGGTGTCATAAGTGCCAAGAATTCTCTCACGAGATCCACATGCCGGCACAAGCTCTACAACCAATCGTTACTCCATGGCCCTTTTCTACGTGGGGCCTAGATTTGATAGGGAAATTCTCTCCCTCATCTACAGACGGTCATAATTTCATAATCACGGCCACCGAATATTTTACCAAGTGGGTAGAGGCCATGCCTCTTACTACTGTACCAGGTTCTGTAATCACCAAGTTCATTTTGAACCAAATCATTTACAGGTACGGTGTCCCACAAATCATTATCTTGAATAATGGGACTTCTTTTAAGAATGAAGAAGTTCATGAATTGTGCAATAAGTTTAAAATAAGCCATCATACGGCCTCCTTGTATTACCCTCAAGCCAACGGACAAGCTGAAGTGAAAAACAAAACATTAAAAGCCATTCTCCTTAAAACTATGAAAGAAAACAAACGAGATTGGCATTTGAAGTTATATCCGGCCTTGTGGGCCCACCGAACCTCAATAAGAACACCAACAGGAGTGACTCCTTTCTCGTTAGTATTCGGGGAAGAAGCAGTTCTCCCGCTTGAGGTTGAAATACCCAGTCTCTGTATCTCATTACAGGGGATTCTGGATGAAGACGCTTACAGAGAAGCACGTCTCTCCTAGCTAGAAAGCCTAGATGAAGCTAGGCTAGATGCTGAATAGCGGCATAGAGTCTATGCTGACTAGATGTGCCAACAGTATAACAAGAAGGTCTATGAATGAGACATATATGAAGGTGATCTAGTTCTAAGGCTAGACAGTTGGATAGATAAAAAGACCGGTGAAGGAAGGAAGTTCCGGCCCAAATGGTTGGGCCCATACTGAGTCACGAAGGACTATGGAAATGGTGCATATCTCTTATGTACACTAGAGGGTGAGGAATTTGGTGAAACAAGTCAATTCCCTACACCTTAAACGATTCTACGCATAAGTGGGCTGCATTATTTGTATAAATATATCTACATTGCATCTTCATATAGTTAGGTTCATTTTGTCTGCTTTGTTTCGTACAAATTTGTGATCAAGGAACTCATTCTCAA
Organism: Taxus chinensis; assembly: GCA_019776745.2. Taxonomy (NCBI): domain Eukaryota; kingdom Viridiplantae; phylum Streptophyta; class Pinopsida; order Cupressales; family Taxaceae; genus Taxus; species Taxus chinensis. The sequence continues at coordinate 811,262,835 of CM034146.1, forward strand.
AGCAATTCATTACAAACTTCTGATGGTATTGGCATAAACACTCTAATCATACTTCTTCATTTTTACAACGTCATCACCTATTTTGGAATCATTTCATCAAATAAAGCTAGATATGACAAAGCCTTGATGGTAACCATACCAAGGTCTGCATGTTTGTTCTCACTTTTTGTTTCTTCTTAGGATAGGTGTCTTGCCTATGTTCTGTTCTAGAAGCTTCATAGTGTCACATCTATCCCGTACATATATCTCTTTGGAAATAAGAACATGCTGAAATTTTTCTCAAATAAGCAAGTCAAATATAACTCAAATAGAAAATTTTATTTTTACACATTTCCTTGCCCTACCAACCTTCGGTGATGAGCTTACATCTCTTACTAGTGACGTAGGGTTGGGAAAGGATGGGAATGCCCTTACTCACCTGTGCCTTGTCCATGGTGATAAGCCCATGCTTCCTACTAGAAGCATGGGGCAAAGTGCAGGGAGTTCTCTTGACAATAAACATTGAAGGTCATCAGCAATCAAATTCAAATAAACCTTTGAAATCTTGAGTCAAAAACAAATGAATCAGATGTCAAAAGTTCCAAGAGAGTTCAAAACCCCGAAAACCAGATTTTGTCAACCATGTGGCCATCTACGGATCTAAGTCTAGATAAACCGCAAAGCAAGTTGCATCCCAAACTATGGAGTCACTCGAGTAGAGTAGGATTGTAGCATCCTAATTTGGTTCCATCAAAGCTTTTTCTATCTCTCATCACTATCATTTCAACACATTTCATAACTTGTGCCCTTTCTAGCTCTCGGTGATGAGCCCTCGCATCTTACTAGTTGTATGGGGTTAGGAGTGGGGCAAGTTTATCTGCTCATCATACCGGTTTATCGTCACACTTTGTCAAAACAAACATGAAGTATCAAAAATTTCTTACAGAAATTAAAGTTCAAAATCACATTGTGCCTACATTATCACATATCAGCATCACGAAATACAAAAAGAAAGTAAACATTTGTATCATTTGTTCTCCATTGCATACATTCTAAAAGGCATATAAACATAACATCATAGTTTACATGTGGAAATGGAAACAAAGTCATAATACCAAGAATCTGATCCGAAAAGAGTATATATATATATATATATATAAATGATCAAGTTTCGTGTACAATGTCATCATACGTTAAGCATGGTCAAAATGCTCAAAGAGCCCGGGAGATACAAAATACATCATAAAATAGTCCAAGAGATCCAAGTGGCTTCTCAATCCCTATGAGATCCCTCTGAGGGTGCACGCCCACGCCTAGGACTCCGGCTACGTACTGGCGCTCTGAGTGCACGGAGGGCTCACGATCCTGGGGGCAGCTGCAGTCTCACCATGAGAATGACTCCTCATCAGGCACTCTACTTGTCCTATACCCTGCCAGCTCAGTACGGAGGGTAGATACCATCCTGGCCACATGCCAGACAGGGGCAAAGATGTTAGTATGTCTACCGGCTGCTGAAGGCTCCCCTGCATCCACAGATAGCTCTGCACGGGTCTTCTCCATAGGGATCATCAGGGTATCGGTGCATACCCAGCGAATCAAGTCTCGCCACTCATCGGACAGTCTCTACAAACAAAGGAGAAAATAAATTAGAAATAATCAAGAGATAAAAATATATGTAAACAAAGGGAGAGATAGCAATTAAGACAATCCTAACTCAAAGCAAACATTAAAAAAGAAGGAAGATAACTCACTCGGATCGTCGGGCCTCCAAGATGGATCTCTAGGGTCAGCACCTGCCACAGATGCCGCCGCTAACTGAGGTACTCCTCCCGTGGCTGGAGCAACGTAGCATCCCGCTACAGACTCATCCTCCCCACCAAGGCCCTGGGAGAGTGGCTCCTCTAAAGCTAGAGTCACCCTCTCCGTGCTCTGCTCTGCCCTCTCTGCATGTAAAATATCCTAAGTGTCATGCCACTTAGGATCACTGTCCTCCTCTCCACCTAAACTCACTAGCCTCAGCCTCAATCTCCTCCTCCGTCTCTCCCCCTATGAACTCCTCAGAATTGGAGTCTATGTCAATGGGGTCATTCACTGCTATGGGCGGGACCAGTTACAATTTGAAGTAAGGGTTACTGAGGAGCACCGGCTCTCCCTCGAGCTCGTACTACTAAAACCTAGAAATACAATAGGAACACCAAGAGTAGCAACTGTCCAACCCCGGCCTCTAGGACCTCCCCTAAAACCTCTCGAACTGATCTATATACTGGCACCACCGGGGGAAGCATACCCATGTAAGCGCATTTTAAAAACTGCTAAAGGAACTCGGCCAAAAGGATGTATCTCCACCCTCCCTACCCTAATTCAATAATAAATAAATAAATGGTGGAGCAAAGGAAATCAAGGTAAGAGCCTCCTTGCCCCATAAACCTGCCATGGCCTGATACGGTGTGGCCTCCATGTCATCAATTGGTCAAGGAAGCAACTGGCTGGTGAGGTGCTCTGAGCAAAAACATGTTTGTCCATCTTTAACCCTCACAGCTAATGGGATCTGCCACCTCTATACCTCTGCCATAGGGGATGAAGTGCTCATAAACCCAGCTCATAAATAGGGTCGGGTGGCTCAAAGAAAAAAAAAAATGGACCAAGTTGTACAAATAAAATAAAAATGGTAGGTAGTCCCAAGTATGTCAGCTCCCCAAGAGTAAATCCGGCCATGTCCCTCAATCTGTTTAATGATGGGGGACCAGCAGTATAATAAAGTGTCTCCTCCCTTGTCCCCGATCAATCTCGATTTTAAGGATCCCCATAATAGCCTGGCGAATCAAGGGGATGGGTAATATTAGGAATAAATCGGACCCTCACCCCCTTCTAAAAAAAACAAAAAGTGGAGATAATTACATCTCCCAAATTAATAAGGCCCACTGTGCTATCTGAGCCAGTGAACCTATGCTGTCTCAAGAGTAAGATAATCTCCGATGATCGGGACCCCCAGGATACGGTAAAAATCCTTCAAAGTGATGGTCCACTCACCTAGACCCCTAAGTAATAAAAGGTGTTTGATCAGCATCCCAATATGAAAATAAGTCACAAAGTATGTGACTGGATGGTGTAAACATATATGGGATGCGTGATATACGCAATTATGCCCGCCCTCTGAAGAGTGTCCTGATATATTTTGAGAAAGGGCATCTAATTACTGAATGGGAGCCAATCACACTCTCTCTCTAAAGCTCCAAAAAATGTACTCCTCCCTCACCTGCATACATATGGAAAGTAAACACACAAAACATGAGCAATATTAGTATTTAAATGACATTTGAAAAATCATGAAACCACATACTAAATGCTAAATTAATGCAAAAAACCAATTTTCAAACAAGTGTTCTTTTGGCATTCTGTGAAGAACCGCCGCCCTAAGTAGGGCGGCGGTTTCGCAACCGCCGCCTAAATGGCGGTCTTGTAACCGCCACCCTGAACAAAAAATGGTCATGTAACCGCCACCCCTGTTTAGGGCGGCGGTCATGTCCCAAAAACCCACGTGGGTTTTGTACCCTAAAAAGGCCTAAAAACATTAGAAAAAATTACAATTTTTGACCAAAAAAAAGCCTACCCAATATGCGCCCCCCCTAGATTTACCTATTAAAACTAACATTTTCAAAAATAACCCCCCCACGACAAAGATTTTAACATTTTAAAATTTTGGGAGTAAAAAGTAAATTGAGAAAAACTAACCATGATCTTGCGGGTTGATGTTCTGCTCGCAAAAAGGAGGCATGATCACTATCTCGTCACCTTGTTTTGACTCTACTCTCTTAAGAAACCGTCACCGTGGGTCCTTCTTTGCTCAAAACCAACCAAATCCACATGGGCAAATGAATAGGAAAATGGGCCCACTTTTACATATATAGCAACCGGACTTGTTTTGAATGCCCTTTCTGCACCATCTGGGTGCGTGACTCAGAAGGTAAGTTCTTATCCCCGCACAAATGGTACGTCCTCATTTCATATTATTTTAGTATTTAAATCTATTTTGTCTATCTGCACTTGAGTTCTCTTTTCATTTTGCAGGTGGCGGAAATTTCGGATGGCGTCATGACTGACACAGACGTATCAGGTATAAGCTTGACTAACTTCCCATTTCGGGACCGCCATGGGGCAGAGACCCACTGTTTTAGAAGTGGCTTCATGGCTAAAACACTTCTCCGAAGGGGGAAATATGTACGTACCCAAAATTGTAGGGTACTACACCACCGGAACAACGTAACACGTGCCCCAATGATGATACAGGTCTCCTCGCAAGGTGTTCGGGATCCGAAAAAGCTCCCCAAGTATGCGTTAACATCCCGCATACCCCGCTTAGCCCCTTTGTCACTTTGTTGTTCTCTTTTCCTCTCTGTTCTTTTCTTTTCGGTCCTTCAATTATGAAACCGCCGCCCTACCTGGGCGGCGGTCTCGTGACTGTCACCTAGGCAGGGGCAGTGGTCCTGTAACTGCCGCCCTGTAGCGATCTCACGTGGTTTTCCAGAAGACCACCGCTTTGCTCAGGGCGGCGGTCCTTCATGCGTTTTCCAGAATGCTCTTTTAACGCGACTCGTGTAATTTTTCAATGTTTACCAGCTTTTTTCACCGCCTTTGGCTTGCATTAATGATTCTGGTTCCTTGGAATAGTGTTTTGGCATTGTTTATGGTTTAAGAGATCAATTTGGTTTTTACCTTTGGGTAAATGGAAATTCTATAAATAACTGGCTTGTGCTCAAGCAAATGGCCCCTCAAAATTTGCCTATGAATTTCTCATTTCAATAGCTTAGCCTTTCAATTTTGCTCTAGGATTCATAGTTTCATGTTGCTATATGCATGCTTAGTTAGTATTGTTTAGCTGTTAGAAAGCCACATATTCATCCTTGTGCAAGTGCTGTTATTATTTCATCCAATCCAATCAGAGTAGGATAGTTTGATTTTCAGTAGGAAGCCATTAAAGTTGCAGGTTCTGCTCGTTAAGTAGGATAGTTTCAGGTTCTGGACGTTTTATGTTGCATGCCTCGTAATAAATACCGCTAGGAATTGCATAAGCCAAACTCTCTTTTCTTGCGCTATCCCTCTCCTACTCGCATTGTATTCAGTCTGCATCCTAAGCTGTCATTGTCTCCAATATCTACTTTTGCTGATGCTAGCATTACATGCTTTTCTGGATCCACGTGAGCACGAAAGAACGAGGAAATCACACTTAGGGGACAAGGCCACACACCATCGGATTCGCCATTGTTCTGCAAAATCCAGGTTCAAACTACCAGAACGTTATTAACCTATAAACTCAAGTTATTAATAAAAAGTTTGCCAAACATATTATGGCAACTAAACATGAGGGTTGCGCTCGTTGTGGGACTTATCTCAACACCTTGCGGAACGAACTGATGACAGCCAAGCACCATCTGTGTCTGCGTTCCGGAATGCACTCCCTTTCTTTCAAAAGCTTTCAAAGTTCTAGTTAAAAGCATATCATGTAGAGTAGTCAATCATTTCATTTCAAATAATTTTACTTTCGATATTGCCAGGGAAGCTGTGGGGATTGATAGTTTCTGAAAAATTATGATTCACTCCTCACTTTTGAGGTAGGATTGAGAGTCTTTCAAATAGATTAGATCAGTTATCAATTGGCTACTTAGAATAGATCTCACAACTTCATAGACAAGTAGCTATACTCGGCAACTTTGTTTTAATTTCGTTACTAGTTTAGTTGTCAATTTCTAGATATATTGGATAATTGCTCTTTAAATTTGTTTAGTAGTTTATCATAAATATCAGATTTAGGAATATACATAGATATATCTTGCGTTTAATCGATTTATTCTGTTGTTAATTAGCTTTATATCACTTCCTTTTGCATGACAATCACAGGACCTAGGGAGCCCAGAGAATACATATTCGAGCCTATCGTGCCTCAACCCAATCTATGTCGCAGCAATAACCGATATAGACCAGAATCTTAGAATCTAAGTCTTCCGAACAACAACAAACTTACAACAGATCAGCTCACAGTTAAGAGGGTTAAACATAGAAGACGACCAAGCACACATACGTTCTGGTCAAACCAACCAAACTACAGGTTACCCTAGATAAACATCTGCATGACTGTAGAAGGGCTTGAAAGAGAGAAAACATTTGGATGTGATCCTTTGGTCCCACAACCAGATGTAGGAGATATTCTCACTGATATATAGACACTAACTTAAGAATTCAGGTTGCAAAAATGCCTGTAAGATACTCTGAAAAGATTGCACAACTGTTAACTCTAAACATAGAGGCCGAGAAAGGCATACGACTATTGGATACTAGGGATTAGAGACTGATTCCACACTTGACCATAGCAGGTCCACAACAACCACGAATCTATGGTTGTGATTCACAAATCCCACAACCCAACGAAGTCCACAGGTCAATCCGACGTATAGACGCTGGTTTACGCACATTAGTATTCAGATCCACTCCACTTCCGCTTATTATCATCACACAATTATCCCTGTTAGATAACAGCTAAGATAGCTAAGGATTTTCTGGACTAGGCCAGAGAATCTCCCATAGAATCCACCATATCCATCATCCATCCTATGACCCTATCTGGAGATATACATGAAACAATCCCAGGTCATTTTCCCCGTATCCCACAACCTATAGATCAAATCAGGACAGAGCTCGATATTGATTGGAGCCTTTGAGCAGTCATCCTCGCCAACTTATCTATCACGCCAATTCAGGTTAGGAGGGTCTTCTTTGCCTTAGTTTCACAATTTTGCACTAGTGTGCGTGTCAAAGACATAAGAATACCTAATTAGTTTTTCTACATCCCACACGTATTTCATCCCCACCGGCTGTCTCGGCACGACCTCGGGAGGTCGGGTGCGAGGAAGAGTTACTTGCAAATTCCCACACTCACTTGTCATTTTTCCATCGTATAGTATCACATGCCAATTTTTTTGTGGGATGGGATCTAGGTTCTATTGTCCTGTAAATTTTATCCAATGCCAAAACATAAAACCATGTACCTATAATAGTATTTACAATATTATTACTTATTGTACCATCCATGAAGAAGAAGTTTAAGCTTGTTTGGAATAGGCATTTCATTTTTTTGGGGAGGGCGAGAGGGGGGATGGGAACTTGGTTCATTTAACCTCCTAATGTACAACCATGAAAATACACCAATTAGGTCCTTAGCAAGGCAGTTTAATATTTATGACTTATTATAGACTCTCACAAGCATAGACCTTTAATTTTAGTAGGGATAGAAATATCAATTCTAGGCAGGATCAAATATCATTTCAATTGTTCTTTTAATAAATTCCTGTGATGAAACAAAATACTATGTACTTAGAGAGGCACATATGAAGGTTTGATTGTTATAGTTTATCACAATTGGAGGTTTATGTTGTATTAGCATAGACTTGAAATTTCTATGTGTGATAGGATCTTTATTAAAATAACTCTGAAGAGGTTTCGATTCACATATATCTCTCCCTGTCAGTGAATGAGTGTAAATATTACATAAAACTTGTTTTTTAAAGACCATAATAGGGCCTACAAAAAATTTAAAATGAGATTGTATGTGATTTGTAGTATATAATGGTGTTATGGGGAAGAAACATGAGATATATTTAGACCTGATAAATTTCTTATGTGCTTCAAGGAGTTATATTGAAATGAATTTTTTTCTTGGAGTACTTAAGTGTGAGATCCCATATATAAGTTAATATTTAAGAGGTGTCTTAAATAAGTAGAGTGTATGCAATCTTATATGTGACTTTTGTGTAAGGATTTCAACTTAGTTGACTTTAAGATAACCAAGGTTAATTTTCCATTTTAAATATTTACCATTTGAGGTTCTCGTGATAGAATTATCATTTAGAGTAAAAAACGTAAGTCAATTATACCTATGTTAGCTGATTATTCTCTTTCTCAACTAAATTAATAATATAAAAATGAAGATAGGTTATAAAGAGTATTAACATGTTCTATATATAGATTTATGAGGTTGAAGATGAGGAAAATATAGTAACAATTATTGAATTGTTTGATTTGTTGAATGGAATTGAGAGAGATATGTGTAAAATTAAGCTAGTTAGCTTTAAAAATGGTGAAGGGATTGGATAAATGTAAAATGATTATTTCAAATTTCGTTCACATAAAATTTAGGGTGTTACAATATGATTGTAAGTTCTAAAAATATTCGTCCTCCTCGTATACACTCATATAATAATTTGGATCAAGTTAAATTCCTCTAAAGAAGCATGGAAAATGAGCTCACTGCCATGAAAAGGAAACAAGCTTATTCATCTGATAGAACTTTCCATTAGAACATTTCTACTTTTGAGTCAAATACATTGCATCAAGGAAACATTTTCCTCATTAAACCACTATAATAATCATTCCGTGTTGTTTCCAATCCAAATAAAGTTTTAGTTCTTATTCCAAATATCCTGGAAGAAGATATGAATTTGTATTACACATGCATATTTCCATATGATTGAAATAATATTTCTTTTATTTAGTAACAAGTAAAGCTCTAATGGTGTAGACTTATGTGGCACTAGGGATACTTTTAGTGGAAAATTTTCGTAAACTCCCAAAAATTAAGGGTTTTATAAATTGGAAATGGTGAGTTTTTCAACAATTGGTTGATGCCAAATTCACCTAAAATTTTGGCCAAAAGGTCATTTGTATGGGTCAGTTTTCCTACTATTTACATTAAAAATGAACTTAATCATGTATTTTTCCAACATTTCAGACCAAACTGCGCTCATATTTACAGAGGTATAATACATATCATTGAGGTATAATACATATTTTTTGTTATGGAGCCTAATCTTATTGGTTAACACTCTTAGACATGAGGGTGTACACATTTTATATGTATTTATTCATTGTGAAATATAGGTCATTGATTATTATGTCAAAAATCTAATGGTATAGGTTAGGGTGGTTTTTTCTTTGTTTCCCTAACACATATACATCAACCGTCCAAGCTATCAACAAAAATACACGCATTTGGGCTTTTTTAGCATATAGACGATTGTCTAAGCCTATCATCCTACACCTCTACTACCCCACATTGTTCGTTCTGCAATATGTCATCCAAAATAGTTGTCGTCTTACCCAACAACTGTCCAACACCATCCATCACCTCACCCATCCTACCCCCTGTCATGCACCCCATTATCACCCAATCCTCTACCGTGAAGGCCTATAGCATCCAACCCTATAGTTGTCTACCCAATTTTGTAGAGACAATGAAGATAATGATGTTCATCTGACTAACTATGTGTGATATAAGAATCCAAGATTGGACGAGATGATTATGGAAGAGACGTTCGTCTATTCTAGGAAGAGACGGCCAGGAAGGAGATGACCGTCCAATCTAGTGTCGTCTAATGTTAAGTTAATAGACATTATCCAAATAATCATCTAATATTGGCATTGCCTTGTTTGAATTCCACCTAACTCATGTCCAATAACCTTGTGAAACCTCATAAATATGCATCATATCAAATCACCTTTTCCACGAAATGTATTTTTAGATATTGGTAAGTTTTTCAAAAGTCAATTTCAGAGATTTTCCAAAATATTTTAAGTTTTTTTGGAGGGGGTCCTAAAATGAACCCTCACTATGACTACTCTATTTTATGACTTCGATGTTTTTATGATATTATTACTCTATATTACATATGACAAGATTGACTCTTCTCATGTGACAAGATTTACACTTCTCTATCTTTTTTTACTACAATACACATGTATTATCCTTATCATTTGTTACATGTATCTTTCTTTATAGACCGTAATTTCCACCATGTGCAACCCTTTCTATAGGTAATTTCCAATTGTGGACATGATTGAATTCTTCTATACAACCTATGAAAATTATTAGACTCATTGCACATGATTACACATATATTATTTTTAGGTAGGAACTCAAATTGAACCTTTTGATTCATTTGAATCTCTTGCTTGACTTTTTGTAAACAAGCCCCTTTTCTTTTTTCCACCAAGTGTGCCCTTTCCATCCATATTAATAATAATAATATCAATCTATGAAAGAGCAACATCTCTGGAGGGATGTTTTTCCAAATGGACATTATCACATGTTCCTAACAATAATTGGAATTCTTCAAGAGAGACATATTTTATATATATAAACAATTTTTTAGAGGGCCTTGATCCTTAGAAATAGGAACATATAATAAAATATGGTAGACTCCAATGAAATTGAAAAACTGTATAATAAATTCAGTATTGTTGTATTCTTGACCACGATACATATTCTGAGATAGGGGGTATATTCTATGAAATTTTAAATTTTAACAAATTCTATTAACTATTTATAGAATTCATACAGCCTCATATATGGATGAATTAGTATAGTGCTTGATGTAGGGGACATGAATTCCTCATTCCTTCTCCTATAATTTATTCCATACTCAATTCCAAGAACACATTTGGGGAGCATGGGCCTCATCTTACCCGATGTAATTTCAAAATTGATACATTTAGTTTTAGTAGTACAACACCTTATTGGTGTATGGAAATTTCCATTCCTTTCATGGTTTTATGTGACATCAACTTTTACAACAACACAACATTGGACCTAAATCATTTTGCAATCATGTTGTCTATGGATTTTGTGGAAGGTATCAAAGTAACTAATTTATTCATGGGTTTTCCTTCCCCTATTATGAATATATTTTCAAAATTTTAAGGTATAAATGCAAAACATTTCTTCATAGGAACCAAACTTCCACCATTATATATTTTTAATAAGGATGACATCAATTCCTTTGTTGTCTCTTTGGTGTTGGTTTATACTCGTCAATCTAGTTTCTCCCTTGACACGAATTAGGGAACTGATCACCCACAATCCTTTAGCATCTCCAAAAAAAATCCAAGTCTCTAAGGCATGATAAGAATGAGAACTCTTGCCTCTATAAAAGGAATAGGTATATTCATTCCATATTTTGCATCTCCTTTACTTACCTTTTGCAAATGAAAAGTTATAAATAATATATATATATATTGTGTTACAATTCAATTTCTATCATAGAAATTGACTAAACTTTGTGTTACAAGTTTCATCTTAGATCATGTCAACACCAACACATCAAATAACCACTATTGAGTGAATACAAAGTGAGGGTGCACACTTAGGTATGCTTTTTCTTTGAGCATGCAATTTTAAATTACACACTTAAAGTGGGGGAAAATGTAGACAATAGAATTTAGTAACTTTTTCCTTTTTCAGTGCCAAGTTTGATTAGACTCAATTGCTAAAACTAACGCTAACATTCATGCTCCAATCAATATATCTCTAGCTATTCTGTGACTTGATTATCTTTGCACTCTTATGTGTCTTGAATTCAAGGAATATTATAAATCAAACGAGATTTTTTTTTTTAATTCATGTAATAAATTATATTTCACTTATATCTCTCCTATCTAGAATTGTAAAGAGGGTCACGAGGTGGTGTCCAATATTGGCCAACATGTACAATCAAGCCCCTTTATATTTTTTAACTAATCTTTCTTTGATGTGATTATATTTATTGGGTTGTTTCATCTTTCTAGAGTCAATCATATGAGATTATTTCACCTACAAAATCATATATAAGCAAGTAAATGTCACTTTATAACTCACCTAGAACTGTTAAAATATTCTATTGCAAATATATTTCCAAAAACACTCAAAAATTTCTTTAATGTGCCAAAATTAGCAGTACATCAATTAGAAAAATCCCTACTACAATTTTGAAGATATCAACCAGGTTAAATAGTCTATCTCCCTATATTTCAATGCATGCCACAGTCATAGAGTTGTGTCTTAGAAAGAGAAATGTCACTTGAAGCTTTCTTCAAGGGGTTGAAGGAACAAAGAGTTATATCACATAAATAAGGGACACCTCTTCAAACTACTAGTACCACACTATGTAAAATCTATAATTTACAAATATCCCTCTATCTTTGTGTTAAGAGACATTAGGGAACTCCTAGGGGTTTGCCATTTTACACCCATAATTGTATATTGATGTAATAGAAATAGATGGGGCTTGATCCCACACGAGGGCATGTAGTGCAACATTAGGATTATTTCAGCAGCTATTCTTAACCACCAACGATAGTCTAGCCTAAACCCACACATGCACGCGCGCGACATCTACTCTTCATTTTCTAGTACTCTGATCAATGGTTTAACATGGTTCTAGGGCTTCTAATTTGTTGCAAGTTATTATAGGTTATCCTGAGGTTTTGTGAGCAAGTGTTCCATATAGTGAAGTTCATTTCAAGGAAAGAAAATTACAAATGAATTTTCAGATTGCATCTTCCAAATGGTCAATGAACATATAGCCCTAGTTCAAGACCATATAGTTCCATTCTAGGTCGTACAATACTTGTATGGTCTTGTACATTCTTATTTTCCTTCTCTAGAATGCCTACTAAAGTGTCGAGTGTATGATCTACCTTTTTTACATGCCTTCACATCCAAATACTCTCTTTCCTAACATTTATAACTAAGTCTATTTCTCCTCTTGTGTATTTGAGTCATTACTTATCATTTTATCAATCGTTGCAAGTTTTAATGCATTATTCTGGTTATAATTGCTTAATAGTGGATAAATTAAATTAGAATAAGCCCTTGTTACAAACCATTATATCCTCTTTATTGTTGTGTACTTTCTATAACGTGGATTTAATTAGGGTGTAAATACTAAAATGAAAGCAGCAAATATTAGACTTAGTATTAAAATATTATTTCTCAAAGGATTTTCACCTCATACCCCCTTTCTCCTTCAAGAAATTCCCTCAAATGACATGTGGTCGATATGTACCTTTTTGAAACAAATAACAAGATCACTTACTTTCCCTCCAACATTTTCCCTTCCCCTATATTTCTCCTCCCTCTACTTTGTCTTACTATCCTCGCTTCCTCCTTCATTGTTTATCTTTTGTTCCTTCCTTTCATTGTATCCATTACACTAAGTATCGCTCACGATTGCTAATTGAAATAGCTCACCTAAAAAAGTGGGAAGCCATAAGCTCATGGAACAACACGGTAGACTAATTTTATTTTAAGAAATAAAATAGTGTTTTACATATTTATATTTTATGTGGGTCAACTCTAATACCAAAACTTATTATTTATTTTTCATAATCCATAATATTAAAACTATTTACGTATGAAAAGAGTAGATTTCTATATATAAATAATAATAAATAATAAATAAATAAAACAAACATTAAAAATAAGGGTCAACCTCGAATGTCTCGTACACTTTCCAAATAAATAAACATGGTAGACTTCCAAAATTATAAGCATAGACATAAACACACATATACACGTTATGTAATAAATGATGAATTAATGATTGGAGTCAAATATATCAGCTTCACTCACTTTCAATTAGTTTTCTGACTGTCCAGATTAATAGTTACGTCAAGCGCTTTTGTTTGTCTTTTGCTTAAAAGTTTTGTTAAATGAGAGGAAAATATTGCCACATCAATTCATAATATATATCTATGAATCTCAACAATGGTAATATATATAGATCCATTGGGACAGGTAAAGTTGGCTCGGTCTCTCCTACAAATCTCAACAATGGTAATGAATCTTTTAAAAATGACGGATCTTCTTTCAAGAGCATGGATAGATCCAACTCGCTTCAGAAAAGTGGTCACACAAGAACCTCTGGTGGAGATAAGTCCACTTTTTATGCTTCAGCGGTCTCCAAACAAAAGGAGAATACCGGAAATGAGCTCTTAAAGCCCTCCCAGGAGGTTCCGATGCTGAAAATCGGGGAGGATCTACTTATAAAGATTCTTAAGGAGGAGGAAAATCTCTCCCAGCTAGGTCTCATATGCAGATTCCATAAATTTTGGCCTAAGCTTTCTCAGCTCCATGAATGGATAGCCTAGAGATGGAGAGAAAAAATACAAGGTAAGATTGAGCTTTATCCTTGTGCTAAAGCTTACTTCATTGCGGTCTTTAAAACCCCTACTGATAGGGATTTAATCTTTAGCCAGCATTGGGTTTGGGGGGAACATGGGCTTATGTCCAAACCATGGTATCCGTCCTTTGACCCGTTAAAGGAGTCTTTTGATACCTACCCGATTTGGGTTCGCTTACCAGGACTTCCGTTACAACTTTGGAACAGATCTTGTCTCATTGCTATAGGGGATACTCTTGGCTCATGTGTGGCAGTTGATGGTAAGACTTCCATTCAAACACATATTACGTTTGCTTGAATCGTGGTTGATATTGATACCTCCAAACTCTTACCATCAGAAATCAATCTTCAGATTGGAGAAAGGCTTTGGGTACAGAGGATTGACTATGAGAGACTTGCCTTCAGATGTCGGCGTTGCTTCCAAACTGGTCATGTTACAAACGATTGTGAACATTCCAAACGAAAGACCAAAACTGCCTGGTGGAAGGATTCTCTTCCTGAACATCTCACAATTGACTCAGATCCGGCTGAGGATTCTAGTGCCCCCTTGCAAGTTGACTCACCCGTCATGGCTAATTTACAGGCCAACATAGAGAAACTACCTAGAAACTATGCTCCGCAGATTGTTGATTCAGTGTCTAAGGAAGTTTCGGCCCCCCTTTCTATGGGTCACATCCACATCAAATCCATTGCAGATGCTTCGATTGCATTGGATGCAGGAAATCCTAAATGGATAGTGGTGGATTGGAAAAAGAAGGGTAATGTCAAAACTAAACCCCCCACCACTTCAGACAAGGTTTGATTCTTGTCGTTGTTTGTGCTATTATTGTTACATCTGGGCAAATGGCCAACTGCACAGTTGCTGGGCAGATGTGTTGCTGTTAAGTTGTTTTTTCGCTGTTTTTGAAGCAGCTGTTTTGTTTTTGCTGGTTCTTGACAGTTTTCTGTTGTTGGGCTTTCTGAGGTTAAATTTTGCTTTTGAGTACTGTTGTAAAAGGGTATAGTCCCTTTCAAAAAACTATTTGCCAATAATATATATATATATATATATATATATATATATATATATATATATATATATAAGCATAATACTATACTACCACGTCCTCATAAAGATTTAGTATTATCGTGAATGTATTGAATTTGGTACAATAAACTGCCATATGTCGGGAAAATATCTGATGCTAGCTTTGTATTTAACTTTCTAGAATGTTTCTTGCTCTTGTATCTTTTGCCAGCTCCATTTCACATGCTTTAAATCCTTGTCGAATTCTTCCCCGCGGCCGCCTATGATTTCCCACATTCTCAAAAACTGACATGTTTCTTATTTAAACGATCCGATATTGAAAAATAACTGGATAAACATTAACACCAATGGAAGAACATACACAGTGGAGCGGTGCACCAGCCACATCCTGCGGTAGCAGTACATACACACGTATGCAACCTTACTTTGCTAATTCTGTTCCAACCTTTTTTTCAGAAATATGTTTCGATGCTACATTTTGTTTTGATAACAGTCATGATCATGGCAGATGCAGATGATTCTTCTAATGGTGAAACCAGCGAAAATGAGGCACGTCTTCCCGTTAAGGAATTCTTAACCCTAAAAGGGAAATCAGCTTCAGCGGTAAGATGAGAAAACCAGAAGTATAGATTTTTTACAGTTTTTATTTTTTGGTTTGATCCTACAGCTGTCAAGGTTACTTTAGGAAAAGATATTAAATATGGTTGTGCTTCTGCAATGATGTCCAGGAAATGGAGAAGAATATTGAAGCAGACAAGGATAGAGGTAAGAGCGAAAGAGAAACCAGGCGCCTAATCTGGATTTTCAACCATTAGATAAATTCATTTAGAGCCTAAAGGGTAACGAAGGAAACTTATTTTAACATCAACAAGTTTTCGATGATAAAAATGCTAATTAATTTTGAATAAAAATATTTTTCGAAAATTTCCAGACAATCTACAGAAATATGATTGGAATGTGCATTACTGTGAAGTATATCACAAATACCATTCCCTCTTATTCACATCCTTAAGTTTTATTCTTCACTCTATCACCTTCGGTGTTGCCATGTCACGTGCGATTGCTAGTTATATTTAAATTTTAAACCGATGTAGATTTCTAGTTTTTCAATTATTCATCTCCACTTTTCAAGGTTTGTTTAATTTAAATCCACTTTTCAAGGTTTTATTAGTTTAAACTAGCATGTTTTAATAATTAATTTTTCATGTACAAAAATTGTATTTCAAACAATGTTTTGATGATGCACTAACTAGTTTATGAATTGTAGTTTGTTAGGTCAGTGTTGTATTTATTTGTATATATATTAGTTCTTGAATAAAAAAGAGGTGCATTGTTATGCCGATAGTAAAATATGAGGTTTTGTAAAGACATTGAAGCAATTTCAAGATGTTTTGAAGAGTTATGTCAACCTAGTATGGCATGTAAGTTTTCTACAGTCATCAAATTAATAATGAGATGCACTGAAGAGGCATATCGAACCTGGGTAGCAAGGTAGCAAACATACATATCTCACAACCAACCAACAATTATGGTAGTTAGACGACCACTCCAGTGTGGCTTTGTCCCAAATAGAAAACGGATCATAATATATTATCGTGCGACATGGACCATGTCATCTAGACAAGACATAATTGATTTTTCGAATTAAATGTGGATTTCTAGATTTGTAGAAGTAATTTCAAGATTTCATTCCAACCAAGACATTATTGATGTTTTAACTGAAGGTATATCTTTATTAGCCTTCATGATCATGTTGGTATCACATGCCAATTTTTTTGTGGGATGGGATCTAGTTTCTATTGTCTTGTAAATTTTATCCAATGCCAGAACATAAAACCATGTACCTATAATAGTATTTACAATATTATTACTTATTGTACCATCCATGAAGAAGAAGTTTAAGCTGGTTTGGAATAGGCATTTTGTTTTTTGGGGGTTTTTTGGGGGAGGGGGAGAGGGGGGGGATGGGAACTTGGTTCATTTAACCTCCTAATGTACAACCATGAAAATACACCAATTAGGTCCTTAGCAAGGCAGTTTAATATTTATGACTTATTATAGACTCTCGCAAGCATAGACCTTTAATTTTAGTAGGGATAGAAATATCAATTCCAAGTGGGATCAAATATCATTTCAATTGTTCTTTTAATAAATTTGTATGATGAAACAAAATACTATGTACTTAGAGAGGCACATATGAAGGTTTGATTGTTATAGTTTATCACAATTGGAGGTTTATGTTGTATTAGCATAGACCTGAAATTTCTATGTGTGATAGGATCTTTATTAAAATAACTCTGAAGAGGTTTCTATTCACATATATCTCTCCATGTCAGTGAATGAGTGTGAATATTACATAAAGCTTGTTTTTTAAATACCATAATAGGTCCTAAAAAACTTTGAAATGAGATTTTATGTGATGTGTAGTATATAATGGTGTTATGGGGAAGAAACATGAGATATATTTAGACCTGATAAATTTCTTATGTGCTTCAAGGAGTTATATTGAAATGAATTTTTTTCTTGGAGTACTTAAGTGTGAGATCCCATATGTAAGTTAATATTTAAGAGGTGTCTTAAATGAGTAGAGTGTATGCAATTTTATATGTGACTTTTGTGTAAGGATTTCAACTTAGTTGACTTTGAGATAACCAAGGTTAATTTTCCATTTTAAATATTTACCATTTGAGGTTCTCGTGATAGAATTATCGTTTAGAGTAAAAAATGTAAGTCAATTATAACTATGTCAAGTGATTATTCTCTTTCTCAACTCAATAAATAATATAAAAGTTGAGATAGGTTACAAAGAGTATTAACATGTTCTATGTATAGATTTACGAGGTTGAAGATGAGGAAATTATAGTAACAATTATTGAATTGTTTGATTTGTTGAATGGAATTGAGAGAGGTATGTATAAAATTAAGCTACTTAGCTTTAAAAATGGTGAAGGGATTGGATAAATGTAAAATGATTATTTCAAATTTCGTTCACATAAAATTTAGGGTGTTACAATATGATTTAGTAATGATCCAACCCATGGGTGGAAATATGCTACTTGATTAGATTATGATATTGTAATATTTTCTTAGAATAATCTAATCAAGGATTGAATGTTAGCTTCCATATATCATATACCATTTTTCCAAACATTCAACATGTTATCCCTCCTCTCACAAAACAAATGGAATGGATTGTAAGATCTAAAAACATTCTTCCTCTCCATATACACTCATATAATAAATTGGATCAAGTTAAATTCCTCTAAAGAAGAATGGAAAACGAGCTCACTACCATGAAAAGGAAACAAGCTTAGTCATCTGATAGGACTTTCCATTAGAACATGCCTTCTTTTGAGTCAAATACATTGCATCAAGGAAACATTTTCCTCATTAAACCACTATAATAATCGTTCCCTGTTGTTTCCAATCTAAATAAAGTTCTAGTTCTTATTCCAAATATCCTAGAAGAAGATATGAATTTGAATTACACATGCATATTTCCATATGATTGAAATAATATTTCTTTTATCTAGAAACGAGTAAAGCTCTAATGGTGTAGACTTATGTGGCACCAAGGATAATTTTAGTGGAAAATTTTTCGTAAACTCCTAAAAATTAAAAGTTTTGGAAATTGGAAATGGTGAGTTTTTCAGAAATTGGCTGACGCCAAATTCATCTAAAATTTTGACCAAGAGGTCATTTGTATGGGTCATTTTTCCTACTATTTACATTAAAAATGAACTCAGGCATGTATTTTTCCAACATTTCGAACCAAACTGCACTCATATTTACCAAGGTATAATACATATCATTGAGGTATAATACATGTTTTTGGTTATGGAGCCTAATCTTATTGGTTAACACTCTTAGACACGGGGATTGACACATTTTATATGTATTTATTCATTGTGAAATATAGGTCATTGATTATTAGGTCAAAAATCTAATGGTATAGCTTAGGATTGTTTTTTCTTTATTTCCCTAACACATACATCAACTGTCCAAGCTATCAATTAAAAGACACATTTGGACTTTTTCAGCATATAGATGATTGTCTAAGCCTATCATCTTATACCTCTATTGTCCCACATTGTTCGTTATACAATATGTCATCCAAAATAGTTGTCATCTTACCCAACAGCCATCCAACACCTCTTTCATCTGACATAGCTACCATCCATCACCTCACCCATCCTACCCCCTACCATTCACCCGTTTATCACCCAACCCTCTATCGTGAAGGCCTGTAGCATCCAGCCCTATAGCCGTCTACCCAATTGTGTAGAGACGACGAATATAATGATGTTCATCTGACTAACTATGTATGATACAAGAATCCAAGATTGGAAGAGATGATTATGGAAGAGACGTTCATCTATTCTAGGGAGAGATGGCCAAGAAGGGGACGACCGTCCAATCTATGTAATGCCCGTTCTTTGTGCTCCAGGCAGGCGGCCTATCCCCACAGCACGGGGCTCCAAAAATAGAATAAAATAAAAATTTCTATGTTATGGTAGCTGGCAGTGGTTGAAGCGCCTTTCCTCCTGGTGGGTGGCCGCACCTGCCCATTTATTAAAACTTTGACTAACCACCTCCTGTCACGTGGTCTTCCTCTCTGCCCAAAAACCACGTATGCTTGTTTTGCACTCCATCAAATGCTGAAACAGATGAATTGCTCAGGCGTGTTCTGGACAGTGGATGCGTTGATGGTGAAATGAAGGTCTGTCGCCTTAATGTTGCGTGAGTCTGGTTTGACGTGGGTACAGATGAAGCTACAAGATAGTGTAGCAGGCGTGTTACCTCCTGGGCGCGTCCTTGGGTGCTGCAAGGTGTGTTCTTGCTGGGGATTTACAGCAACAACCTGTGACATTGAATTACCAGGCGGCAGGAGCATTTCGGTGAGGCAGAAGCCGTTTTGAGCGCTTCCAACGAGCAGGTTGTCTAACTACCTTGTTATCCGTTCAGTTTTGACTGCATCCTCAGTTTCAGATTTCTCCTTCAAGATCTGTTTCTCAAAATCGATTAAGTGACAGTGTGAGTGTTGCCAGGAGACCCGATGAAATTTATTACAGAGATCCTCTACTGAGACCTTACTGTTTTACGATGTAGCTCATGGGAGAGGGTCTCTCGGAGGTGGATCTGTTTCAGATCAGAATATTCCTGAAGCACGTTTACCTTGCCATAGTAATGGCACATGCTTTTTGTGTTGGTGACAGATCACACCCGTGGGCACAGGAGATCTATGCAATGTTGGAGAAAATGTCTTGGGAGAGGAAGGTAGCAGGATATTTTCTCAGACCCAGAGCAAATGAAATTTGAAGTGCTTCCTGGGAGTTTGAATAAATTTGTTGGTAACCATAATGTAAGTTATCTCCATGTCAGTAGCTGTAACAGTTGCTTTTATGCAAAAAAGGAAACTCGAAGACAGTTTTAGGGTTTTGAGTAATCTTTCAAGCTGCACCAGATTTTTAAAATCACAAAAGGAACTAAACTTTCGAAGTTTAGTGGAAAGAATGTTAAATACGTTTCTCAGTGGTTGAGCAAGCAGTATGAGTTGTCCTTTTTTTATGTGCTGAGTTTATGTTTTGAGGTTTTCAACAAATTGGTTAATCAAACAAGAATGGAACTGTATGAGTAAGGCCACTCTTCCATCATTATGCATAATCAAACATGAAGGGGGTCCTCGATGTGCTCAAAGCCTTTCAAAACACAAAAAAAAAAGAACCAGTAGCAGAAGTCTGTATCAGCTATTCAAGAAAATAGGTAAAAGTTGAGTCTATGACAGCTTAAGGAAGACGTTAAAGCTCTGGAATCTTGCAGAATGGCAACATTATCTTCTTGAAGTTCGAATCACAGTCAGGTAGACACCAAAGTCAGGTATATCTCAATAATGGGAAGTAAATTTTGTTCACGCTTCTAAATTCAAACTTGGGTCATTGTTAGAGAAGCTGATGAGTCTCTATCGAGCTCTAATCCCTCAAAATGCTCCTAACTCGATGAAGAAGTGCAAAAGATAGTTCTTGTCTTTTGACATTCCTGTCTCTTGAACTTGCTAGGAAAGGTGAACTGACCTTCTTGAGTTTTCAAGATTGAAAGGCCAACTTAGGAAGTCGTAGGGGTGGCTCGAGGTTCTTTTGAAGAGTGAGTTAGTGTTGTGTGGAATCATGATTAAATAGATAAGAAAGGTGTTCGAGAATTGGACTGAGAATTATAGAAAATACAAGAGTTGAGAGTGAATGTTTTCACCGAGATTTTGATGCTGTCCCCAAATCTGATGAAGGAAAAGGTTGTGTTTCATCACGGTAGATGCCTACTCGAGCCAGGAGCATGGTGTAATCAGTATGTCTCGTGTCCGAGCTTCAAAACATGGGGTTGGTTTGTAGCTGTTTTTCACTGCGTGAATGTGGCGCCAGCACGAACTCGCAGAGCACTTTGGGTTAAAGGCAAGCAACGGCATTGAAACAATCATATGCATATGGAGATGGCGTTTTAAACCAGGCATGTTAAATCTACTCCCTGTAATAGTTTTCTACCTTCTTTCAGTATCTTGAAATGAATATTCTTTCCTCTTGAATAGCGCCTAGACTAGATGTTTTCGTGGTTGTTTATATCACTGCCTGATTGTGTGGTTGTTCCTTTAAATCTTATTCCAATTTCACTGATTTTGCTTGGAATGTTCCTTCCGCTCTTATAGCTTACTATATTTCATATTTTTCTAAATGGGTTACTGCAATATTGAGTGATGCAATCTAGTTCGTAGGGAAGGAAACATTATTGAGTTTTGTTTGCCTATATGACTTTCTTTTAAAAAGAATTCTGTGATGGTAATTATAATTGAAGGTTACTAAATAGAAGGTTAAGCCTACATACCTCTTTTGGTTGAATAAATACGCATTTCCTATTTAGGGATCTCTTGTTTTGCTAGAAGGTACATTAATAGTGACGTTGTGTTCTGAAACTTGTTTAAGCCTGTGGGCATTCCGTACTTTATGTTTGATTAGAAAATGGCATTTGGGGTTTGTTTTAGAACTGTATATGGTTGACTGTTGTACCTAGTCTAGATGAGGGATAACCTGGCATCTTTTTGACCTCCACGTGTTGAGAGAATTACTATACCTATTTCTTGATGTAAACTCTTGTATGATTAAAGCAAGGGGAAACATTGTAAGTTTAACTGAATGAAATCTCTACAATTTTTATTAAGGATTGCAAGCAAGCTATTACTAGCTAGACTGAAACAAAAGTTGTAGGTGAATCCATGGTACTGGACTCGTGAACTCGTTTCCTGTTAGATGACAGCTGATTTCAGTGATAATATCATAGGTGGCTGTTATATTTATCTGTTTGATACTCGCTAAGACTTTTCCTCGATAAGCCCACATGGATCGGGTAAAATTTTCCATCTTCTATACCTTTGGCAAGGAGTTCATAGAACTTCTAGCCCTGACCGCACTGCGTAACCTTCCTGATAGCTATGTGCGTTGGTTCTTGGTTTGTGCTTGTACTCGTGGTAAGGTCTTTTGAGTCTGGGACATCGTTGGTGTTTTGCCCTCTACGTATCGAATCCCTTTGTTTTCAAACTCGAATACCTTGTACTTCAAAATTGGTTACTAAAAGGTCCCATTTTGTGGCCTTGTTAGGGAAATCAATTTTTATTTTAATGTTTTTTGACATTGTCTGAATTATATAAAAATTATTAACGACTTTTGGGTTTAGTCTTCCCTTATATTATGTAGATAAGTTGACGATTAGGATAGGGTTTTTTGGTAGAATAATGGCCCTTTCTGTGTCTCTTTCGTACGCTTTTGGAAGAGTGGATTTTGTTTTGGTTAACTTGTACTTCATTTTAAGAAATCCGATAAGGAGGTAGTGGTAAACTCCTTGGTTAAAACCAAAACTATAGTTGTGTTGTTTTAAGGGCGTCGAACCCATATTACTTTGGAGCCCCCTGGAAGAATTGGATAACGTCATTTTCGCTTCGCGCCTACGATCATTATTAGTACGCTTTGTCTTCTCTTGGACCCCTTAGTTGGATGAAGTAAATTTTGGATTCCTATCACGTAACCCATAGCATTACATGAAGGAGATATCAACACTCTTGACTTTCTTGTTTTCCAACCCATAAGGTCTTGCCTTGATTTATGTAATTTTGTTCTTACTAGTATTTGGACTTTCTCCTTGTTGGATAATTTTAGTTTTCTCTCTCATGAGATTAATATTGGAGTTGTGAGTTGTGTTTTAATCCATTTCTGAATTTAGAATATTCCTTTCTTGATATTGTTAATTGTTAGCTTACTATTGCATTGTGTAGCCTTAACATGCTCAGTTCTTGCGAACTGACTTTAGTTAATATTTGTGCAAATGGATTATGCGAGTAGACTAGAAGAAAAGAGTGTAAAAGTTTCATCTGTACCATTATGAAGTTCCTTGTAAAAAAAAATGTCCAATGTGTTGTAAATTGTGTAACATTGCTTGTAAAGAGAGTTGATATGACCTCTTGCCTTGTATTGTTTGGTAATGGTGAAATAAAGTGTCTTGTGCTTGTGTAGTTAAGCTTGAAATTATCCTTGTGAGAAATGGCATTCAATCTTTACATTGATATGAGTATTGTAAAACTTTGATCTTGAGAATAAATTATTAAGTTAAATCTTTCTAAGACTTAGCGACAATATTTTATAAGTAAAGAAAAATGAGTCGGTTAACCCTTAAAGAAGCTAAACAAAAATAATGATTTTATGTTCAACAAATAAATGTAAAGGTGATCTATTTGAAATCAAATAATTCCATGAGTGATCAAAATGAAAACATCCTTTGTGAGGTAAACATTTATTAATCGATACCCCTAGCTAAACTAGTGAACACTATCCCTTTGGGGTGAACTCTTAAACAAGCTTAAAGGAAAACAATGGTTAGTTTCTGGAAGATATTAAGATTTAGTAAGTAGGAGAAGACTTTAAGTGAACTACTCCACAGTGTCTAAGAAATTAACTTAGTTGGTGAGATGAATTTGTGCGAACCATATATTGATTCCTTCTGAAAACTTAAGTCATGAGCTAAAAGGGTGTCTTACCAAAATAAATAAACCCTGACCATTTCTTACTATGGCTTGCCCTAGCTGTGAGTGTGTCATGTGGTTGGACTTCCATGTTGTCTCGTCAAAAAGAAAAATAATTTGTCCTTGATAAGTGTGAACGTTTCCGTGCTGACCTTGTGGTCATCTCCGTAACAAGTGGTTCCCAGAGTTGGTTGTAACTTTGTGACGACATGTTGTGTCGTGTTCTGTGTCGAAGCAAGTCAAAAAAAATTTATCCTGTCTTTTACTGTGTTGCGTGTGTGCTTGATTTTGGGTTGTTACAATTACATAAATAATGTATAATGTTAAGTTTGTAGATTTTTTCTTTAATAATCATCTAATATTGGCATATCAGTTTTCTTAGACGTCCTCCTAACTTATGCCCAATATATCGGTATGTTACATATCTCAAAAATATGCAGCATAGTTAAAATATGCCTTAGATGTCACGATTTTGAGGTACTTATTTGGACATTATGTAAAAAATATTTTTTTGATATAAGGTAAAAAATATAATTATGACATTTTCCAAGATTGATATCTTTCGAGTCTATTTTAAATAGTTGTATTCAAGTTATATATTTACTATGTACTACTCAAAATAAATAAAATGTAACTTTGATGTAAATCTATGATATAATAAATATAAGTATCTACAAATGATAAGATTGATATCAATCTCAAGGTATGTGTTCATTAGAAACTATGGTGGATATCGGAGGAGAAGGGTAATACGAACTTTTGAAAAGTTCCAAGGTTAGGGAAGTTGAAAAGGATGCATATCAGTGTGATTACAGGAAAAGATTTCCCCCCTGTGCAACCCTTATCATATGGGTAATTCAATCCATTATTGTGGCCATTAACATTGAATCCTTCTAGTTTTACCTATGTTTTAATTTAATATAATACAATTTACATATGATGTACACATAAAATATTTAATTGAGGTTTTAACTCAATATTTAACCTATCTTTATGTCATTTGAATCTGGTTGTTCCACTATTTTGTAATCAATCCCCTTTTATTTTTATTGACCAAGTGTGCCATATCATTACTTTTTATCTAATTATTGGTATCAAATGTTAATTTTCAATATAGACTTTTGTGTTTCAAAATATCTTTATTGCGAATGGACATTATCACTATCTAAAAAAAAAAAATTGGATTTTGATGAAAAATATTTGTCAACAAAATGCATGTGGATGCAATACAGCAACTTGCTTAAAAATAATTGGAGGTCCCATATGGCTATGTTAAAGGTAATGAAATTCTAAATGATTTTTTTCCCACTTCTCTATCCTATTATTTTCACAAGTGATTCCACCTATAATGTACCACATGCAATCATTAATAGGATGTGGCCCTCCTGGAAATGGTACCAACAATAACCTTGAATATCACAAGGGCTATTAGCAAATGCAAAATATAATATTTGTATTTGGGACAGTTGA
The DNA here is from genome assembly GCA_019776745.2 of Taxus chinensis. Taxonomy (NCBI): domain Eukaryota; kingdom Viridiplantae; phylum Streptophyta; class Pinopsida; order Cupressales; family Taxaceae; genus Taxus; species Taxus chinensis. The sequence goes on from CM034146.1 coordinate 811,288,351, forward strand.
GTGCATACCACGTCTATAAAGTTTGATTTGAAGTTGATGTACTTAGCCATGTGGGTCGGGGATATCATTAATGACAATTGAAATTACCATTTAAAGAAGCTCAAAGGTATTTGACCATCCATAAAATTTATTGATGAAATAGATAGCCTTGCTTCATACTGTATCTACACTTTATGAAACAAATCCAAGGCATATTTGCAACATAAGTGCTAGAGGATTTGACATTCGATGGATTTGACTGATGTCTTCAATGCAAGGGAACTACAACACACGGGTTCAGATGGAATGAAAATGATCTTTTGAGGACAATTATCAAGAAAGTGATCTATAGAAAAGCACGCAAGTGGTACTTGAATTAGGTGAGATTAGGTAGCTTACATTCAAGCCTGGAAATTGTACAGGCTGTAGGTTGTTTTATTATGATTTAAACCATAATTTTTTATTTACAAGGGAATAAAAAATTAGAAACCCTAGACAATGATAGGTTGAAATTTTTGAAAACCGTAAAGTTGTCTTTAAGTAGTTTATATAAAAACATAATACCTATTTATATATAAATGACACAACTTATGTACATATATATCTATAAAAGTTACTGTAAATTACAGCCACCTGAAAGAGCTAAGCCTTCAACAAATTTTGATTTGAGAGGCACAGATAATTTGAAATTCCAGGCCTGCTTACATTTTTGGAGGGCTAGTAAAAAGAGATGTCAACTTTCTAATGTTTATAAAAGTGAAGGACATATTTGATTTACATGAAATTTATTCCCATGAATAGTCAAATAAATTATTCGGGAAAGGAGTGGAGGAGTTTTGAGAAGGGTATGCACTAGGCAAAATGTGTAAGTGCAAAATAGACAATCATTATGCTCCTCAAAAGAGATTTGTATAAACAAATGATAGTTTAGATGAATGCTCTATTTATAGGAAAATCAATTGACATTTTTCTCACAATTTTTTTTACATAAAGTATAGATTTTCTTTAAGTATCAAAATAAAGACAACACCTTTCTTTTGCACGATTCCCACATTTAAAAATATGAAATTATAAGTGTCCTAAATATCATGTAATTGTAATTATTTATCTTGTAATTCAATTAAAATATTATTTAGTTTATGTTATCATTTTTTTGTGTCGAACCTTCCTTAAATGTAAATTTGTGTGTATATTATATAATATATATATATATTGGTGTTGTGTGTGTGTGTGTGGTGTATATGTATATATGTATGTGTATATATATATATATATGTATATATGTGTGTGTGTGTGTGTGTGTGTGTGTGTGTGTGTGTGTGTGTGTGGTGTGTGTGTGTGTTTTTGTTTGTCTTTTGCTTTAAATATATATATATCGTATATATGTATATGTATATATATGTATATATATATGTGTGTGTGTGTGTGTGTGTGTGTGTGTGTATACATACATATATATGTGTGTGTGTATATATATATATATAAGCATAATACTATGCTACCACGTCATTACACCGAAGGTATTCCCCCTATGGTAATGGACCTCCGGATGTTTGTTCGACTGTGTTATATTTGATGGTTTGACAGCCGTCTGCATGCTTTTCACGTTTTCTGGCAGTTTTTACTTTTTAAAACTATTTTTGCTATTTTTGTGGCAGTTGCATGTTTTCCTCTTTTGACTTCATCAACTCACCAGCATTATCTTCCATAGTTGGGAAACTCTTCTCAACGGATGAGCGTAACATTGCTTTGTCTTGATCAATAACACATTTTTGTGGGTGGATATTGATCTCTAACAGTGCTATCGTCGTCACATCAGATGGCAGCAGGCATTGACCCCAGCTCTACACTATCTGACATTGAAGGCCAGCTCAAGGATCGTTTTTACACTCTCTCATATGCATTTTTTCCTTCGCATTTTCAGTATTTTCAATGCTTTTGGGTTTGTTGTTTCTTAGTTTCGTCCAATTGTTCCAATTTGGTTGAGATCTGCAGTACTATTCTTTTTCTTTAGCCTAATAGTGTTTAATATGAAATATCTTTTCATTTTGATCAATTGTTATTTTCATGAAAATGAGGGGTCAAATTTGTGCATGCCCACAAATAGAGGGCTTTAAACGTGTTGGGGTTTGAACCTGCCACCTTCATCATTTTTTGTGTTTTTAACCGTAGCAAAGGATGGGCCCTTTTTTTAAGACCCTGTCACAACCTCTGCAAAAGAGACTTCTGAATATATTTTCTTATCTTGTGAGGGACTGTAATTAAAACTGATGATGTCTTTGATTGGATTGTGAAGTTTAGGGTATTTGTTTATGAGCGTTGGGATTTTTTAGAGAATATGGGAAAATGCTTACTTCTGCACCCAATTCTGATTGAGTTTTTTGTTTTATTCTGGATTTTAATTACATGTGGTGATGTCTAATAATTGGATTGTGAAGCATTGGGTCAGGGTGTCTATTTTCATGGGCTGGTTTTAACTGTGAATACAGATAAGTGCCTTCTTCTGCACTCAATTCCAAATGAATTTTCTTATGTTAGTCTGTATTTTTACAAGATTTTATGAGGTTTTTGGATTGGCTTATGCAATTTTGAGTGTCTGCTAATTTGGGTCGGTGGTTGATGCAGTGAATTTGGATGAGTGCTTGATGACTAGGATACAAGAAATGTCCCTAGATTATCATTTCACCATGGAGCAAGAAGTGGGCTCTTCTACTCATGCCTTCTTTGGCTTCAATGGTAAGTATACAGATATTGAAGAGTACTATTTTTTATATGACCTTCTTTTTTAGCAATTGAGGGCCTAGGAGAATCTATGACTCTGCCCCTTCATTTTGTTGTAGGGGCAGAGTCAAATGCATTCCTTATAAATTCTCAGTGAGATTTTACAAAATTTTATGAGGTTTTCAGATTGGCTTCTACAGTTTTGAGTGTCTACTAATTTGGGTTGGTCATTTATGTAGTGAATTCTGATGAGTGCTTGATGACTAGGATGCAAGAAATGTCCCTGGATCATCGTTTCACCGTGGAGCAAGAAGTGTGCTCTTCTACTCATGCCTTCTTTGGCTTCAATGGTAAGTATACAGATATTGAAGAGTACTATTTTTTATATGATCTTATTTTTTAGCAGTTAAGGGCCTAAGAGAATTCATGAATAAAATGTTATGCGATACAGGGACCTTATTTTTTAGCCTTCCTGATGAATTTTATATTCTTGATTAGCTCTGTTCAGGTATGGCTTACTGTGTTTTATATAAGAAGAAATTGCTTAACGTTACTAACATAGAAGACAATCTATCATAGATGAGATACTTTTAAGCTCGGACTGTTGGCATGTTATTTTTTAGGATACAATGATACATTCAACGTATATCCTAGTATAGTCTTATGTCATGGGGTTTAGATTATAATACTGTATGTTTCTTGTAAGACATAATCTTTGTATTTTCAACTCCCATATTACTATAAATAGCTTTCTATTGATTCTACTTTACAATAAATCGGCTCTTTTACTCAAGAAATGAACTTTTGTAGAGCTTTCATTTACAATTCAATGGGGAAGATTTGGGATGGATGGCTTGTTTGAGGCAGCCCATGAATGACCTTTTTAATAATTGTTACATTGTAGGTGCATTATATTTAGTGTTTCATGAGCTTTATATACATAATCTATTAGAGAATGATCTTAGTCTTACTGTGGACTTTTATATCACAAATAATGTTCTTTTAAAATTAGTTTCATTTTTTCTAGATGATTTTTTCCAGTCTTGATTCTACTTGTATTTACTCGTCATTTGCATTTTCAGTAAACAAATCTAGTTCATTGGGATTGCTTACAAAAACCCAAAATCTTGAAATATTAACTCTGTAAAGCAGATATGTTAACTGATACCCTATTTAGTTGTCATTTAATAGATTTATTAGTTTAAGTTGCCAACATATTTCAATATATTAGTGGTACCTGCTTGTTAAGTGCCGCCAGCCAACAATCAGATCAAACCAAGTTCATCTAACATTCTAAAAAGAGAATGTACAAAATAAAATAGCAAATGAAATAAAAAAGTGTCTGAAATCAAAATGAATGCTATTAAAAACCATACCGAAGTACAAAAAACATTTTTTTTCAAATGCCTCAATTTGTATCCTTTGATAATTCCATAATCTATATCAAAAAAAAACCACACACACTCAGAATGGGTGAAAAAAGTGCAATTTTTTAGGATTGGCAAGGGTTTCAAGTTTCAACCCTAGGGAATACACTATAATGAATAATCCACTTGACACACATCATAGGAAACAAAAAAGAAAGGGGTTGCGACTGAAAATTAGTTCAGATCAAAGGAAATTATAAAAGGTGAAATAGGAAATTGAAACTTACTTTGAAATAGATGATTTTCCAAACTTGCTTTAGCCATAAACTCATAAACCAGCAACTTGTGTTCATCTTCACAATAATAACCAATAAGTTTCACCAAATGGGGATGACTCAACTACATGAGAAAGATGACCTCTTCCTGCAACCTATGAAATACAATTAAATCCTCCAATTGGATTAGGATTAAGCTCACAAAACCAGCTAACAAAACAAGGGTTATAAGTTTACCAACCATTCTTTGTGGCCCTGATGACCTTCTAGATCAAGGACCTTGACAGTAACTGGTGGGGATTTAAGCCCCTCCTTCCCTCAAGACAGAATCCAATCTAAATTTTGTAGTAATGGTTTTGAGCTCGTTCAATGTGAAATCATATGCATTGGAAAAAGATTTCTATCTAAAGACTTCAACCTCATGTCTAGCTGATGGGGAATTATTGTCTTAATTGATCTTTCTTGTGAATTGGACCTGGTAGGGATGATAACCAAGCATAGGAAAAACTAAAATTACACATTAAAAAAACCTTGAAGGGACCAGCACCCACATACAAAACTGTGATAGAGATCAATATCCACAATCAAAGTAGATCTGCATTCGAAGCTATATATTTTTATGTATTTTTCAGTTTGGAGATTCTCTACATTAAGGCATTTGAAGCTATACATTTTTCAGTTTGGAGATTGCCTATATCAAGCGATGGAAGCGATTGGTTTTATTTAGGGTTTTTTTTTACCCCTTTGGAAACAAAGAAGTGTTCTCTACTGTGAAGGGATCTTAGTTCTAGTTTATTTTAAAGGTTTAGTCCACCATTTATATGCAGAGATTATGAATTTCACATGTCATGGAACATGTTCAAATTTTGCATGGCCCCGAGGGGCCTTAGCTCTATCATGGTTCTTGTGGTCTTAGGGATCGTAGGAGCAACATATTATGTAGTAATGGTAATGAATTACAAGGCAAAATTATTCAAAGAAGGCATTTATGTTTTCTGGTCTTTCATAGTACTAGTTCTGTTCCACTTATTGGTGAGGACCGAGTGAATCCAAATCCTTTACATTATGATAAGTTGACAACATGATTTACGAGTGTGTTTGTGTACCATTGGTAGAATTTATTGTTTGTGTAAATTTCATCTGGGTTACAGTTTGATGGAATATATTTACCTCAGAAGTTCACCCTTACAAGGATATATGCGCCATGGGAACTCAATAATCATATATATTATTGCACTTGCATTCTCAAAAGAGGAATTTGAAAGATCTATGATAACTTGATATGCTTGCAATTGGGGATGTTATTGTGGAGTTGTTCTGGGGTAGTCGTTAACTGATCCACCGAATGTGCCTAAGTTGGAAACCAACGGCAGATGAATAGAGTGGACAGACTGTTCCATTGACCAATAGCATACCTAGATAGAGTTTTCAGCAAATAACAGGTTTCAATGCCCCTTCAGATTCAAGATTTCGGTACTCTTGGAATTGCTATCAGTTTAAGCCTCCACGATGTCAAAATTGTTGTGTTTGTGTGTCATGTGAGCCATTAATTATTTGGATAATGCATTTTCTTTCTATTTGATTTTCTAGCTGGAAAATAAAACAAAAATTTTTTTACATGCAAAACATTTTCCTGCATATGGAGCTTTTCTAAATCAATCCCATCTTATTCTTTGGCTTGATCAACTGATGTTAATTATGTTGACACCTCATCTATGCTTTTAGATAAAAATGAGTACACAAACTCTGTTTACTAGAGAGTCTACAACAGCAGTTAAAGCCAAAGTGATAGGATTGTTTAGCCTATGGTTGAAAGTAGGAATTGGGTGCATTTCAACTCTTGTTTCTTCACTCTAAGTTTTGTATCGATAGTACAAAAGATGATGTCTAGGGGGATGTTTCGTCTGAGTCGAAATGAACATTATCATAGTTTTTTGCATCGGTGTCCTCATTGAGAAAGTTCATTGTAATTATGTTAAGAGAAGAGGCAATGTTTGTTCGTATACAACGCTGAGAGGTTAGGGCATCACTGTCAATGAACATCGTATTTGGGAATCCCTCGTCAATATAAGATATCTTATGATCCATACTACAATTTGGGAATCCCATCAAGATACAGATAACTCATGATCCATACTATGAAGAATTTTTACATTGATGATGTTGACCTTGGTGCTAAAGACTATTGGTACAAGTATCACACTTTCTTTCATTTTTATTTAATTTACATCTTAATGCCTCTTTTAACTTCTACCTTCTTCTTAGGTATGAATGCAAAGATAGAGGTTCTCTACATGTCCACGGATTCTTATAGCTTGAGAATGCTCCAAATGTCGATACAATTGACTGGGTAGATACTACATTTATAGAGGTGGTGAGAAAATACTTTGACAAATACATGTCTACCTAGAATATTCGAACAACTACACAACACACAAATTTTGGCTGTGAAGAGCACGTTGGTGGTCTGGCCTAGAGATATAAGAACAACGTCGGTTTGAAAAGGCTTAACATACACAACGTCCGCTTCCAAAAGGTTTTTCTTTTCTTTCTTTAATGCATTTAAATTATATTTTCTATGTACATGGCAGAGAGTTCTTCGAACATAGTCACATTTAGCTCCAAATCTATGATGTGTCAATTGACATAATCTTTCACGCCATTAAAAGCAATTCAATTTTTCTGCAAATCCAGGCGCCCCATGCGGTAGAAATGCCTTAAATGGGTAGACATTAAAGTCTTTTACATCAAGATTGTTGATCGCGGTAGAGTGTTTGACGGTCCATTACCTGCAGGGTGCCGCCGAGCACTTGACTGGAAACTGAGTTAGAAGCATCAAACATTGGAATCTTGTGAGTCTGCATGGATATTTGCTTTCTCCACATGGAAACCTGTTGTATTATGATAACATGGTAAATGGAAGTCTATGGGACATCCTACATGGTGAGTACAATGATTATGTTATGAAGAAGAAAGGAGGAGTCAATACTACTATCACTCAACAAAAATAACCTGTCGTAAATACTACCCTCTACTTTGATAGCACCTCCACTACTAATTTACTCAAACTTCTTGTATCCAAAGTGATATCAAATGTATTCATGTTTAGTGCAAATAAAATTGGCCACAAAAGGTAACCACTTATGATATAAAAATTACAAATATACGGAAGTCTTCATGTATTCATGTTTAGTTCAAATAAAATAGTCCGCAAAAATCTACCACTCATAATATGAGATTTGCAAATGTGTATGTATGAATTTGTAACAATTTTGTAATGTACAGATAGAACCCTTAAATGTAATGCTTCATCTATACTCCTACACTTACACTATCAATCACACCCCTCATCAACATCAACTACAAAAGTAATAACTATCCCTCTAAATCAAATAACATTTACCGTTTGACATTCACATTGCATTGTACACATACAATTACTAGTCATAAAGATTTTGTATTATCGTGAATGTATTGAATTAGGTACAATATACTGCCATATGTCGGGAAAATATCTAGAATGTTTCTTGCTTTTGTATCTTTTGCAAGCTCCATTTCACATGCTTTAAATCCTTGTCGAATTCTTTCCCACGAACCCATTTTCCCCTCGGCCGCCTATGATTTCCCACATTCTCAAAAACTGACATGTTTCTTATTTAAACGATCCGATATTGAAAAATAACTGGATAAACATTAACACCAATGGAAGAACATACACAGTGGAGCGGTGCACCAGCCACATCCTACGCTAGCAGTACAAACAAAGGTATGCAACCTTACTTTGCTAATTCTGTTACAACCTATTTTTCAGAAATATGTTTCGATGCTACATTTTGTTTTGATAACAGTCATGATCATGGCAGATGCAGATGATTCTTCTGATGGTGAAACCAGCGAAAATGAGGCACGTTTTCCCGTTAAGCAATTCTTAACCCTAAAAGGGAAATCTGCTTCAGTGGTAAGATGAGAAAATCAGATGTATAGATTTTTTACAGTATTATTTTTTGGTTTGATCCTACAGTTGTGAAGGTTACTTTAGGAAAAGATATTAAATATGGTTGTGCTTCTGCAATGATTTCCAGGAAATGGAGAAGAATATTGAAGCATTCAAAGATAGAGGTAAGAGCGAAAGAGAAAACCAGGCGCCTAATCTGGATCTTTCCCTCTTGCCTGCTTGGAAGGCAGTGGAGCCACAGAAAAGCCTACTTGATGTCTCCCCTTCTACAAATGGGAATGCTTTCAGGTATTCTCCGCAAGAAGTTTCTCCTTCAATTATTTTACAAAATGTCTATCAGAAAATTTCGGCCATTAAATATGATTGCAAGCGGTCAGCCCTCAAACATATGTGATGTTTAGGCTGAGCAATTTATTTTATATTACAGTAAGTTAAAAACTTTAACCAGACAGTTACATCTGTAATGTAATATGTTTATTTTTTTGTTGATTTGAAGGCCTACTTTCACACAGAGCAAGAACCAACCAGGACATAACCAACTCACTATTTTCTATAAAGGAACAATCAATGTTTACAATGTGACACCTGATTTGGTAAACTATGATTGAAACTCGAATGTATTCAGTTTTTAAATTATATTCTATTTAATTTGGAGTTGATAAATTTAAAATGATTATTACTTAGATATATTGTTAAATTTTTTCAGTGCAGGCAAAAGCTATAATGTTGGCAGCAAACAATAATAACAGTGCATTGTGTCCCACTCCCTCGACATGCCACACCAGTTACATCCAACCTGCTCTCACGCCCAAAACTGGTGAATAAGAAACAATTAGTTCTATCATTTAAATGTATTTTACTATTTGTGCGAAAAATATTACTTACAAGAGGTGGTGGATGTAATAGGTGTAGCAGCATTCAAAGATTCCAATTGCTCGACGAAATTCCCTAAAGCGTTTTATGGAAAAAAGGAAGGACAGGGTTCTTTCTAGGCCTCGATATTCCACTTGTCACCATCATTAACTTTAATGTAAAACTTCTTCTTAGTTATCTTGCCTAACAATTGGGTCCACCTAACACCTCATTTGTGCGATAAGAAATTTTTGAAGATCTTATAGATAGGCCATGACATTACGATAAGGAAAGTCACAGGGATTTTTGTAAACATATGGAATGTAATTTTTTGGTGCATCGGAGCCACCTCTCAATAATGATGTAAATATAGTCATGTTACTTTAACTATGTACTACCTTTGTTATATGTTCTTTAATTAGCAATCCTACGCAAGTAGTGCAATGTGAACACTAAAAGGGATTAGGAAGAGGAATGAAGAGTGGAAGAAGTGTGAAGGGCTGAAATTAAAGGCAATAAATCTATTAGTGGAATTTGATAAAGGAGAAGGCGAAGTGGAGGAAAATATGGATGGAAGCATAAAATGAGATACATAAGCTTGCATAGAGGGAAACATGTAAATGTCCTTTTTAACCTTCTCATCAAGTGCTGTAAATTTTCTTGATCTATAATTAAAAAGCTATGATGTGGCTTTATTTTAAAATAAAAGAAACAATTAATTTGTTTGACGAATTAGAAATGTGAAGGTGTGTGTTGTTGCACAAGTTCACAATGGAAAATGTCATGTCAATGTTGTCTTGTTAAAGTACGAGAGACAAAGTATATACTCTCAGTATCAACATCAGTGTTATAAGAGGCACAATTGTAGTAGAGGATTTGGTCTATGTAGAAGATATGTGGAAACACAAACTCGATAACCTCGACACCGACATCCGAGACTATTTTGGCATGGTGGATAGCACAGAAAATGTGGGAATTTTGACAACAATTCTCTATTCTAACAATGTCACGCAAAACAAAGGAATGTTATTTAACAAGAAAAATGGAGGACCTAAACAAATCCACAAGATGTTATGAATGGGTCACCTTGTACCCACCGAAAATCATAACTATTCACACAATGTACATGCCCAGTAGAGGAGGCAACACGACAAAATGTCACGTGTGGTTCCAAATTTGAACTCTTCAAAGGCTACTGAGGAATTGTGATGACCCGTGCGTAAAGGGAAAAGACTCAGGGAAGTGGCCTTGGTATCAATTTTTATGTCACCCTCAAATCCTTTGCGGAGTGCCATACACTGTTGATTATAGACAAGAAGCTTACATATGCCCGTGTACATCAAAGTTACCCATACTAGAGTCCACAGTAAGATGGGACCATGTGGATGCATACATAGAGGCTTCTTTAGTGGCCCTTATAGATTGGGAAGCTTGGAACCCCATGCTAATAATGATCTAGCTCATCTTGCACCTGCTTTCTATAAAGTAATGAACATAAATTAAATCCTGACAAAGTACAAGGAAATTAGAAAATTAGAGAGAAAAATATTAAATATGTTGTGTTGTACGTAGAGAACATAAATCACATCATTGTCATGAAGCCTATCCTCGAAGCCAAAAGTGGGAATAAATCAACAAAATAGAGAAATGGGTTCAAAGGAAAAATGGTTTGTTAGTGTTTTCTGTGCTTCAAATGCATTCATTTTCATCAGTGAGAAATTGTACGGATTCAAGATTAGTTTAAAACTTCTAATTGAAATACAAAGTCCTCCTTTCTCTCATTCGAGCAACCATTAGCGGGGCTCAATTATCAATGATTGTTTTTGCATCATTGGATTTCCTACAATTAGAGGAGACATTGAAATGTTACCAATGATAGGGTACTTCTCATATTTGTGCCTATCAAGCCTCCCATATTGACAAAAACATATTTTATATTGAAAAATAAATTTCAAAACCAATAACAAATTAGAGAAAAATTAATACTAGTAAGATTCAGTTAAAAAATCTATAAATCCCTATCTTTGAAAAATAAATAACAACAAAGTTGAGATAAACATGGGTGGCCATCTTTTAGTTTGAATAATGACTCCATTGATTTTGAATCATCTACATAATGCAACAATAAAAATTAGGATCTCCTCACTGGAGAACAACCATCATATACCCACTTCTATTTTTTGTAAGTAATTACGAAAAACAAGCATGAAACCTTTATAGACAAAAACATATGCAAAATTCTTCTATTCATCAAACACTTAATGTGGTTGTACTTAGCTCCCATTTAGGACTAACTGAAATTCATCACAAAGTTTAAATGAGAAATTTAATTAAAGGATTCAATACAAAAAATGTACATACACCAAAATAGGAAAGCTATTATAATTATTATAAATTGGTGAATTACAGTTGATTTCAGAAAATGTGATGCCCTAAAATTATCCCAAGCATGGGAGTTAACTTGCTGGTCTTGTATTATCTTAGTTTGGAGAGCCTGTCTATTTTTTTGATGGAATTTTTCTTGATTAAAATGCATGTGATTATTTCCCTTGCAGACTCACTATTTTTGTTTAGAATCCTCTTTACATGTAGGTCTAGGGAATAGATTATCCAGTAATACCTCTGCGAAAATTAAAAGACAAATAACCATCAGGGGAAGGTTGAGGAAAATTTTCCATTAAATTAATTCTTTAAACTAAAAAAAGAAATATTAAAATATTGTAAAAAAATCTTTAGGTCTAGCTTTATGACCCTTCATGTTGATGCTGACTGATAAAGGGGTATGAATCTAGACCAGATTCATTGGTGATTAAAAACATCAAATCAAGTTCATCCATAAATATTTAATTAAAAAACTTACTTCAGCATCTCTACAAAGCTCATTGCCTCATCTATATCAAGAATTGCATTTGCCAACCATGACATAAAACTACCCTTTATTTCAATATTTGCCAATTTGTCTCCCTCCACATTAGGATACTCCTCTTGTTAAACACAAACTTGCCATTGTCATTTTTTGCTTGCATATTGGGGTGAGAATAAGTCAATGTCTCTTCTAAGCATTTTTCCCAAATCCAATTACAGAGGTGCATAATAAGTCACCACAAATGAGACACCTAGAATTATGTCATAGGCTCAATAATTATTTAACCTAGGCATGTTGAGGAGACTGCAAAACAAAAAAACTAGTTTTTTAACAAGCTTATGCATTATAGATAATGTATTTGGAATAAATTGTGTTGCATGCCTCTTGAATTCAAGAACTACACATGATTTCCCGAAAAAATTAGAACTGAAATTATGAAAGCTTAGTGGAACCCAATGAATCTTATTATTCGAAAGACTGATAAACAAGTATACAGAAAAATTTAAATTTTAACCTAAATATGCTGAGGGGACTCTACAGAGGATGTAATTTTTACTCTGTTAACCTAGTTAAGGGTATGATTCCATGAACAAATATGGGCTAAATTTATGAAAATAAGTTGAACACAATACATAATCTAACATGGAAATTCCATGTAAGGCATACCCAGATTCATTTATGACCAAAAGAGAATAAAGAATCAATTTTTTCTCAAAAACATAAATGAGTAAAGTTAAAATCCATTCTTACCATGGAAAATAATTTTGAGAATTCTTGCATCGTGAGCCATATGCCTAGCATCAATGCTCATACGCCCAACCCCACTTGATGAGAAAATCTATTGTCCGACTGTACAGAAATCGATTCATGGCATGCCTCCATTTTTACATGGATTGCTTCAAAACGTAATAGCACTACAAAAATCGCTTCACCATTAGGTTTCCTTTTTCAGCAAGACATCTGCAACAAGTAAAAAGAAATTTTATACAATAAAATTAAAATTGGTTGCAGCATGTAAAATCAGAAAAGCAAAATTGTTAAAAATAGCAAATCTACAAAAATAGCAAAGAAAGGCTAAATTGTCACCACACCCGTCAAAATCGTCTTTTACACTGTCAAATTTAACACAGTCCCATGAATTTCTGCAAAGCCCTTTCCCATAGGGGTAACACCTTCGGCGTAATTACTTTGTAAACTTTCCCAAACATCAACCATTATATTGTCAAGAAGTTGAGCCACGGGAAAAACATGAAGCACAAGCAAGTTATACATGAACATGCTATGCCAAAAAACACTTCTAATATGATTTGATTTCAATCCTACAATTGTAGCTATGATTTTTCAGCATGCATACAGTTTATTATTGATAGCGTGATAGTGTCCTAGGTTGAAATATTGCTAAAAATAGTAGTTCTAACCAATAATTACCTAAATTTAATATTGTTATCCTGTAAAATTGACGAGGGCAATTTTATAGGTAACCATTCCAAATTTTGTTCTGGTCCCTCGTCAGGGACCCCTCTGCGTTCGGAATGTTACAAAATCCCTTTCCGGGAAATCTAGTTCTCCGAACTTAGCCATTTGGTCCCTTTTTGGCTGGGCGCACCTTTTATCTGTGTTACGCAGAGTAAATTTGCGCCCCCTTCATTTCCTTTGGCGCACAGATTGACATGTTGACACATCAATTGTTGCACCTTCTCGTGATGTGCCTTTCTTGCGTGCGCCAAGGCGCATGCACCTTCATGTTAACATCTAAATTGTTGTGCCATGTTTTGGTGCACCAAAGGGCACAAGGAATGAAGTGTTGATAGTCATAAACTTACACCAAAAGGCACAAGTATTCCCATGTTGACACACGTTTATCCGCGCCAAAGGGCGCACCGTTTTACGTGTCGACACTTGTTTTGGTGTGCCTTTTAAAAAAGTGGTTGGCACATTTATTGCACCTTTGCCTATATATAGGCGCACCCGCCTTGTCAATTTCACATTTAAAAAAACGTGATAACTTTATTCCTCTGCACCTGTCAGCACGCCCATCGTCCTCGTGTCGTGTTCGTGGCCCCCGCTTCGTCTCTCACATTCTATATATTCTGGGTAGGTGGTTCTTACTCCTCTTGTGTTTTGTTTTGGTTGTTTGTGTGGTAGGATAGAATGAATATGCAAATCCATTAAACCCTCCTGTCATTCTTGCAACCTTTCCCCCCTAAACTATTTTCATCCCCTTTCTAGATTTGCTGGTTAGGAGGGATTTACCTCGAAAAATCAACCTGGATCTCCTTGTTGTGCCCCCTTCACCATCTAAAATCCCTGAAAAATAGGCCTGAAAGATCACAAACCTATCAGGAAAGAAAGAAAACCTTAATGATTAGTTTAAAACTGTGTTTTTCTCTTTGCGCAATCGCCACTCTTGTTGCATAGAATACAGTCACACCAAGAAGGTGCACTTTTCCCGCTTGTAACACGCTTAATCACCGCGCCATGTGAAAATCAAGTAAAACCTAAAAATTGGCGCGGGTGCAATTTTCCCTCTTGCAACAACAATATGTTATGCAAGTTTTCCCTACGCCGCGCCAAAGTCCCCTTGTACGCGCCTAAAGTTAGTGCTACACGTAATTAACATGTGCCCTTTGGCACACCAAAATTTCCTGTTGCATAACAAATACTTGCGCCATAGGCACACCCTACCCCCATGTAACACCAACATTTCATGCGCCAAGTATAAAATTGCATAACGGCGCAGGCGCATACCCTATTACAGCAACACAGTGTCATGCAAGCTTTCCCTGCACAGTGCCAAATTCTCCTTTTACACACAAAAAGATAGTGCAACACACATTTATCCTGCGCCATTCGATGCATCAACATCCCCTGTTACATGCCAATTACATGCGCCATTAGCACACCCTGATTCCATGCAACACTAAGTTTAATTGCGCCCAGCATAACCTTATATAAATGGTGCAGGTGCATCCCCGCTTATAATAACATGATGTTATATGCAAAATCCTTGCGCCCTATGCCCTTTGGCATTGATTTGTTCCCTATAACACTCCAACTCAGTGCACCATTCTGATAGCTCTGCAGCCTGCAGTATTCATGCGCCCTGCGCCCTGAGGCCTTAAAATTGCTAACTCCTCATTCTATTCTGTAGTGCTTTAATGGAAGACCTAACAGCTAGTATGGCTCTTTGGTGTTGAAATTATCTTCTTCTTCTTGCAGATCAGCAACTGAACTCAGAGCTACATATGTCTACATCAAGCAAGAAGCTAACCAAGTCAAATGGTAAGGCTAATCTTACTGAAGAAGAAATGAAATACAAGTACCAGAGGGTTAGAATGCCCGAGTCCCAGGTAGAATGTGACCTGGATATAAGAGACTCTGAGCTCGGTCACATCGATATGGAATATTTTTGGGCCAGAACCAGGAGAGTCACAGGAAGTCCTTATATGGACAAGTTGGTGGGCAGTGAACTGCATTTTGCTGGGGGGATCCCCGTGAGTGCAGTAAACAATGAATTCATGATGGTAGTGGCCCACTACCACAACAAAGACACAAGGTGTGTCCAAAATGAAAAGGGTGAGGTCATAATCAACCTCACTGTCTGGCACTTTGAAATCATGCTAGGCATCCCTCACCACCGACACTTTGTGGCTATGAGCCAAGAAGACTGCACCAAGGCATGGGAGGACAACGAAGACCAGTGCATGCAACTGATGAATGAGGTATATCTAAAGAACAAGAAGGTGATAACCAGATGGCCACAGGTTATTCACCGTAGCAACTTCTCTGAGGAATTGAGTGACACCATCACATTCTTGAGTAGAGTATTTGGGCTTTCTGACACCCATTACTTTCACAAGTGGATGCTCAGGTACCTTGAGACTATAAACAAAAACATACCTGATCAACGCTTCGAGTGGGTGGAGATAATAAGCAGCACCATATCTGAACAACTCCAACAACTCACCACAATGGGGAGGTTCTACATGAACTCCTACGTAGTCTACGCTGCGGCCTCGGAGAGGGATTATCTGGCATTGAGCCGATGCGAGGTTTGGCCCCAGGTAAAAATATATGAATACTACCCAAAGCTGAAACTGGAGAACAGCATCCCATAGTTTACAAAGATCAACGATGCTTTCTTCTATGGCATCGTCTGCCTTTTGAGGCCAAACATGACTCACGGTAGAACGACCAAGAGCATTGTCACTGCAACAGAGAAGTGGGGGGCCTTATTTACACAATTTCCCACCTTCACCTATCTAAGGGTAGCTAACTTCTTGGGGGAACCCACCAGATTGCCGAGATATGCCGGCCCCTGATCCTGTTGGAGCTATCCAGGCAGCTCGTAACATACCATGAGAATTGCCTGAAGAGAAAGAAGGGTGGAACTCCTTTCCCCCTTACAGTGGACAGATACACATGTGTCTCTCACCACAAAGCCCGGGAAATGGTTACCGAGCTAGAACTGCTCAATCTGAAGCACAACTTCTCGGCGAGGCCCACTTTTGATCCAAGGAATTGCCTTCCCAAGGCAAAACTTGATCCAATCCATATTCCACAAATCGAGGACATCTATATCGACCTGTACCATGAGGTCAAACTTAGAAGGAAGGACCACTCCCGCTTGGCCTTGGCAGAAATTATTCAATACGGCGTGGCCATTGTTCCAAAGGGTTATCAAACTACCGATCAAGAAGTTGATCAGGTATATCTAGATATAGATGGGGACAACTGGCCATTTGGTGCGATAGACAGAACAAAAGTTCCCCAGACCGTTGAAGAAAGGGTCAAAGAGACATTGTGGAGAACAGAACACTGGTGCAGGATGAATGGCCTCATCTACCTTGGGGTAGATTTCACTACGTCTCCATTAGGCAACACACCTATCAGGCCAAAGCATCTGCCAAAGGTCAAAGGTAAGGATAAAGAGGGTGAATCAAGCTCTACTCAAGAAGTAGCCCCTAAAAGTCCTCCTTCCGTTGCACAAGAACAGGCTGTAAGCCTGGAATCCCCAGAAGAAGAAGCAGCAGAAGGTGTTATGATGGGCGCATCCACTCAAGGTGTCACCACTACTACAACTGTTGAGGTCCCTTCTGTCCCTTCTCCTTCCCCTCCTTCTCCTCCTCGCATGACCCAAGTGACCATTCCTTTGGTCGTGTCCTCTCCCCCATCTTCTGTTGTTCCCCCTTCCTCGTCATCCATCTTCTCTTCTCTCGCGGAGCTGTCCCCCACTATTTCTTCTCTCATCTCTCAGCTCCCTTCCTTTCCCACGTCTTCCTCCCCTGCAGTGTCCCTTCCCCCTATGATTGCTTTCTCAGCCTCCCTCTCGATGCCGCCACCAAGTTTCTCTACCCATTTCCCCACATCCACTGTAGTTGCTCCCTTTTCTACCTCTGGTCGCTGTTCCCTTAAGTCCAGCATGGATCTCCCAGCATCTGAGCCAGCAAAAGAGGAAAGTCCCTATCACACCAATGGACTTCTCCTGTTGTCCCGACAAAGGGGGCTAAAAAGCAAAAGCCTATAATCCGCTTCTCTCAGAGTGCATCAAGGGAAAGAGTGATGGAGATTGCATATCCCGATCCTTCAAAGGGTAAAAAGGATCTGTCTCTGGTAGATTATACAGTGACCCAAGTCATAATGGGAACATTTTCAGAAAGTCTTCAAGAAGAGGCCCTATCTACAGTGGATGCCCTTTGCAAGAAACTTCAAGAAGCAAAGGAGGAGAAAAGGTTGCTAAAGGAACAAAACAAAAATCTTCTCCACAGCCCTGCAGAAAATGGGCAGTGCACCTCCTACAACTGCCACAGAAACTCCTGAGGTCCTAAGTCAGGACAAGATAAACGAGTATGCCAAAATTGGCAAACAAGGTATGGCAGTTTCCACCTGGAGGGATCAAATCCTCAAAGACAAAGAGGAGGTAATAGTAAAGTTCATCGAGTTGTATCAGAACATCAATCAGGCGAACAAAAATCTCCAGGTGATTGCAGGACCTATCTCCAAAGAGTTGGATCATGCAAGGCTGCAACACGAAGCTTTCCAGAAAATGCTTGACTGCTCAGTTGATGATCTGGTAAAATTTGGCGTCTTCAGTCACCCCAAGGTACCCAGCAAGATCCTTACTACGTTGGATTACCGGGTCGACTAGATGGAGTTCGTCCTGGAAAAGATTGATAAAGTCAAGGAGGAAGCCCTGGATGTAATGCATCAAATGGAGCAAATTGTTCTGAGAATGTCTCCAGGCTTGCTTACTCCATTCTTTCACCTTGAGGAAGGTAGACGAAACCATCCGGATCTTCAAGGAGATCATCTACGCAAGGGTTAGGGCCAGAAGCCACTTTCGACATTGAATGCATCAACAACCTTTTGGCTTGCCGAGATTTTGTGAAATTCCTGATGGAGGCAGGAAATGAATATTTCAAACTCCCTGAAAAACTCAGAGATGAAAGGAGACCTGTGAGGTCATCGGTGATCATACGAAGGGTCCTTCACCAGGATCAACTTCAGCCCATGATCTAGTAAATTCATGGAATTATTCTAAAACCCAGTTCCACATCACCTCTCCCGAGGAGTTAACAAAAGCAAGATACCCCCTTTGATAGCATTCGAGACGATGATGAATAGTTTCCTCTTTGGCTTCTTTTTGTAAATACCCTAAGAGTATGTTGGTACAAACATATGACCTTCATCCATGTTGCACCATGGGATGTTGTCATCCAACAAGTTGTCCAAAGTCAACATTGACTTTTAGATATTTTTTAATTAGTTGTTGGTTCACTTTTTCCTTCCTTCTCCTTCTTCTATATACTTGGATACTTGTTGTATTCAAGGTGGTGGACATTTTTTAGATGAAAAATAGAAGTGAGAAGAAAAGGCTTTGTACTTTTTGTAACAGAAGAAAACATTAATACAAATATTAAAGACTTTGTGCTGAATATGTGTGTTATGGGCATCTGATCTTTCTTATGTCAGATCTATGTGTTTATTCTGTTGGATTCTATCTCTAACTTTTTTGTCATTTTTTCATCAGTCTTGAACTTTGTTCGTCTATGCAAGTAGGTTCGGCTCTGTTTACTACCTGAGCCCAAAACATAGACCCTCTGACCTTTCTACTTTGGAATTCCTTTCTTTTCTCCCTTCAGATCTATCATATCTCCTCTCCTCGCTTCTATTTCCCTTCTTTTCACAGTCAAAAATAACCCAACTGGATTTGGAGATCCCAAACCCTTGAAGGGGAATATTGTAAGACTTGCATTGAGACCAATTCCTGCTGGTAGAATAGCAATAAACCAGTTTCGCTTTGCATGTCTCAAAGAGGGGCTATGCCCTCACACACATTGGCTCGTCTATCCATAGATGAGGTCTCACCCAACAGATTTTTGGATAAACAAACTACAATGACAATAGCAGAACCTTTACATGTTATTGTAATTCATGCAAGAAAGTGACACAAGCATGGATACATTAATATTTACCTTCAAGAATAAGAATTCCTGTCTACAATACCTAGAGCATGAGATAGCCCCATGAATTAATATGGGCATAACATACTGGAAATTATTAAACAATTTCTTCTGAGTCAGCAACTTCACCTTTGCCACCTTGATTTATTTGGTGTAGACCTAGGAGAGAGAAAAAATTTTAATTGTCAACTATCACTCTCCTTTTGAAAAATTATGACTACACATGTACATTACTATGAAATTGATACTCAACTTTTCTTTAAGATTGAAATCTATGGAGTTTATCTCCTATATTCAAATAATTCTTGACCGCTAAAAAAGATATGCAATAGAAGACTCAAGCAGGGCAAGGCAAAACTGAAATGTTGGTAGTATAAACTCAATAATTAAATCAAATTCACATAAATTGACAAAATTTTTGACGAGCAATAGGACATGTCCCTAATCATAATCCCATCTGGTTTGCGTGAAAGAAAAGGTCAATTCTTACTCTTCCTCAGCTCAAAATTTGAAGAACAAAAGCATTTAATTGTTCTAAAAAACATTAATGGCACAACATTGAACAATATTGACTCAATTGGGGCTAAAGATAGCCTTTAAAATAAATGCTCAGACATGGTAGCACCACTCTCTCAAAGCTGTCAGCACCCTGATTTTTCTTACATAGTGCCATCCTGAAGCAAACTTCATTAGGAAAACCTGAAACAACCCTGAAATGACAACTGTCACCACCTTCCAAGACCCTTTACATTCTTGAAAAGACAAATTGTGTCTTGAATTAGAAACACCTAAGAAAACCTGAGTTGTAAGCCAAATCTTTTCTCCCATTTCATCAATGTTTGATTCCCTCTATGACAGACAACCATTAGACACAACAACTTTTAGATTGTGCAACAAAGGTGGGACTTCTTTCCCATAGGAATGAGCAATGCAAAAGGAATACCCTCCATGCTCAAATTCACAATGCTCTATAAAATGAACTAAATTAAACATTTTATAATATTGGAATTTGCATGCAAGGTTTAATAGATAACTCCATATTAACTAATGTCTTGAATCTATATATCTATAAACTGGAACTTTATCAACTCTAATTGCACTTCATTCTATAAGACTGCAATTTTGATAGCTTCAGTTCCCCAAAGTGGTAAAGGATTGTTGTATCCCAAAAAGGATGCTCTTGAATGTCATATCCTCCTACCCATTTTTTATTAAGAGGTCGATAAAGCTATATGTGATCTTCACGTAAGGCCATTAGTAGGAACAATTTCCCCTTCAAATAAATCAAATTGAAATACCTCAAGTATAAATACTCCTTCAAAATTCAACTGTTAAGACTTTCTTGAGAGATTACGAGATGAGGACAAATCCAGATTGTATGGCACACATTGTTGTAATTTTTAATGTATTCAGATGTATGACATGAAGAGAAAAGGGTTTTCCATGCTCAACTCTATTCACCCAAGACTGCATTAGTATTTAGTTAAAATGTTCGCCTCTGTGTTTATTGATAATTTTTATATACAACCCATTTCCAAAATACACTTGAAAAAATTCTTCAATGACCCATAACTAACATGATGGGGATTAAAAATATCATCATTATTACACCTAAGTTAGTATTGAAGGTTTCTCCATTCATCTTGACTCTAAAGTCAGGTGAGCATTGTAAGGTCCTTTAAACTTAGTGTGATAGGCAAACACAAGTTGTGTGCATTTATCTCTGTGTGATGGATATTAGGCTTATACAACGTAGGAACAATTACTGATGAAATATTTACATAAGTATTTTAGAAAATTAATGGGACCCATCATCATTTTACTAAGACGGTAGAAGCTGAGAGAAATATGTAAGCGGTTACATACCAGAAAACATTTGCATTGGTAAGACCGATAGAGTAATTGAAGAAGCTAGTTACCTGTCTAAAAGCATATACTAGTTGACAGGGATCAGTTCTCCAAAATATTGGTATGAAATAATCTATACAAAATTTTAATGAAACATTTTGATACAAACTCCCTTTAAAATTTCGAACGCTTTGTATAGATATCTACATGCTAGAATAAAATCTTGTGAATTTGGAAAACAATATAAGGTTATGTTGGACTCATTTCCTACACTAGGAGATTCACAAAAGGATGATGCACCTTGAATGGAGCATTTGATGATAGGCATCAGTAACTAGTTAGGCTATTTATCCTTTACCCAACCTACCATGACATGGTACACAACAAATAACTCAAAACATGTTGAAGAATAATCTTATAGAAAGTTTAGCAATGATGAGTCAAACAAGGAGAAGGGAAAGTACATCTAAATAATATTTCCTATTCAAATAGGACAAACGAAAAATCACAAATAACACACAGCATGGCACAACAATCATGATGGCAAAAATATTTCATGGACTTGTCGAAATGCCAAAAGTAGTTTTTCTAAAAGATTTTGATATTCCAAAATTATTTTAGAAGAGTATCATCCATGCTCAAAGAAATATGACAAGATTTGGTGACAATGTGTACATATGACACACCATTAAAAAATTTGATATCGAAGATGTCAAATAGACCCATGTTTGAAAACACATACAATGGTTCACTTAAGGATTATTGATGCGTAATTCAGATATAACCTATTCCAACTTTCTACATTCACAAATATGAGAGATAGTACTTGAGGAGAAACTATACACAGAAACATTTGGAAGCATTTATACTAGGGTCAACCAATTCATGAAGGATCATATCACATTTATGGTTACCCATTTAGAGATATTGAATACAAATAATTCTAAGGATATGTGCGGGTAAGTGCAGGAAGTTGATGGACAAATATAGGGTCATAAGTGGACATCATATTGCAAATAACAACATAATATCAACTTGTAGGGATTATTAGCAATACATACACTCAAAATTAGACAAAACTTATATTAATATGAATTGTAGCATCCGGAATCTAGTTTCTAAAATACTAATTTTTGTAAAAAATGGACAAGATTATCTATATTAAACACTCAAAATTCAATGACTTGGTATTTTTTTTTAAAACGCCAATAATATTATAGTCCGTTTGCCCACAATTTGGATGACCAAAAATTGATATATATATTTTTCCTTTGGTGAGAAGTTAGATGCCACTATCTATCTTGGGATGGATTTTATTTTGTATTTTTTTGAGTAATATTTTATTTTTTATGATTTTTTCCGTGAAATTGGTATGAAAACATAAAGAAAACAGAGCACTTTCCGTTTTCCCGCCATAACTTCATCAAAAAATATTGAAATCAAATAATTTTTTTTTTGAACATGTATATAATTTCACCATGGTTAGGATGGTATAAGTTTTATCGCATTCTAATAAGTGAAACAAATTTTACAGTCTTAAACGTAGACATAAACATTCACAGGAAAAAGTGTCTTAAATACCTACTATTAGTAAAAAATTATCAAATGATATTTATCCTCTTCTATTCACTTTAAAATCAGTATTTATACAAAGCTAATAGTCTCCCCTACGCAATGGTACCATTTTTATGACTTAGTTTTTACTTTTCGGCATGGTTCAAGTCCGCGGAAGACTAAATTTGATGTTTTGCTGTTTTTAATGTAAAATTCAGGATTTGATGTCCACTTAATTGTCCCCCAACTTGGTGCACTTACCCTATTGATGAATGATCTTATACATTTCAATGTCTATCTCATGATCATCCTATTGCTAGCTAGCCCCCACTTGCATATATTTTGAATTGGAAGATAACTAGACCATTTGTTATTGGAGTGCTCAATGCAATCATACATCTGCAGGATCTCTCGTGCATGTTGTTATTATAGTGTTTGAGACATCGCACACATAATACACAAAAAAAACATTATGCATAGTAATATTTCATTATTACCTCAAACTGAATATACAAATATCTCTCTCTCTCTCTCTCATACAATAATAATTATTTTCATATAACTAACAGTACTAGAAAAAATATTTGCACATTAACAATGTGCGCGAAAATAAAGATATTATTTCCAACTAACAAAATATAACAACTCTCTAATCAAGCTTTAATCTAGAAGTGGGTGTGAATATGGCTAGAACCAATTTGGTTGAGAAATACCCCTAAACACTTGAATGTGTGACCAAACACTCCCACCACCCTCCCTTAAGTGCTAAATGGGGAGTGAGTAAAGAGGAAAGAAAAAAAGACTTATGGTTCCTGACAACTAGGCCTAATGAGGTACACATGGAAATACACATTTAAATATAAATGTCCCTATGGTGATTGGTCCATATTACTAGAATACATGGATATCATTTCAGTGTAACCATCGAGTCATATAGGAACTAATGTAACGTTCCTATTTTAAGACTTTAGAAACAAGGGTTTTTTTTTTGAGTAATGTTCTCTGATCTAAATACATAATTTAGAACACACATTCCAAAATAACCATTTTTATAATAGATAACCATATGCAGCCGTAATGACTCGGTAAACTACCGATCTATTCATTTCATGACTTGGTGAACTACCGATCTATTCATGTTTAACACTAAGTATTAAATAATGTTCTGTATACTTCATATACTTGGTTCTTTTACCCTGATCTGGGTATTGAGTGATCTGTCTAAGGAACCTGACTAAATATTTGTTACTAATATTCATCTGCATCACGATCCTTAGACTAGGCGACATAGGAAAATGCAATCAACAGCTTTCAATACTTTGACCAAAGATTCTAACATACTGTTCGTATTACTTATTCCTTGATGAAATACTCATCAATATAGAATATGTCCTTCACCCCCTCACTCTATTTTTATGTAAAATGTCCTTTACTAACTTCTGTCAGTCCTCTTGCTCAAGGTTTAACTCTAGTTTTGGTTAAAAATGTAGGTTATGATAGGAGGGAGCTCACAAAGACTTAGGATAGATTGGCATACTAGGTAAACCTAAGTCAACCCCATGTGCCAAGTTACACTGAGTCCTAGAGGGATAATTCATATCGTAACTATGCTACTACCCAGTCCTAGAGAGAAACTAAGTTCAAGTCCAAAAGTGTGCAGATCTAGATGATCAATGCAGAAGGGTGTTGCCACATGTCAAACTATAGTGTTGTATCCTTGAGAAGATCCTAATCTTCTCAAAGGTACAACACTACAGTCGACATGTGCCAGCATCCTACAGAACAGCCTCGTCGAGATATACATACCCCTATGAGATTATTAATGTATAATTAATTTGGATTCCTAAAGGTAAATTTAAGCAACCCTACCCAAACTCTAATCCAACTCTCCCTAAGTTATTTCCCAAAGCAGGTGCCATTACCACCTGAAGAAATTCCTTAACTTAATATTTCTTTTGATGTTCGTTAATTTTTGGCTTATCAAGTAACTACCAAGAAAAAAGGACAGTAACCTCCTAGGTTCCATTTAATGTGACTTAACCACTCACAAAAGTGTAACAACCACTGAGGTTATAACTTAGTAGTCTTTATTAAATGAAGTCTAATGATTACAAATCATATCTTCCTTCTAGACTATTTTTTCTTAAAAGAGGAAGAGTCTTCCTCTTCATTGTTAAGTTTTAGGTTTTAGCACACCCTTTATGTCCTTTACAAATTTCATAGTTTTCATTGTAAGTTCATTACACATTACCTTAATAATATAAGTTGTTTAGATAAGATCATTGAAATTATGCAACTTATTTAGTTGCTTCACAATTAGGGAATTACTCTAATTCCCTTTTTCCTACTTATCCAATAACACTAATTGAAACATATAAATAACATGAAGAATATCAACAGGATAGGAATCCATTTCTTTTACAAAAATACAAGATAATTTACATAAGCCATGCAAGTAAATTCTCATTCTTCAATTCATTTTCAAAACTTATACATTTACAAATTATGCATTTTAGGCATACTACATGACAAAAACCTTCATTCAAAATAGAATAACTTTTCTTTTTCAATACATCATAAGAACAAATAAGAATTCTTCACAAGAATCAACTTGTATCAGCCAATGCATCATATAATTTTTTGCTTTATTTTATCACTTACAAAGTCCATCTGTAAAAATTGCTAGCACGAGTCAGTTCAATGAATTGAGCATGATAAACACTAAGCCTTAAAACAAAGTGCATTCCACTAATTGTTCCCATAAAAACAACCCCGCTTTAATGAACAACTAGTACTTCATACCTGCTAAGCATAATTATTATTAATAGAAGAAGAGCAATACTAAACCAGGATTAACGAAAAGAAGAACATGATATAATCTATAAAATCTATCTTACAAATTAAAGTATAATTGATCCTATCAATTATCTTTACCAACAACAAATCATAACATCCCATTGCTTCCAATCCTACCAAATATAATACAACACTTATCTTTACTATAAGATACAGGAGTGTTTATAGCATATTCCCTCTTTGATGTTTCATCTAAATTTCAAGTAAAGAAGGAGAGAAACCATACCCATTATGCCAAAGTACATAACATCAACAAGGCAGAAACATGTGTATATCAGGATTTAAATTGTTCCTTTTAAGGACCTCTACTTTAAAATTCAACATTTTTAGGTATTCATCAAAACAGATCCAAATGAAAGAAATCCAAGAAGAAATGATGGATTAACAGTCAACAAAAAGTTTGTAATTAATTTTTTCCAACCTATATTTAATTCCTTTCTATTTCATTTCAGTCAAATGACAAGTATAAAAAGACTAATAAACATTGATTACCTTTTCCAATAAGAATAAAAATCAGGAGGTTCCAACCAATGAACTTAACCAAACTACATTAGAAAAGGAGTCCTAACAGAATATGATCCCAATCTATAATCATTTATTTCAACTTAATTAAATAGTTCTACCTCCTCTCATACATACAATTTAAGTTCATGCAATAGTTCCAAATAAAAAGAACAAGATCAACTTCAAGGAAAGAGAAAACTAAATGCTACCTTCCCTTCTAAATCTTCACATTATAATGCATGAATTCTACTTTCCATTAGGAACATTGTAACAATGAATCTCATACACACTCCAAGGACAGTAAAGTTTCACAGTGTATCTGTTAAAGACTTAAAAATCTTTTATTGGGCCAGAACAGCCTGAAGAAAACATACTAACATTCTTCCTTCTTAGAATATTTTACCATCAAAGAGTGGTGTTCCATCAATCCTTAACATTAATTTCCTCTTTTTAAACTCTATAATAAAATAGTGAAGATCAAACACAGTCCACAATCATTTTTGAATCATAATTTATCTTTCAAGACTTAACATTCATTGATTGGACCCAACAAGAGCTAAGAAATCTGAGTAGATGCTAACACTCCAAACTTTCCAATAGTTCAGGTAAGCCAGAACTATCTCAACAGTATGTCAATGCATCACTATAAGAACTACAGATTGGGTTTCCTAAAAAATGACAAGATCAAAACATCTATATAAAATACATATTGTCCAAGAATCAAAATACAATTCTAGACACAATGTAAAGCATAAGCTCCCTCAAAGGATCTAGATCATTTAAATTCTTATAACTAAGTTTGGGTAAGAACATGCTCCATCAATCCTTAACATTAATTTCCTCTTTTTAAACTCTATAATAAAATAGTGAAGATCAAACACAGTCCACAATCATTTTTGAATCACAATTTATCTTTCAAGACTTAACATTCATTGATTGGACATAACAAGAGGTAAGAAATCTGAGTAAATGCTAACACTCCAAACTTTCCAATAGTTCAGGTAAGCCAGAACTATCTCAACAGTATGTCAATGCATCACTATAAGAACTACAGATTGGGTTTCCTAACAAATGACAAGATCAAAACATCTATATAAAATACATATTGTCCAAGAATCAAAATACAATTCTAGACATAATGTAAAGCATAAGCTCCCTCAAAGGATCTAGATCATTTAAATTCTTATAACCAAGTTTGGGTAAGAACATGTTCCCTCCTTAGTTTATAAAATGATCAAATTACTATAATATCTGAACCAACACATCGTTCAGGTTACCATTTCAATTAAAAACACCAATTAAAAAATTATTTGTACAGTGTTGCATCACAATATCACAATCACAAATTCATATATACACCAGCACCGTGATGCTAGACTGAGTATAATGAAATTTCTTATATACAGTTTAGCATAAGAAAAGAGCTTCCCTTCCTAGTTAACATCTTATCAAACCTTGTTTCATATGGAATGTAAGATTCTTAATAGAGTTCAAACCCAACAAAAACAAGACATGAAATCTAGGTTCATAACGAACCTACAATAAAATTTAAATAGTCATAAGGACAATAGTTTACAAGAAACATGCCTTAAGCGACTTTAATCAACATTCCAATCTATCTAAGATAATAAACAAAGGTTCCAAGTGCATGTGAGTTCCAAAAAAAGTCAAGTTTTTCGCAAGAAGAAATACAAAAACCAAGCCATATACGGGTTTATCCAGTGCATTTGAATTTCAACAACAGTCAAAGTTTTCGCAAGGTGAGATACAAAAACCAGTTCATATACGGATTTATCCACAGTCCCATTTAATTAAGAATTAAAATGCAAGAATCATAGAACCGAGAATCTCTACTACAGTTCTCCTTACCAAAAAAAGTTTCCAACAGAAGCTCGAACTTGCATACAAGAATAATAAGACTGGAGTTCCTTACTAGCTCGAGATCTCTAAAACACAACGAGTTCACAGAACAATAATCTCAACAATACAGGAAAAACTAAGAGACCTTTTTTATAATTCAGCTAGTAATTCATTGTCAACAAAAATGTTCAAAACCAAACGAAAATTTCCAACAACTGAAAAAGTTAACAGAGTTACCAACTTTGTTCTCTTATGCATAGTTCCTTTGTGCAAAAGACAATACAACATAAGCTTCCAACACAATCATGTATAACCCATCAATCAATTAACTAGGTAAAGCATGAAATTTACAAACTCATCAAAGTAAAGTTGTTTTAATGAAAAAACTTAGAGGAAAGTAAGATATTTTAACAGTTAGATCCTATCATGCTTGATAGTGTCACTGTGAAATTGAAGAAGACCTCTAGTTAAACTCGCTTCTTCTCTTCTTTTCGACGAAAGATCAAACAACCAGATACTTTTTCCACAATGCTTGTTAAACATTCCATGAAACGAAAATAGATTTGAAACCTCAAAAATAGCCATGAAGTGTAGTTTACTCTGCTAGTTAGAAAAATCGGAACGCATGTAGAATGAAAATCAAAGAACATGCAAAATGAAACAACCTAACAAAAATTCGTTGGCATGCCTACCAAAGTGGTTTGGGCTCAATAACAAAAAAAAATTAATCTCATTAATTCCAAATCTCCCGCTTAATCCTCCTTGCCACCGCCTGCCATGTCTGGCGAGTGCCAAGTCCAAGTTAACATAAGTTTCCATTTTTTTAGTGATACTGCCTCCCTAAGCCTCCACTAAACCAACTAACCCCAACCAAATCTGGTAGTCCATATGCATTAATTAACCTTATCAACATCATCATAAATGCCTTAGGAACCTTTGCCACTATTCATGTGACAACTTAAGTCCCAATTCATATCCATTAGTTTAGGATAGGTTCAATTGCTTAGGTTAGATCTTAGGTAGAATTTAAATTTATACCTTAGGATATAACACTAATGACTAACCCCCCCACCATGGCCTTAGCAATTAGGTTAGATAATTTCCACATAGGTAAATAATTCAAAGTGCCATAGTTTAAAACACTAGGTTTGGTTACAATTCAACCAATCAAGACAGAATAAGGAGTTTTAGGTTAGGCTCATAATTCTATCAAGTATCATAGCTTAGATAGAAATATATATATATATATATATATATATATATATTACCTAGCTGAGGATCCCGTAGGTTAATCCTCAATGGATCCTAGAATTCTCTTATGCCATGAAGAAGTTGCATTCCCATATTATCAGTAATGACCTGTCATGGTCAATCTTCAAAGACCCAAGCAGAACAACCTACTAAATGGAAGTACGTTCACACAAAAATTAAAGAATTTACAACAACAAAGTTTAGTCCAACGTGTATTTTAACTCATGGAATGTCAATTTTACCATTCATTCAATAGAGTAGATTTAAAACATTCCTTAGATCACTAAAATTGATCCAAGGATGAGTCAGATAAAACGACAAGTTTACAACTTTTAAACTAGATTGCAAATCACCTACCAAAAGTGAAAAATGAATTCAGATAAGTCATTCCAGTTCATTTAAAATATCTTAAGAGCTAAAAATACATATCCATATTAGGCATGATTTCCAATAATCAGAAGAACATATCCTTATAAGGAAAATCACATATCAGCACTTGAATGCAAAGGAGGAAAATAACAACAATTAAGGGTGTTACATGCTTCCCTCCTAAAAAGAATCATTGTCCCAATGATTATCTCTTTTATCAATTTACATCAAGGAAAGTAAATTCATTCACTTCTTTACTCCTAAGCCAAATATTTCAAAACCTTTTAATTCCATAAATCAGTATTAAATAACTTTTTATTCAAATCAAGTAAATATCTACCCCAAAACTAGCTTACCTAATGTCATAAAGGATAAATTCATAAAAATTTATTAGTCAATAGATTCAATTCCATTCAAATAAATATGGAAAATAATTTTCATATCCTCTAGATTTTCCCAAGTTACACTCTCCTTGTTAAACTGGTCCCACTTGACCGTATATTGACTTATTTCTCTATAACTGGTGAGTTTCCAGCACTTGAATGGGCTTAACCATGATTATTCCTGGGTCTTGGACCTACAAGGAATTACAATTTAACACATGTGATAAGTCTGAAATGTATTTCTTAAGCAAATAAATATAGAAAACATCATGCATTTGTGACAAAGCAGGTGGTAGTGCTAAACGATAAGCTACAGGGTTGATTACTTTAACTATTTCAAAAGGTCCCACATAATGTTGATCAGGGGATCATTTTCAAAAGTTCCCTAAACATCTCTAAATGGTGTCAGTGCAGAAGATCATCTCGAGAGCTTTTCAACGACTATGAGAACGCGACAAACGGACATCGGGAGCTCTAGATATGTTCGGTCAAAGTTCACTCAACAGGAAAGTCAACTATGGTCAACTGGTCAATATTGGACCGAATTGCACTGTGACACATGGCTTGCCAAACACTCATCGAATTTTCTCGATTTGCCTATCGGGAGATGACAAGTGGACTACAGGATTATTTCTATTCCACATTATATGGGTCAAAATAATATTATTTGGTAAGGCCACTTTCCAAAAGCCACATGTATATATTAATGTTTAATACATTAGTATGAATCACCAAAATGCATATGACTTGACCACGTTAAAAAGTGGTGAAGCGGTTGTTTGGGAGGCATTAAGCCATGCCATGTGGAAGAAGGAAATTAAAGCGGTTGTTGGGGGCGGTTATAAGCCCAATGTGGTCTTTGACCACTTTATGCGTGGAAAGGCTTTAAAGCCTTATACATTATTCTCCACCACCAAAATCAAGTTATGTGGGGGCTTAACCAATGCCGCGCCAAATGGGATATTTATCCCTTAACAAATGCCTAGCCAATCCTTATGGGATATTTATCCTATTTTTTAAACATGCAAATCAGCTAAAATGGGAATTAATCCCATATTATATGCAATCCGCCCATTATATGGGTATTTGATCCCAAATTACATGGTACGGGCTAGGTTAAAAATATCCTTAGGATTATTTTCAATGCATATTTGTAGGGCCCTAAAATTGTATAAATAGGGTACCCATTCTATTGTAATGTACACACTGGTGACACACATTACACACCGAAGCCACGGAGAAGCTCATTGCTAGAGCACGAAATAGTGGACACCGATGCAATGGAGACACCGATCCCAAGCTTATTATTTGTTAAGCTTATTTGCGGGATGTGTCGACAAGTATTTTCTATTGGCCTATTATTTTAGGCAATATTAGATGGAATATTTGTGATTGGGAGTGAAATGTAAACTACCCAATAGGCCCATTGAGCCACACCAATTACTTGCAAATCCTGGATTGTCGACCGGAGTGCTAGCTTCGCATTGTTTGCAAATCCTGGTCGGGAAGGCTAGCTTATCATTGTTTAGCTGAAGCTGGAGATTGTACGCCAGGAAGGTGGAAGTCGGGTGCTATTTTTCACCCTTGTCGTCCGAAGAACTGGTGTATTGGTAGGCAAGTAAAATTCCATTAGGTTTTCTTGTGAAAGTACTATTGTAACTTACAAGTTTTGACTAGTAGGACGGTTCGATCACGAACCTAGAGACGTAGGCAATTTCCAAACTCCGTAATCAATCTGTGTGCAACTGTCGTTTTTGTCTTGCATTATTTTAAATTGATTACTTAAAAGGAGTAAATTATCGGCAAATATTTAAAGCCTATAAGGGTCCAAGATCAGGTGGTAATAATTTGATTATTTTCGGATCAAATGTGGTGATAACTTGGTAGCCTTGCCAAAAGTTATGGAACTCTTTTTTGGTTTAACCTGAAGAAAAACCTTTTCTCCAAGTTCAAATTTCCTGTCAATCCGCTTTAAGTCAGCATAACTCTATTTTTTATTTACTGCTTCTTTCAAGTGTTAGGTTTTGCAAATCATTTTAACTTGTTGTTCTATTTCCGTAAGGATTTCAGGTCCAATTCCCTCTCTATCCTCAATGTTATCCCAACTAATAGGGGTTTCTACATTTCCTTTTGTAAAGTGCCTCGAAAGGTGCCATCTTAAGAGAAGCATGATATGTATTATTGTATGCAAATTCAAATAATGGAAGGTACTCCTCCCACTTATATTGCTGATCCATACAATACATCTGTAACATATCCTCCAAAACTTGATTTACTCTTTCAGTCTATCCATCCATTTCCAGATGATACATAGAACTGAAATTCAATTTAGTGCCAAGAGCTGCATTAAGCATTTCCTAAAACCTTGACATCATTCTAGGGTCTCTATCAAATATGATTAATTCAAGTACTCCATATAATCTGAAAATTTCATGTACAAAACTTTTAGACAAAAAAGGAGAATCATCCTTTAGATTTCCAACAATAAAATGGGCTACTTTCATTAGTTTGTCAACTACTACCAAAATAACATCATGTTTATTTCTTGACATAGGCAATCCTTGTACAAATTCCATGCTTATTACCTACCATTTGTACTGTGGTATGCTACGAGGATACAATAAACCAGCTGGATGAATATATTCCACTTTTACCCATTGACATTCTAGACAATGAGTCACAAAATCTATAGCATCCTTTTTCATTCCTTTCTAGAAATATTGTTGTTTTATTTCAGAAAACATTTTTGTAATGTCAGGGTGTCTAGAAAAAGGTGAAATGTGAAACTCTGTCAACAATTTCTTTCTCAAATCATTAGCTAAGGGTATGTATACTCTATTTTCATATCGTAAGATTCCCTCATTATCAAAGTGAAAACCTTTATACCTTTCATCCTTTGGATCTGCAGCAAGTGCTATTTTTACTTGCTGAAAGTAAGAGTTAGATTCCATAACACTTTTTACTTCATCCTTAAATTGAGTTCTTAGTGTTATAAGAGCAGAAATGTGCTTCCTACAACTTAGAGCGTCAACCACTCTATTCTCTTTTCCTTTAATGTAACTTATGTCAAAATCATATTGAGATAAAATATCTAACCACCTTCGTTGTCTTGCATTCAGATTTGGCTGAGTGAAAATGTAGTTCAGTCCAAGATGATCAGTTTTCAACTCAAATGGTTTACCAAGAAGATAATACCTCCAAACTTGAAGTGCATGAACTATGGCAGTAAGATGTAAATCATGTGGAGCATAATTCAACTCATGTAACTTAAGTTTTCTATTTTCATAAGGTATGACATTACCATTTTGTAACAAAATACCTCCAAGACCTTCCCTAGATGCATCTGTTACAACCGTGAAGTCTCCATTAGGATCAGGTACAGCTAAAATAGGTGCTGAAGTCAATTGAATTTTCAAATTTTTCAAAGCAAATTCACATTTATCATTGTAAAAAAATTTCTTATCCTTTTTCTGTAATGAAGTTATTGGTCCAGCTACGTTAGAAAAATCCTTAGCAAATTTTCTATAATAACCAGCAAGGCGCATGAAGCTTCTAACTTCATTTACATTCTTTGGTGCAGGCCACTTGGTTATAGCTACAATTTTATAAGGATCTACAACAATCCCATCTTTACTTATAACATGACCCAAATAGTGAACTTCAGTGTCATAGAAAGAACATTTTGATAGCTTACCATACAACCGTCTCTTTATAAGAATTTCCAAAACTATTTTCATGTGTTCATGATGCTCCTCAACACTTTTAGAATATATGAGAATGTCATCCAAGAATACAAGCACAAACTTGTCCAATTATTCTTGAAAGATATTATTCATTAAGTTCATAAAAGCTACAGGTGCATTCATTAATCCAAAGGGTAACACTGTGAATTCATAATGTCCATACCTTGTTCTAAAAGCCATTTTATGAATGTCCTTATCCTTAATTCGTAATTGAAGATATCCAGATTGAAGATCTATCTTAGAATATACTGATGCTCCATGCATCTGATCGAATAGGTCATCAATTCTAGGAAGCGGGTATCTATTCTTGATTGTTGCTTTATTTAACATCCTATAATCAATGCACAATCTAAGTGTTCCATCTTTCTTTTTCACAAAGATCACTGGTGCTCCCCAAGCTGAAACACTTGGTCTAATCAAACCCTTAGACAAAATTTCTTACAACTAAGCCTTAAGCTCTACTAACTCTGTGGTATTCATTCGATAAGGTGCCTTAGAAACAGGTTCAGTACTTGGTTTGATTTCAATTATGAAGTCAAACTCCCTTTTGGGTGGTAATCCTAGTAATTCCTACGGAAACACATCATTGTAATTTCTTAACAGTAGATAATGTTCCATAAAATAATTGTTTTCTTTCACATATTCAGAAATTTTTACTGCATATAAGGTACAACCATTATTTTTGGCCTTTTTAAGTTACATAGCTGATAATTTCCTAACAGAAATTTCTCATTTTATGCCCTGAATCTCTATTGTTTTCTGCAGATCATCTGAACAACTAATATGTTTTTCAAAACAATCTACCTTTGCTTTATGCTCTGCTAACCAATTTACATCTATGAATATATCATAAGATCCCAAAGGTGCTACATAGAGATCAACTTCTGTGGAAAAACTAGGTAAGTCAAGGATGCTCTGAAGAGACACATATTAACTAAATGAACAAAATTATTACCATAATGTACAGTCCATGATTTATCCATTTTTCCATCTTTTCTTTTAATTTTTGAATCAATTTTACTAGAAATAAAACATTCAGTAGCTCCTATATCAAAAAGAATAGTTACATGTATGCCGAATAACTTACCAAGAACTTCTATAGGTGTAACTTGCTTTTTCAACTTGCTTGTCAGCTACTGCAGCATGTATCTTGTGTAGTTTATTTCGATCATCCTTCTTCAAAGGACATTGATTCACATAATGATATTTTCCATAGTTATAATATCCTCCTACCGATCCCTTTTTGGGCTCAGAATTATTTCTAGCCTTAAAGTTGTCATTTTGACCTCCATAGGGTTTTTGTCCGCTATTATTAATCTTCTAGCAAAATTGTTCCGTGTAATTACCAGCAGTCTTATTCATTGTTTTTTTCTTTTTAATATCGATTGGAAACTTACTTTTGTTACTAAACTTTTTCCATGGTCCTTTATTAGGTGCAAGAGAAGTTGAAGAAGAGTTTGGAACTTTCTTCCGTACTTGTTCCTTGTGAGCAGAAATAGTCTTTAATTTCTGTTCTTGCCTTACGGGATTTTCAACAACCCCTTCCATAGTGGTTGGGCTGTGAACATCAACCTCTCCCCCAATAATGGGATTCAATCCCATGATGAATTTCCTATATCTTGAACTTCTCATTAGTTTGATACTAAGGAACATACTTGATTAGTTTCGTAAACCGTTCCCAATACTCAGTTATAGTTAACTTCCCTTGAGCTAAGTTCTGAAATTCAGTCATTTTCTAATCATAATAAAGTTGTGGCAGCCATCATTGCCTAAAATAACCTTTAAATTTATCCCAAGTGATGTTAGTTTCATCAATGTTTAGCTCAGCCTTACGGTTGTCCCACCATGAAGATGCTTCATGGGAAAGCTGATATGCTCCCCAAATAGCTTTGGTTTCTTCTGAGAAGTTTCTTATTGCAAATTACTTCTCCATCTCACTGAGTCAATTCTCAGCTCCATCACCTAATGTGGTGCCATCAAACTTAGGTGGACTTATCCTTTTTATATCATTAGTGAGTTCAGCAGCCAACCTAGCCTTTTTGTTTTCTAGTTGGACAGGCACATTAACATTGTTATTATCAACACCCATATTGGGGTTATCCTCAGGAGGTGGCTGATTATTATTACCAACTTATTCTTCCTCCTCATTACCCATTACTTGTTGCTTGAGAATAGTCAAACGATCTCTTGTGTCCAATAGGGCAGTAAAGATCTCATCAATTTTTTGGGCTGTTGCTACTCCCTCCTCAGGTGGAGCATTGTTCACAACGTTTCCTCTTGTCCTAACCATTTTATGTTACAACAAAATTCAATTTTTTTATCAGATTATGGTCACAATAGGTCTAAGAGTTGTAACCTTTAGCTCTGATACCAAGATGTAACATTCCTATTTTAGGACTTTAGAAACAAGGAATTTTTTTTTTGAGTAATGTTCCCTATTCTAAATACGTAATTTAGAACACACATTCCAAAACAACCATTCTTATAACAAATAACCATATGCAGTTGTAATGACTCCATAAACTACCTAATCTATTCATTTCATGACTCGGTAAACTACCAATCTATTCATGTTTAACACTAAGTATTAAATACTTTTCTGTATACTTTATATACTTGGTTCTCTTACCCTGATCTGGGTATTGAGTGATATCTATCTAAGGAACCTAACTAAATAGTTGTTACCAATATTCATCTGCATCATGATCCTTAGACTAGGTGACATAGTACAATGCAATCAACAGCTTGCGATAATTATGGCCAAAGACTCTAACATACTATTCGTATTACTTATTCCTTGACAACATACTCATCAATCCAGAATATGTCCTTCACACCCTACTCTATTGTTAACTAGAATTTCCTTTACTGACTTATGTCAGTCCGCTTGCTCAAGGTTTAACCCTAGTTCTGGTTAACAACGTAGGTTACGATAGGAAGGAGCTCACAAATACTTAGGATAGATTGGCATATTGGGTCAACCTAAGTCAACCCCATGTGCCAAGGTACCCTGAGTCCTAGATGGCTACTTCGTATCATAACTATGCTACTACCCAGTCCTAGAGAGAAACTAAGTTCAAGTCCAAAAGTGTGTAGATCTAGACGATCAATACAGAAGAGTGTTGCCATATGTCAACTACAATTTTGTATCCTCGAGAAGATCATAATCTTCTCGAAGGTATAGCCCTATAGTCGGCATGTGCCAACATCCTACAGAACAGCCTCGTCGAGATATACATACCCCTAGAAGATTATTAATGTAGGTTAATTAATTTGGATTCCTAAAGGTAGATTTCAGCAACCCTTCCAAAATTCTAATCCAACTCTCCCTAAGTTCTTTCCCAAATCAGGTGTCATTAAACCCTAAAGAACGTCATTAACTTAAGCTTTATTTTGATGTTCGTTGATTTTTGTCTTATCAAGTATCTACCAATAAGAAAGGACATCAACCTCTTAAGTTCCATTTAATGTGACTTAACCACTAATGGAAAGGGTAAAAACCACCAGGGTTGTAACTTAGTAGTAGTCTTTATTAAATGAAGTCTAATGATTATAAATCATATCTTCCTTCTTGACTACTTTTTCATAAGAGAGGAAGAGTCTTCCTCTTCATAGTTAACTTCTTAGGGTTTACACACCCTTTATATCCTTATAAATTTCATAGTTTCCATTGTAAGTTCATTACATGTAACATCCTCAATTCTATACATTAGAACAAGTGAAATTTTTTTTATTTTTTTATTTTTTTTTATAAATGCTTCCTGGTTCTAAATACATAATTTAGAACTCACAAATCAAATAACCATTCTTATAACAGATAACCATATGCAGCTGTAATGACTCGGAGTACCTCCGATCTATTCATTCCATGACTTGGTAATCTACCGATCTATTCATGAGTAATAAGAGTTGGAGTTTTTATTCAACACTTCACTCTTGCGGTTCTCTTCCCTATTCTGGGATTCAGAATGCTTTGTCCAAGGAACCTAACTTGAATAATTGTTACCATTATTCATCGGCATCTCATCCCTTAGACTAGGTGACTCAGGACAACGCAATCAGCAGCTTGCGATACTTTGGCCAAAGATTTGAAACATACTGCTTATGTCTCGTATTCCTTAATAGCATACTCGTCAATCTGGAATACGTCCTTCACCCCATTCTTATGTTATGTAGAATGTCTTATACCGACTTCTGTCAGTCCCTCCTATCCCAAGTTATTCACTCAGAAACGGATTAGTAAGGTGACAACATTATATGGATGCTCCCGAGGACTAGGGATACGATGACATACTGGGTCAACCCTAGTTAAACCAGTGTGTCAAGATACCCCGAGTCTCCTAGGCAGCCTTATAATGTGACCACATTCCTAATCGGTTCCAGAGTAACTTGTTCGAGTTAAAGGTGTAAATCTTAACGATCAATGCAAAGGGTGTCGTCATAAGTCACCTGCATTGTTGTAACTTCGAGAAGATCCTCAATCTTCTCGAAGGTACAACCCTGTAGTTGACTTGTGCCGTCAACCTTTAAATCCGCCTCGAAAAGATCTACTTATAATAAGCATTACGCACGTTGAGTTAAAATTATAATAAAAGACGTTCCCCTAAGGTTAGCCTTTCCCGATCCCTGGGTTCCTCATCATAGAATGACCTTTCTTAATAAAACCCATTACACAAGAGAAATTATTAAGACTAGAGGGTCCCATCAAGGAGTTCATAGAATTTACATAATTCTAAATCAACAAAATTGGACAATAACCCATAATCTTCACATGTGATTGCCAACCGAACCCTTTTTAGGTTTATTTCAGTTCTTATAACTGAATTTATGTCTTACTTATTAATATCGATATATAAAGATTAGGAATCCAATTAAACGTTGTCCTGGCTTAATCAAGACTAGGAATTAATAATTTAATCCAGCTTGTTTAGCGTCTTGCTTAGGTTTATTTTTACCCTAGCTTCCAGAAAGACAGTGATCTATATTTCAATTTAGCTTTAGATAGAACATACAAGAACTGCTAAACAATCATAAATATTCAGTCACATATTCTTGCAAGCTTACATTGATAATCACAAAAGTCTCCATATTATACAATAATAACACGCTCTCAAGATCATTTGATCCGAAGAAGGTCAAACTATCCAGATAAGAATACAAACATATAAGTATCAAATATCTAATTCCATTCCCTTCTGAACCAAACACATACATTTTATGCATTCAGCATACTTGATACAATACTCAACGGAAAAAGAACATCTTTCCTCAGATAGTACATTTAGAGAATCAAACTGTAATTCATCATAAACCAAATTAAACAATCTGAACATCCTATCAGATCTGCGTGCTTTTACCACTTACGGCAACCATCTGTAAAAATTGTCAACATGGGTTAGTTCGATGAACTGAGCATGATAAGCACTAACTCTTAAAACAATTGTAATCCACCAACTGTTTCCATTAAAAAACCTGTTTAAATGAGATCATTTCACCAAACAAGTAAACATATTTCAGACTATACTTTTGTAATACAACATGACTATAAACGTGTAACACAAATTATCGTTACAGAATAGTCCTAGATACTTCTCAAATATTTCATCAAAATATTAGGGATCAAGAAGAACGAAAGTATCCATAACAACTATCCATCTGAATCCCAAGGTCAGCAAACATCAGACAGATCATTACATTCAACAGTAAAAGGAATATCATAACAAATCATGATTCCATCAATATATTAAAAACAGTTCCAACGGTTAGATAAAAATATCAACATATACTTTACAACAGAAGAGAAAGAAAACAAGTCATTCATATTTCCCTTCACACAAGCTCATGACTGTACCGTCTCCTCGAAAGGAAAGCATTCACCTTATATGCATACGAATAAGTCTGACGAGCCACAAAAAGAACCACATGTTTTGTTAAAATCAAATATAACAAAACTCCTGTAGCATATTAGCAGTACAGTAGCTCTTACGCCAAAACAGATGAATGTCAACCAACAGATTCCACATGACCTTCCACATGAAGCGACAAACAAGAAGATATTCAATGCCATCGTCTGTCGAGGTGAAGTCGACAGTTCCTTAGTTCAGTCAAGCTCAAGACTAGATACCCATGCAACAGAAGATGAAATCGTGCTCAAACACGACAACAATTCCTCACAGCAACATATAACTTATTCTAATCCCTACTAAACACTGTAAGGTTTTAGATCCAAGGTCGAAATCAAAAGAACTTCTCCTTTTTATCTTAGCCAACAAGAGACTCGTTAACATTAAAGAACAATGATGTTTCCCCTAAGACTATGCAGAGATATTCGCACGAAATCCACTCAACATGCACAGCCTTAATTAACTGTAATTATTCAGAAAGGAAACATAACATATCGTATTCACATCTGAACTCATTCAGAGTTTGAAAAGTATGGTAATCACCACCTACTTTTACAGAGACCAAGATACAAGATATCTATCAATACTTAAGGAACCCAATAGAGCCAAAAACAATAAGTGTTCCCAATCAGGCTTTTATAGAAGCAGATACACTGGTTACCTATCAAGGATTTCAACTGAATCCGAACAATAGTATACACGATAAAGCTTCTACAGAAGCCGATATACCAGATAAACATAAGTTAAAGATTTCAACCATGCCAACAATGGTAAATAATCAAAATCAGGTTATTACAGAAGTTAAATACTGATTTTGTAACAAGGAATCCAACTGAAGCCTCTACAACATTATTCACTCAAGCTTACAAAGATTGGAACATCAAAAGTATACCAACTGAGTCTGTACCAAAAATTCATTACTTAAACATGAAGGTATACATTACAAGATAACAGAAGTCGTATTACCAGTTACCCCTCCAGGACTCCGACGGAATCATGCTACCAGTATACACATACATAACGTATACAGTAGTCCAATATACGAAGCAATCCAAGGACTCCACAAAGTCATCTTGTAAGTAAAATAAATATAATGCAAACCATCAATGGGTTAAACCCCGTAATTACAACACAAGGAGGGAAAAACAACTTCTACAGGGTCGCATCAAATACTGAAACACAGCCAGTTATCCGTTCAACATAACCAAAGTATCATAGCGAAACCCAACAAAATTTCAGTAACCACCACCTATACTAAACACGACGGAACTTACAAAGAAGTCCAATAAAACTGAACATTCAAACAAAAGTCCATCAGTATCCTTTCCGACAAGTATCAACAACAAGCATCAATCAACAAGTATCAACTGTAGCCTGAACCCAACAAGGGAACAATGCATGGGCTCTCATAGAGCAGGTCTAATATTATTTCTTGCATACATTTCACAAACCTAAGCCGGAATGCAAAACACAACAAAATAGAGCAATAGCTCGAAACACAATGCACACCCATCAAGGGTTAAATTGAAAAATTGAACCAGAAGAAGATACAGTAACAAAATCACACAAAGCTACCATAATAACCATCTAAATCCATAAATCATCTGAAAAGAGTTGTTCTAATGAAATCAATTGAAAGAAAGCAAGATTTTTAAAGGTTAGGGCCTAACATGCCTGGTTATTTGCTTAAAAATCCGAAGAAGACCACTGAAAGAGCTCGAGCCTTCTTCTCTTTTTCCAAGTTAGATTCACCAACAAAAATTTGTTATTTCCATGACTTATAAATTTTCCTTGCCAGAGAAAAGAGCTAGTTACGCTCATACTTGCCATGCAACACCAAGAAGACTGGTGCGAAGAACCAGTGATTAGACAGAGGGAAAACCGGAGTGCATGAAAAACCAAACAAACTACTAACTTTCCATTTTGCATGCCTTCCCGTGAAACCCGAGCTCGAAGACCGAGTTCATAAATGGCATTTACTCCAAATTTCCCGCTAACTTTCCATTGCCACTGACCGCCATAGTTGGCGATGGATAAAACCAGTTCAAAGACCATTTCCAACTTTGGCAACCTGCCACGTCGGCTCTAGCTAGCCATTTAAAAACTTCTACCAAATTACCCGTCCTTCATACTTATCCCTCCATTTAATGCCATAGAAACTGCTGCCCATGGTTCGCACCCTTCCATAGGTCCCCTTTCTTCCTTGTTCATTAGTTAGGTTAGTAACTTAGGTTAGAATTTAAGATAACACTTAGTCTAACCTTATAGCACATAGATACTAACTTAGAACATTAGCTTATAGCCTAAGCCTAGGTTAGATTAACACTAATCTAACCCCTAGGTTATAGTTTAGTTTTAGGTTACTAACCTTAATAAATCCAGTTTAGGTCTAATATTTCAAATGCTCAGAAAAAGAACCTACAGCATACATTCACGAACAGGGTTCACTCCTGTACTGCCAATAGGCTATTGAATTATATGTAACTGAATTATTACCTGGTCCACAATCAAGACCTTCCTGATATTACGATATCGGGAACCAATTCATTTAACATGATCAACCTGAGTTATACTCCGGACTAGCTTATTCAATGCATCCAGACCTTGCAACCTGCGTAAGGTCTATAATTTTAATTCATCACGAATAAACTTAAAGCATCACTTGGATCAATACCACTGATCCAAGGCTAGGTCTTATAGATGGATAACTCCATAATTCATTCTAAGATCAGATTAAACTCAGGCATAAAATGAAAGAAATAAAAGAGTCCAATCATATTCTGACTCAGTCACGAATCTGCAATCTCAAAAAAAAGATACAGTCCATATCAAGCATGACTTCTCAATCAAAGGAACACATCCTTTTTACAAGAGAAATCACATATCAACACTTGTATGCTCAGGAGGAAGTAACAACAGTTCAGGGTGTTACATTACACGTTACTTTAATAGTATGAGATGTTTTAATAGGATCATTGAAATTTTGCAACTTATATAGTTGCATCACAAATAGGGAATTACTCTGAATCCCTTTTTCCTACTTATCCAAGAACACTCATTAAAGCATATAAATAACATGAAGAACATCAATAGAATAAGATTCCATTTCTTTTGGAAAGTACAAGATAATTTACATAATCCATGCAAGTAAATTCTCATTCTACATTTCCTTTTCAAAACTTATACATTTACAACTTATGCATTTCAGACATATTGTATGACAGTAGCCTTCATTTAAAAGAGAATAACTTTTCTTTTCTAATACAAATTAAGAACAGATCATAATTATTCACAAGAATCAACTTAATTTAACCAATGCATCATGTAAGTTTTTTCCTTCTTTTGTCACTTACAAAGCCCATCTGCAAAAATTGCTAGCGAGGGTCAGTTCAATGAACTAAACATGATAAGCACTAAGCCTTTAAAACAGTAGTGCATTCCACTAATTGTTCCATAAAAACAACCCTGCATTAATGACCTGCTAGTATTTCATACTCCCAAGCATAAGTAATATCAATAAAGAAGAGATATACTAACCGAGTTTAGTAAAAAGAAGAATAGAATCTAATTTGTAAAATCTATTTTACAAATTAAAGTATAATTGATCCCATCAATCATCTTTACCAACAACAAATCATAACATCATATGGCTACCAAACCTATCAAATATAATACAACACTTACCTTTTCTATAAGTTACAGGAGTGTTTACAGCATATTCCCTCTTGGATGTTTCATCTAACTTTCAAGTAAGAAGGAGAGAAAACATTCCATATGCCAAAGTACATAATCATCAGCAAGGCAGAAACGGGTGTATATCATGATTTAAATTTTTCCTTTAAAGTTCCTCTATGTTAAAATTCAACATTTTAAGGTATTCATCAAAACAGATCATACAAAATAAATCCAAGAAGGAATGATGGATTAACAGTCAACATCAAGTTGTAATTTCTTTTTTCCAACCTATCTTCAATCTCTTTTTACTTCTTTTCAATCAAATGACAAGATAAAAGACTAAAAAAATATTGATTCTCTTTCTAGTACCAATTCAAAAATCAGAAACTTCCAACCAGTTATTTTAACCCATCTGCATTTATAAAAAGTAAGGTTATTTGATAATTGAATATTATCACAATTTTTTATCATTTCCTTTAGTAAATAAATAAAATATGTTTTACCTCCTCTTATGAAAATTATTTTTAATACATCATGTTGTTTGTTTCTTAATAAAGAGATTATATTGATCAACTTGTAAGATATTCAAGTTAAACTAAATGTTACTTTCAAGTATTTATATTCATTTAAGTGATATTTGGAGTAATGGTTTTGGATCAAGCATGCACAAAACAATGGGAAAGTACCAAAATTTTAGTGCTTCTATCGGAGAGTACGAACCATTATCAGAAAACATAGAGGTATAATTCATACCTTATTAATCATTTCATTGAATTTTATTACATCATAACTTAATGTCATAAAATAGGATATAATGTTTAAGAAAAATATTTAAAATTATCATTTTATTTTATGATTTATTATGATAGCTAACTTTTATATAATATAGTAATGGTTCCTTACTCTTTCTTATATTTTTATTAAGAAGAGCTACAAAGTAAGATGCTTTATTTCCTATTTAACTTATTTTTTTACAAATCATTAAATAGGTATAGGTAAG
The DNA here is from genome assembly GCA_019776745.2 of Taxus chinensis. Classification (NCBI taxonomy): domain Eukaryota; kingdom Viridiplantae; phylum Streptophyta; class Pinopsida; order Cupressales; family Taxaceae; genus Taxus; species Taxus chinensis. The sequence goes on from CM034146.1 coordinate 811,332,775, forward strand.
TCTGTTAGGGCATATATAATTCAATTATAATTTATGCGGTAATGGATTCGAGTAAATGTTATTTATATTTATATTAAATATGACATTCTTATATCAAAGGATTATTTAAAGATATTTATGTCATATCACTTACATTCATAGGATATTACAAAATAACCATAATTTTTGTTTATACCTCTTAGTGTTATATTATAAATTCCCCGAATTTTGTTCTTTTTAGGATATATTTTTTGTAGTTCTCAAATTGTAACTTGAGAAGAGCATGCAATCAGATGCACATGGTCAATCAGATGCACATGGTTGTAGTATCGAAACATGCCCCCTTCCAAGATGTATGTTTGTATTCTTTAACTCGTTTTGTTTAGAATAAAACTAGTAGTGTGTGGAAGAATTATAGTTTGGTTTCAATTCAATAAAGAGATGTCATTTAAAATGTGTTTCTTTACAAAAATATGTTTTACTTAAGTGTTAGTCTAGGTTGTAGGGTTTAATGTTTTTTTGACTCAATATATATCACTACATCAATTGATATCATAATAGATTGCATCATCTAAGTGATTAGAAGTCATGTTTTCCTTTTTCACAAATATAGTTAGAAATAAATGAATACAACTTTAAACCATGGAATATTGATTAAAAGTTTTATGTGTTGACTATTTATAAGAGGCATAGAGAAACAAACATTGGAATAGTGGGTAGAGAACCTAGATTTTTAACCTTAGCAGTGATATTGAAGGGAATCCATGTTTGATTGGAGGATATAGAAACTAGGCATGATAATGAGTTATGATAGACGTTAGTGAAGCCAAAGAAGAGGAACACTGAAATGATTTTTAAGTGGAAGATAGAATAGAAGAATTGGAAGATGTGTTCATTATAGTTATTCCTAGTATGGAAGTTAAGCTTGTCTCAAAACTCCCTACTTAGCAAAGATTTTTTAGGCCTAAAGAACTCATAAATTGTATTGCTATGTCATAACAATAATAAGTATGAAAAAATGGAAGACCCTAAGAGAGTGAGTGTTTTCACCACTAAGTCTATGAGACATGCATCCTTTTATTGGAAGCATGTGTAAATGTGGAATATATTGAAAGGGGCAAGGATGAAATCAATTCTATGGATATAATGTTTTTGAAGTTAAAATATTACTTCATACATTGCAATTTCCATTTAATTGTGTTCAAGAAAATGCAAAAATTGATACAAAAGGAGAAGCATGTAAGGGATTACATAAGCATATTCTACATGCTTGCTAGTTTAAGACTGGTGGTTTGTAAGAAGTAAAAGGGGATGAAATAAAATTATGTCATCATCTATAAATTTATCGCAAGAATCCATAAAATATGAGTTTGGAATGGTAAGAACATTTTTTCAAGATGAGGAACCATGTCTAGAAGGGAAAAAAAACAACAAAGGAAATATAAATTTTTTTAGACCTGAAGGGTACAAAGTAACTACGTTAGAAGAACACATACACATAAAGGGGAAGTAAGTACCTCATCAATCCATAATATGTAATATACCCTTTATAAATAAAAATAATAGCTAATATTAACTACCTTGAGAGTCTTTAATCATTTGGAATTAAAGTGTAATTATATTAGTTATTATAATAAAGAGGAAAATAATTAAATTATTAGATTATTTATCTTGGAGTAATTTTTATTACTAAAGCTAAAAGTTGGCATTTTATTTAATAATAAAGTGAAAAACAAATATGGTCAGCAAGAGGGAAAAAAGAAAATACATCAAAAAACGTGTTTAATGATTTTTAAACATCAAAAAAACGTGTTTTAATGATTTTTAAATAAATACCCCCCCCCCAAAGGTGGATCACCCCACTTAGGGGATCTAATATTTTTTTTTCATTTTTTAAAACAATATACAATTACATTTTGTTGAGACAACAAATTTAAAAATATAATGACATCAAAGGAACCTAGAGGATCTACGTATAGGTCCAATTCTGTGGTAAAGCTAGGTAGTTCCAATCCTTTGTCAAACAAACATTGGTTAACATTTTGGACAACATTATTCCCATATTGTACAGTGCATGAATTTTTCAGATAACCAATTTTCTTTTTGATTTTTGGCTACCTTATTAAAAACGAAGCATTCATTTGCACCGGTGTCAAATATAATAGTTACAGGTAGTCCATATAACTTACCTGGAACTTCGATAGGAGTTGCTTGTTTTTTCATCCTTTTGGTTTTCCATTGTAGGATGGATTCTTTGCTGTGGATTTTTTCCTCGATGTTCAAGGGAAAGTTCTTTATGTAGTTCTCACCACCAAATTTGAACCACTCATCGCAAATCACCTTCCAGAAGTTAAAACATGGATCGAAATTTCCTTTCCTTTAAAACATATTATCATTGAATGTAGTACTATTCTGTGCATTTTTCTTTACATTTACAACATGCTTTGTTATTGTGTTATTCTTACTATCTCAATCCTTATTGCCAATTTTTTTTCCACCAAGTCTTTCTTAGTGCCAATAGAGAAGATGAGATGTATATATTCTTTCGTTTTACATCCCTATGAGAAGATATGGCTTGTAGGTTTTACTATATTGTCTAATGGCCTTCTCAAAAAAAAATTCCATATTAGAAGGACCTTGGACATCAACTTCACCCCCAACGATTGGGTTCAGTAACATTATAAACTTGTGTATCCTAAACTTCTCATCCTTCTGCTATTGCGGGACATATTTCAATATCTTAGTGAACATTTCCCAATATTCAATTACAGTGAGCTTACCTTGAATTTAAGTTTGGAACTCTGACATATTTTGGTCAAAATACAACTAGGGGAATCATCCTTGTTAGAAGTGCAGTTTAAATTGTACCCATGTGATTTTTGTAGGACCAACTCCAAATTCTTTTTTTTTTGTTATCCCACAGGGAGGATGCGTGATGTGGATCCAACTGCAAGAGGTTGAATCTAGAATTTTTTTTTGTTACACTATTTTTTGCAAAGAATCTAGAATATTCAAAATATTTGTTTTCTCATTTCAGAATCCACACTAATATTTTACATCATTACAATATTCCTTTTATGTCACATTAGCTCGAAAACTCTAAAATAACATAAAGCCCTAAAGTGCAAATAATTACCTACTAGTAAAACACCCTCGTATAGGCCCCAAATTTCATATGCCAATTATGCCTACATAAATTAAGGCTTACAAAAAAATTCAAATTATTCTATAAAGCATGGCAAAAGGTATTAAAACTCTAAGTCCTAGGAAAAAACAAATAAAACGTTCGGAACCAATTTTAAACCACTAGAAGAAGGAATCTAGAACATTAAATAGACCAAAATGGCTACAACCTTCTAGGAAATGTTTGCCACAACATAATAATAATGAATATCTACCACCCTAGAAATTTTCAAAATGATTTAATAGTCGGATAACCTCAAATTTATGGCCTTCATAATTTATGCTCCCACATCAATGCCTCATTGGAGAGCTGGAAAGCATCCCAAATAGATTAGTTTCTTCATAGGAGTCTCTTATCTCAAAAGACTTCTCCATTTCTCTCTGCCAATTTCAATATCCATCTCCCAAGGTTTTCCCATCAAACTTGGGTGGGCTGATTAGTTTGATGTCCCTCGACAGCTCAACTTCTAAGCAATCTCTTTTGTTTTCAAGTTGGTTCCCTGCATTGGGATTTCTAGCATTAGGATCTGGTGCATTATAATTTGCAGCATTTATATCTCAAATATTATTCTGAATAGGTTGTTGATCATCACTTTCACTTTCACTTTCTTCAGCCATTACCTTTTTTTCAAGAACATCTATTCATTTACGAGTGTCTTGTAGGAAAATTAGTATCTCATCAAATTTTTTAGGTTGTTGTTGCTTTAGCCACGTTGTTTGTATTATTTCCCATTGTTCTAACCATTTTGTTTTGTTAGAAAATAATAAAATACTTTTTTAGTGTAAGGTCCCATTAAGTCTAAAAGATGTAAAGCTTCACCTCTAATACGAAAATGTAGCACCGTTTTTATTGATCATCCAAATTAAGAGATTTATTTTGAAAATAAACCCATTAATCTTATAAATTACTTCAACAATTTATAGCTTGCGGAAAATATAATCTAACATAACTTAAATTTTACAATCCATCTAATAAAATCGACAACTATGTGCACTTGTAAAGGGTCAATTGGATCTATATGATCCCCCTTAACATCACTTTAACCAAGCGAGTATTGTAGGCAATGGAAAGTTGCACAAGCTATGGAATGAGGTTAAAGAACCTCAAAGCTTCGCTAACTCATCCATGCACCATAGGATTAGAGCTAAACAAGAGAAACTAACATGAAAGCATTACAACTTTGACTGACAAAAACATCAAAAAATAACATGCATACTACTCTCTACTCCATGAAAGCTTAATGAAAGTGAACCTAGTTAGATTCTAAGAAATCAAATTGTGTGTTGTTTACTCCATGAGGGTGAATGAATCTCACTAAATGGCTATATGGCCAGGTTTAGCTATTTCATTACTAACCTAACATTGGTGCAAGATGAAGCTATTTTAATGGTGGATGACCCAAGATCAAATGCCTTATTACATTGGCTAATGCAAATGAGCTCTTAAGCTTTCTTAGGCTTGTTTTGGCTTTAGCTTATGTACAATTTTTCTATAAAGTGGTAAGTTGAATAGGTAGGCTTGGCCTTGCATTTATAATTTTCCAATTAGGAGTGTTTGGAATTCTTGTGCATGTGTGACTAAATCTCAAAAAGAACTTTATGATTAGGAGTTGATAAACATGCTTTAGACTTAGTCAAGCTAGGATTAGGCTAGTTAAACTTGATTAGAAATTGATTAGAGGCTCATTGAGAGTTGGGAGGGGTCTGGATAACCAATTGTGACTGATAGATAGCCTACAAAGCCAATAGAAGTGGTCTAGAGAGAACTAGGGAGGTTTTGAATGGTCGAAAGGAGGAATGTTTAGCTAATAAGATAGATATTAGAAAAATATATTGATTAGAGGAGGAATACGATCGAAAGAGTGTCATGAATGGGCATCTGAGAATGGAGTGAAGATGGGATGATTAACAAAGTGTCTTTGATCGGCTGAATGGGAGGAAATACTAAGTGTAAGCATATTTTAGGTGTCTACACAATTTAATGCAAGAAATAACGTAAAAAAATAACATCCTACTATAGTTTATATGATTTAGGTATCTCATTCAAATACAATAAGAAAATCTAATCTAACATGTAGGGTTATGTTTAGATCTAGAGGTTGGGTAGGTGGTTTTGAGTTTCTGCTAGTCTGACAGAGGTCTGGTAAAGGCTACAAATGATTTTGGGTAGTTTTGGGATGGATATTAGCTTGTTGTCCTGACCTAGGTTGTCAAACATAGAGACCAATGTCGATCAGAGTGATACCAAAAATGGTTTAGATATGACCGATGATGGTTTTGGGTGGATAATGGTAGAATCTCAAAATAGATTCCCATGCTCTCTCTATGTCTACATAGAGAGTTGGGAAGGTCTGTGGGAGGATTGTAGGTGGGATACCAGGTTTGGGTAAGGTTATGTGAGGTTTTTTGGGTGTTAAGGTCAACTTAGTGAAATTTTATCATGAGACACAGTAATCGACACCGTTCGGGTGACCGATGTTGGTAAAGGGGAAACTGACGATGCTCAAGGTGACCGGCGTTGGTAGGGGAAAAATGGTGGAAATAAAATAAACGTGGTTTAAGAGATTCTCTGTGATTACATAGAGAATGGAATAAATATGGTTAGGTTCAAAAAAATGCTAGGTAGGCTCAGGATTGCCTAGGAGTCAAGTATGGGGAGCTAAATGGTTATGGGTCGTTGGATGGGTGGATTGACAGGAAATTGGGGATGGTGGAATGCAAAGGAGAATAAGATCTAATTCAACAGAGATAAAGAAACTACAATCTAAGTAAGTATAAAATGATGCAGATCAAAACATACTTACTTGTATTTGCATGCCTGGTTGGTGGAAGATAGCAATGGTTGATCTGTGAAGCTGGTGGTCATTATCACGGAAGTGCTTCCTAGAATGTTACCATGAATTCCAATGCCTTAAGATCAGTCCTAGTGCTGGCTTAGGGGCATCTGGGTGCTCAAGAAGACTCATTTTTGTGTTTGCATGCAGATATTTCTCTCTCCAAACTCGAAAGAATGACCAACCTCCCAAAACTCAAAATTTCTGACCTCCTTAACAAGGTTTCCAAAATGAACATATGGTAACCGACGATGGGTAGGGTGACTGACATCGATTAAGGTGAGAAATCCTAGGTTTTCCAAAATAGCAGATCTTGGCTATCTTTTGGCGAGTTTTACTCATTTTTTGGGTCTAAAATGGTATTTTATGCTTAGATAAGTGGGCATGATATTAGAGAAAGAACAATCATCTAATGTTAGGGTTAGACTAAGTCTCGGTTGGTTAAGGTAACTAGAAATTGAGTCTTAGTTAAAAGAAACATGATAAGAATAGGTCTATGATGAGGTGTCTAGGTGAAGTGGCTAAGTGAGGATATTAATTAATTTAATTAATATGATTAACTCAATTAACATGTGCACTAGGGGATATGAATGGGTGGGATATGGTTAATTTAATTATAGGGGTTTTAATGAAAGTATGACCCAATATTGGTGTCTACATTTTTCCCCTTTTTGTCGTGTAGCTTGTATTGGTAAGCGACGCTGACAAAAAAGGAAGTGATTTCCCCATGTATGGGTGAGAGCGGGACTACCCCAAGTCTGGGTGAAGGTGATCCCTCTCAAACCAGGAACTGATGAGGTGCTATGCAGATTCAGTGAGTGGTTTGATAAATGTGTAGTTGGTGTAAGTAAAGGTAGGTGGGGAAGGGTATGGGTACTTTGGGAAAAGGGTAACAGTCAAATCGGGTAATAGGTAATAGGTTGGGGTCAAATTGGATAATGGGTAATGGTCAAATCAGGTAATAAGTAATAATCCAGGGTCAAATTAGGTAATGAGTAATGGAAATCGAATGCATGCACATGTATAGACTACAACACAGTACTAGATTGAAGAGATGCAAACTCTACCTCGTCCAAGGTCGATAGGTTTATCTAAACAAGGGTGAAGTTATTCAAGTATCCAAGACATAGGATATGGTCCAGAAACACAACGTGAGTTAGGTGCAAGATCGTTTAGGTATGGTTTGGTACACCATAGGTTTGGTCAGAATAAATGGCATGGCAATAGGCAAGGTATGGTTGTTAGGATAAAATAACATAGGTAACAGCATCTTAAGGTATAACAACTACACAAGGTCAATGGTCACATAAAGTAGGTCAGGTCTAGGTAAATAGGTGATGGCACGGGTAAGGCCAAGGTATAGGTTAAATAACAAATCCCTAAACACAATTAAGGAAATGTAGGAGTCGTTTAGGCTTGTGGGTAGGGTAAAATGGGTGTTGTGTCTAAGAGGTAGGGTATATTATGTAGAATGTGAGCGGTAATCAGGCCAAGGGTGGTGTGTGAGAGCTAAGGCCATAGGTGTGGCCCATTGGTGTAGGTGGGTGAAGGGTAAAAGTGTATGAAGGTGGTTAAATTGATGAGAAGGGGCCAAATGGGGTATAAGGAATATGATCGATATTGGTCATAGAAAACCAATATCAGTCACAGTAAACTGATATTGGTAGACTAGGGCACGTGACCATTGTCGTTATGGGAATACCAACATCGTTCGAGTCAGGCTGCAGTTAAAAAGTAAACATTTGTATAGTTACAGATTCATTTTACATTTCATATTGTTGGAAAGTGACGAGTGAGGAGTGTGTGTTGTTTTCAAGGAGCAGAGGACAAGGTGATTATATGATACCAAGGTGGAGGGAGTTGAGTGGTTGTTAGAGCAAAGAAGATGGGTCCACGTGATCGAGTGGAATGAGTTGGTTAGCCGGAGGATCGGGAGATCAATTTTAGACATTGTAGTAGTGGGAGGGATGGGTGGAGGTCCACCATTGAAGAGACCAGAGGTGTCATCGAGGAGGAGGTAACAGGATGACGTAGGTTCCAACTCCTATTGCATATTTTGAATTGAATTTGGTGTTAAAATGAACAAATGGGGGGAAATTTTAAATTTTGAAAATGTGGGTAAAATGAACTGATTTAGGTATGGGGAGGGTGGAATGTAGGCTAAATATGGGTAAAAATGAATTAGCGTAAGGTTTGGGTGGTTTTTTGGTGGGTTTAGGTTGTTTTTAGGAAACTTTAGAATTTTAGGGTTGTGGGGGTTCGGCTTTGGGGCTGAACTAGAGACCGACACTGGTTTAGAGTCAGCCAATGTCAGTTATGTATTACCGGCATCAAGGGGGAAAATGATTACCGATGATAGTCATAGGGGACAGATATCAGTCAGGGGTGACCGACATCGGCTACTATAAAAAGGTGATGGGGCAAAAATAGGTTAGATGTAGAGGGAGAAGATGGGGTGGAGAAGAGAGGGTGGGATAAACAAATAAAAAATGAAGGGAATAGGGATCGAGGAGGGAGAAAAGTAGGTGGGAGAAGGCACAGGTAGGTAAATGGAGGTAGGGGATAGCTAGGATTTAGGTCACGGTGGATACAGGGTTTGGGTAAGTGAGAATGGGATAAATAAGTGGTCGAGGATAAAGTAGGAACATGATAAATGCATATGGGATAGTAGGGTGTAGAAATATATTGTTCATAAAAAAGGAATTTAGGCCCTAACATTGTTGATTTGGTTGGTTGCAGGCACGGCAACAGTTGACACTGCGAGATAGAGTACCACCCCTACTAGGGAAGTTAAGGCACAGTGTGATGAAGGAGGAGTGGGCCCACATGTGGGAGGTAGGTCTAATCGGGGTCATGCAGTATAGATGGATCCGATGAGATCCTAGTCTCATGGTCACTCTCATCGATAGATGGGATGTAGTGACCAACACATTTCACCTCCCTACCAGCGAGATGATGATCACACTTGAGGATGTCTATAGGATTTTACGGTTACCAATTGTTGGGGAGCCAATTTATAGTGTATTTATGGATGGCACCTTTAAGGCAATGATTGGAGTGTTTAGGGAGATGGCTAGTGAGCTGACCGAGCACAGTGCGAGCTTGGTGTACGGGGTGATGTATGTCTCACACCCACAGGATACATGGCTAGTTGTGTTGATGATCATGATAGTACGGTGTTATGCACTGCCTGATTCAGAGGGTGGCCATTTTCCCATGGGTCTGATGGGAGTATTATGAGAAATGATTAAGGAGTGGTTTTACTTTGCATAGGTGCCATCTTATTTGGTACAGTTATACATGGAGTTGTGGAGCTATCAGAGGATGTGATGATATGGTGTGTGTTGTATCTTCCTTTTACATTGTTGGGCCTATGAGCACAGCATGGTAGTACAACCACGAGGACTATTGGTAGTAGACTAGCATCATGGGGGGAAGAGGGTAGGATTCAGGTGATGGGTGGTCCCAAGAGGTCGGCCACAAGTAGTAGAGGTTTTATATGATTTCACACATTACATGCAGGATTTGGAGGGGATATATGCAAAAGACATAGTATGGAAACCTTATGTCAGCTTTCTAATGTTTAGAGGCATCAGGCAAGAGCTACAGGGGTTGTAGCTAGTGTGATGGATACAGGGGAGACATTTCGGTGAGCATGAGATGATCCCAGTAAAACAGATTCTGATGGTAGTTTGCACTAGTGGTAGGATGTGTCACTGCCATTTCTATAGTATTGGCGGGAGGATGTGGAGAGGCCTTTGTCTCCACCTCGTCCCACAGAGCCAACAGGTTAGGAGGAGTTACCAGTGGATGGTAGGATAGATGATGCAAGGGTATCTGATGGATACAGACATTGGTGGACATCCGAGCTACATGAAGCACCACCATAGCCAAGGCAGCCCACTTTGGTGACTGTGATATGTGCAGAGAGATACACTACATGGATAGGTGGTTAGTGTTGGTAGTGTAGTTGATAGCAGGACAAATAGAGGTAGCCACCTTGACTAAGCAGGTGACTATACTACAGGGGAAGTTGAATGCTACCCAAGCATATGTATAGGTACAAGCACAGGGTCAAGCTCCTATACAGGATGGAGGATAGATAGTCACCCTTACAGGCACATGTCATAGGGTTTATAGGGGTAGCTAGCCACATCCCAGGCACATGTGGTGTCTTTAAAGGCTTAGGTGGGTAGTAGGGAGACTAACAAAGGCATCAGAATAGGGTCTTGTCATACAGGGGTTGTTATCAGGGTAGGGTCCCATGGTACAACTAGCATAGGGGACAGGTGGTCGTGAGGCTGATGGTAGTAAGGCAAAGTGGACAGGTGGTCGTGAAGGCTGATGCCACCACCTCAGATAGTTTATATGGTGAGGTTCAGTGATGCCCTAAATGAGGCGTGGTATTACCAAGATCATCTAACAACCATAGGGATAGATATATCCTCCTATGATGAGTAGAGGGCACAGCAGGCAGTGAGTGAGAGGACTAGTTCTTACATTCATAGGTCAGAGAGCACATGGGGCCAGCGAGCCTAGAGACAAGGTCAGGGTGAGGCTACGAGTTCATGGAGGCCAGACTTGAGCTACGGGCCAGGAGGAGACTAGACTGAGACCCTATACGAGGGTGGGGAGATGTTGGCAGGGTACCAAATAGACAGAGAGGAGGAGACAGATGATACTAGCCCTAAGGGTCTCAAGTAGGGTGATGATTAGCCACTTGGTATGATTTTTGTTTTTGATATTTTGATATATATACCAGCTTGCAAGCCAAAGATAGTGAGGATGTGCATAAGAGTTTTTGAGGATTTTGATCTTATACTGGCCTACCGTGCCTAATATGGTAAAGATGTATCTGAGAGTTTTGAGACACTGGTATTAATTTGTATTTGTGCATATATTTATTGATACACAAACTCTCCCATTTATATAGTTGATGATGTTTATTGGATGGATGAGTGTACCTATGTTTTTAATTTCCATTGTTATTGTGTATTGATGGAAACTAGGTGAATTAGGCTTGATTGATTCAAGGTCATATAGGCATGATTGAGTTTTAGGTCACTTAGGCATGGTTGAGTTTAGGTCTTTTAGGCATGGTTGAATTTAGGTCATTTAGGCATGGTTGAGTTAGGTATAGGCATGGGTCGAGTCTAGGTCATGTAAGCATGGTTTGGTTATGGTGTTGTGTTTGATTTAATTTCCAAGTTGTTGTTTTTATGGAAAAATAAATGATGATGTATATGATATATGGGTGATGTTATAAAATGGTAAGGTATGTATGTTTGTATTTTTTAATTTTTCCCAATTATTGTGTAAAATGGAAAACTCACTAAGGTAGAATGTGAATAGAAAAATGGGGGGAAATTTGTTAGGGTAAAGAGTGGTTGAGCTAAACCTCCAAGGGTCCCATGCCCTCAGAGTGCTACCTACATATCCCTAGAGAAATGGGGGCCTCTGGTTGATGTAGTTATCCCATAATCTAGGGAAGAATAAGATGACGATAGATGAATGGGTCGGTAGGTTTTAGGCATGTTTTGAGTCTAGGTCATTTAGGCATGGTTGCGTTCAGGTGATTGTAGGAATTGTTAAGTTTAGGTCAATTAGGCATAGTGATGTTGGTGAAAGATGAATTCTTAAAGTGTAGGTGTCAATGGTCTAATCTTGTATAGAAGAAGATCAACAAGTAATGAAGAAGGTGACAGGGTATAGAGGTGACCAAAAGAGTCACCTAATTGGAAGAGCCATAACAAGTCTACCATTACCAAATGTGGGCTTATGAACATAAGACCCTAAAGGCATTGCATGATTGACTATGTTAAGGGTGAAGAAAGTCACATGATCATGAAATGTCGTTTCTGCGAAAAGTCCCTTAAGAAGGTAGGAAATGAGGTTGAATAGGTAATGGGGTAAAAAATGGTTGGTATTAGCATAACCTGGTGTGAGACAGCATGCCCTACTTGATAAGAGACCCAATATCAAAATCGGTAATTCCATGAAAAAAAAACGTTATTGTTTTCTCTTTTTGCTCTTTTTTTATAGATTGATCGATATGCGGGAAGTCTAAATGGGATGAGTATATTATCTCCTTGAGGTATTTGTGAACCCTGATAGATGCGGGAAGCTTCTGGATTTTTTTGTTTTATTTTTACAAGGATGGTCCTTTTTATGATAGACTATATGTAGTTATGGCTAGCTTTGTATAGTTGTCCTTCAAGGGAGTGGTTTATTATATAGTGGCAAGATAGAGAGAAGATATTTCCCTTTTGAGGGATTCATCTCTTTTCTGTGAAACTTGACTCAAGGAGTTGAATCTCATTTTGCTTTTGAAATTATTTTGCTTTTGGACATTTAAGTCATGGACAAGACTATAGAGGAAAAATTAGGCTTTTGTTTAGAAGACAATACCATAGCACACAAAAGTTAAATATGAAAGAGATGGTTTCAAGTGATGAACGACCATGGGATTCTATCTTGAAAAATATTAAAAGTATCCATTAAAATCATGCCATGAGTAGAGTCGTGGTACTCATATTGAAGATAAGGCTGAAAGGTGATGGATAATCACATGATTATTGTTTATTCGTTAACCCCCAAGAATATATAATATGAAAGGTGAAGGGTGCTCAAGGGATGAGCTTATAATTAGTCAGAAGGTGATATAGGACTTGATTCAACAAAAAAATGGTCGAAGATGCAAGGAATTGAGGGGTTCAGGTTCAAGTTTACCTTCAAGTGAAGACAAATATGATAAGCACCTGATCCATAGCTATGAGTAACGATATAGGGTCCAAGCCAATTAGGAGAAAATTTTCTCCGTTTTACTTTTCTCATCTTTTGTTACATGTTGATTTTCCTTCAAGATGAGGTCAACTGACCTATAAGGTTCACTCATGGACACATTTTTCATAGGCACGTTTGATACGTTTTTGGTTAGATTTATAGATGATCAAAAAGCATTAAGATGACGTTCATCTAATAACTCAAGCTATACCAAAAAATCCGAGAGAAAGTCATCATCATTGAGCATTTCTTGGAGTGAGATATGGAAAGATCAAATCTAAAATTTGAGAGGCAAGACATCCTTGGTATCATAGACTAGAGAGAAAGGTGTGGCAGTAGTTGAGGTGTGAATACTAGTAATGTAAGCCCACAAGGTGAAAAGGAATTTGCATATGCCAATCCTTTCCAATATCGTCAACTACTTTCATAATAAATTTTGTTTAGGGGTTTTATTGGTTAGTTCTACTTGGACATTTTTTTGTGGGTAGTAAGGGTGAAGAGAAACTGATTTGAATGCCAAAGGTGTCACATATTTTTTGTAGGGTTTTGTTTTTGAATTGTTTTCTGTTATCAGTGATGAGACGGTGAGGAACACCGAAGCAAAAAATGATGTGATGATTAATAAAGTCACAAATTTTCTTAGCTTTTGTAGAGATGAGGGGGATGGTTTCTACCCATTTAGTGTAGTATCTAGTAGTGGTTATAATCCATTGATAGCATTGTGAAGAATGAGGATTGATCTCTCCGACAAGATCCAAACCCCATTGAGAGAAAGGCCAAATGTCTCATGTGACCTGTAAGGCATGACTAGGGGTGAAATGAAGATTAGAATGTTGTTGGCATTTCACACAACATTTGACATAGTCATAACAGTCACGGTTGAGGGTGGGCCAATAATAGCCCCAGGAAAAGGATGCATTTAGCGATAGCGAGGCCATTGAAGTGACCTCCACAAATTCCATTATGAACTTCCTTGATGGTATAAGGAATCTCAGAACTTATAAGGAATCGTAAGAGAATACTGTCAAAGCCACGTTTATAAATAAGGCCTCCCATAATGACATAGTGAGAGATAATTTTAAGAAAAGCATGTTGCCCATTACGAGTAAGGTTTGGAGGTAGAATCAATAGGGAAAGGTAGTCTAAAAACTACTTATACCAAAGGTCGCGTGGACCAAGTGTAATGGTTCTGATGAGGTTGATGTCTCGAAATAGATAGGAAGGTGATTACAGCCTTTATACTGTGACATAGCTTTTTAAGTCAGAGGGTGAAGCAGGGATTTAAGATGCAAGGCAGGACATGGTATCTGCAAATTTAATAGTAGAATGTGGGGTGGTTTGAAGTTCATAATGGTAAAAGGTAGTCAAAATTATGTCTACATGATGATTTTACTTTTGAATTACTTTGTTATGACATTGGTATATACCATTGACTTGATTTATAACCAGTTGAGAGTCGCTAAAGATATTAATTTATTTGATGTCTAAGGTGATGGCAATTTGAAGGCCTAATACGAGTGCTTCATATTCGGATGATATTGTTAGTACAATCAAAATATAGTTTTAAAGATAAATGCATAGGTTCACCATCAAAAGGAATGAGGATAACACATGCACCACCCCCACGCTAACATTTGGAACCGTCGAAGAATAAGGTCATTTGGTAAACTGTATCATCCAAAGAGAGGGTAGCAATGGATTCGTAGGGGAAATTGAAGTTAGAGGATTGATTTCTGGAGAGGGGTGCATCTACAAGTTGATCAGCAATGGTTTTTCCTTTGATAATTTTTTTATGGATGAATTTGAGGTCAAGGTTGGGGAGAAGCATGAGCCAACACGCAGCATGTTGATGTTGGTAGGTTTTGGCATACATGTAATGTAAGGGGTTAGTATTGGTGATGAAAAATATTTTGTGATTGAGTAGGTAATGGCAAAGTTTAGTGGTGAAAAAAACTAAGGCTAAGCAAAAAAATTCAGCGTGGGTGTACATGGTTTTGTAGTCTAGAAGTGTATGGCTTATATAATAGATTGTTTGTTCCATGTGTTGTTCATCACAATGAGTGAGCATGGTCCCCAAGGAATGATACATAGCAGAAATGTAAAGGTAAAATGATTGGTTATCCTTAGGAGGAATGAGTATAGGTGGTTGGAGAAGGTATTGTTTTAATGCCTCAAAGGATTTGTGGCATTCATTATCCCATTTGAAAGAGACATCCTTTGAGGAGATAGTGAAATGGTTGGCAGAGGTCGGAAAGCTACAAATTAAATCAACGAATAGATTACAACTTTCCTTAAAAAGTATGAATTTGGTGAAGGTTAGTAGGTGAAGGCATTTTGAGAATAGCCTTAATTTTAGCATTATCAACTTCCATGCCACACAAAGAAATGATGAAACTAAGGAGATTTCCTGAGAGAATAGTGAAGACACACTTATTTGGTTGAAGGCAAACGCAATACTTGAAAAGACGGTCAAAGATAACTTTCAGGACTGTAATATGTTCAGCCCCAATGGTTAGATTTGGCAGGGATGTCATCTACATAATCTTACAATATACGATGTCTGATGTCATGAAAGATATAAGTCATAGCCCGTTGATATATGGCACCAGTGTTCTTAAGGCCAAAAGGCATCACTTGATAGTAGAAGGTCCCCCAAGGAGTGATGAAGGCAATTTTTTTTATCTTCCAAGGTGAGTAATATTTGGTTATAACCTGAGAAACCATCCATGAGTGAAAACATCTCATGACCAATGGTAAGATCAACTAGTTGGTCAATACTAGGTAGAGGAAAGTCATCTTTTGGGCAAGCTAGGTTGAGGTCACAGAAATCCATGCAAATGTGGAGTCCCATGTAACTTTTGTGATAGGAACGATGTTAGAAATCCATTGGGGATAGTCAATGGGTAGGATGAAGGATACCGAGAGAAGGCATTGAAGCTCTTCTTTGATAAGAAGGGCAATGTGAGGATGCATTTTCCGCAACTTTTGTTTAACGGGATTGGCTTCAGGAATAGTTATGATATTATGGACCACAATGTTTGGATCAATACTAGGCATATCGGCATAGGACCAAGCAAAAGCATTGCTATGATCCTGAAGGAAAGAAGTAAAATCTTTCTACTCAACAGCATCTAAGGATTGGCCTCTCTTTAGAATTTGCAGGTCATCCTGAGTGTTAATATGGACTTCGATGGTCAATTAATTTAACATGGTTTGCGTCTCAGAAGGCAATGACCAAGGAATATAAGAATCTTCTGCACCAAGGTAGGTTAGGATAGACTCATCATCTTGATATTGAACAATGTTAATGGATGGTGTATCATCATTGATCATGTCAGGATATAGGAAGGGAAGAGAAGAGGGAGCCTCACCGTCGCGTTGATAAGTCAAAGGTCCCAAGGAAATGGTGTTCACAAAAAAAAAAGTTAGGAGGAATGGATTTTGGATCCATAGACTTCATGGGTGAAGGTGGTGACATGGGTGAACGAGGTGGAGAAGGTTTGGCATCCTCGATGAGGTTGATGCGGGCCTTCTTAGAGGATAGTTCAGTGAAGCCGATACCACTGTGGTATTTTTGTTTACAGGTGGTACATGGGATGATGGTATGATGTCCTTGTTCGTAAAAACCAAAGCCAAATCCTTTCCAAGCATAGTGGTGAAGGAAAGTGTGAGTGAAGCAAAAATTGGTGAGATATTGGAGGTCAGAAGAAAATGGTCATGTTTGGGATGGTGGTTTGGACGAATAGGTGGAAGTATCAAGTCCCCCATACGTTAAGTTAGTGCGAAGGTGGGGAGGACCATAAGGGAAGACCTCGCCTATGCAATGGTCATAACGAGGATGTTGGCATAGGTTACCATACTCTTGTGGAGTAAGGAATGTGTTTATATTATAGAGGCAGCATTCCCCCAAAGTGATTCGTTGAAAAATGCCTTTTAAGGGATCGGTAGTAAATATATGTCTAGTCGTAATAGATAAATTAATAGGCAATTGGGAAGAATAAGGATTAGTTGGTTGGGAACTAGACAGGTTAGCAGATGGGTCAGCTACAGAGGCCATAGAAACAGTGGGAATAGAAGAGGTAGGTACGAGTGAGGTAGCGACAACATCGGTGGATGGGGATGTGGATGAAGGAGAAGTGGCAATGGTAGTAGATTCCTTAAATGGTACAAGGACATCATTAGGTTAGTACAACATGTTACAGGTTTTGAATGGTGATGGGTTAGGTGGGATGGTGTAGTTATGTCCTTCATGTTCAAATTTTACACATTGGTGTAAAGTTTAAGGAACACAACCCATGACATGAATCCAAGGTCGACAAAGCAACATTTTGTATTGGAACTCCCCCTTTAATACATAGAACAATTATGGGATAGTGTGGGGGCCCACGCAAACATGGAGATTGACGATACCAAGGGTAGAAGTAATGGCATCATTAAAGAAGCGTACCATAACTGGGTTATTATGCATGTAATTGGTAGGTATGTGCATTTGGTTGTACGCATGGGAGGAGATGATGTTGATTCTAGCACCACCATCAATCATAACACATCGTACACATATATTATCGATATAGACGGAGATGAAAAGGGTGGGATCGGGGTCGTCTGATTAGAGAGGTACATTTTCATCATCTGAAAAACTGAGAACAACCACTTGGTGAGTAGGTGGAGGTGTAGAGGAAGGGGATGAGTTGGTGAGAGAGGCCAGATGATGAGGGGTAATAATGGAGGCCATGGGTGTAGGGTCATTAGGTAAAACCTAAATGGATAGGAGGACCTCCATGAGGGCATGTCAATGAGAGTCAGAGGTTTGGACGAGGTCATACAAAAACATTTTTAAAGGGGATTGGTGTAATTATTTTATCATTGTATGATGGGTGACCCCCGTCAGAAATAGGGTATGTGGGACCTCGAATGGTGATTTTGGGTGCAGGTGTAGTCGGTATGTTAGACACAAGATTAGCGTATGGGTTATTTGTTTTTGCTTTACCTTTGTCTTTTTGGGTGTGAGTGGTAACTTGGATCATGTTAATCTGAGGGAAAGAGGTGGATAGAGAAGGTATGTCATGAGTAATATAACGGCATGATGGATAAAATCCTAATGCAGGGTAAGAACCTTGCGAAATAAGTAGGTAACACTGGCATTTAGGAAGTGGTTTGGCCAACTCTCGAATACGGACCATGTTGATCTCGAATGTTGGTGGTGGATAAAAAGGTTGTAGAGGTGGAGATGTGAGTGGATGAATAGGTAGTGGATGAATACGTGTGGTGATTGGTGAAGATGGAATAGAATCCTCATCTAGAAGATCATCTTTGTCAAAATTTTCTTCAAGAGGACATAGTTAGAGAAGAAAATTTTTAAGAGCCTTACAATTCTCTACATCATACCATGGCACACAATGGTAGGCATAAAGTTTTGTTTTGTCAAATCCTTTTGGTTTGGGTTTGAGTGGGTCATAGGGTCTAAGTAGCGGTAATGTGATGACAGAGGTCTCTAAGAGGTTGACTAAAATGTTGATGTAGGACCCTACCAATGGATCACAGTGGGAAGTGAGTGTGGGTTTGGGTAAAGGTGTGGATGATCGTGGTCAAAGAAGTGTTATAGGAGGTGGAATAGGTTTGACCACTGGTTTGGTAGGTGGCACTGTCTTAGGTTTTGATGGTACTTGTTTGGCTAAAGGTATGGTAGATGAACTAGCAATGGAAGGTGTTTTTGGTTTAACTACCCTGTTGGAGGGTAGTGGGTTCTTTTCCTTGGATTGCACCTTCTTGGGTAAAGGTGAGCTGGGAGTACATGATGTAGAAGGGAAAGAAGATGGTGGAAGAGGACGGGTTATCCATGGGGATAATGGAGGTGTGGTGAAAGTGGTTGGTAGAGGTCAGGTGGAAGGTATGGGTTGAAGTCACATAGGTAATGTTAGGGTTATGGTAGCTAGGGGAGGTAAAGGTGGTAAGAGATATATGGGTGACGACGGGGGTCTTTGTTGTGCATGAAATTTGGGTATAACAAAAGATCATGATGAATAAGTAGATTGCTTCGCTTTTGATTTTCCTCGAGTAGGGGGTTACTTTTTCCAAGGTTGATGAGTGAGGTCCTAAGATGGACGAGAAGGGGAAAAGGTGACAAAGGTGTGGTGGGTGATACTGGTGTATGTGTCCTAGAAGGTTGGGTCTTCCTTTTAGGCAGAGGGATAATTTTTGTACGGGTTTGGGCATATGTGGCTAAATCCAATTTGACAGGTGGATGGGCAAGGCTTGACATCGGAATGAGTAGTGATGGGCCTAGATATGGGTGAAGATGTAGGTGTAGGTATGTTCTTAGGCATAGGAATGGTTTTAGTCATGAGTAAAGGTTCAGATGTAGGAAAGGGTGATGAAGAAGAAGACATTTCAACAGACAGATTAATGGTTGATTTCATCACTTGAAACACTTTTGGATAGATTGTGGAGGTATTGGTAAGGGACATTTACATTTGGGTTAAAAAGGGGAGATGAAGGCATCCCCAAAGCATGGAATTATCAACGTAGTCCAAGTGGTCAGCTAAGCATGAAAATGGCACTGTTGTAAGAGGAGTCATTGTTTATTTAGTAGCAATCCCTATAATGTATGTCTGTGAGACAAGGAATTTGTTGGCTTTGGACTCTATGGGTAAGAGAGTCGAGAGAAGATCAATAGGATCCTGAAAGGTTGATGGAGAATGGTCTCTAAGAGGCATTGGCAGTTCTAAACGATCCCCCATGGATGGGGGAGATGATGGGTGAGATGAGGTAGGCTCCTCTTTTGGTGAAGGGGAAGTCTAGCATGACTCTCTCATGGGTAGCAGAGTTAATACCATTGATTGTTTGTTGGGTTCAGAGGTGAGTGGTGAAATGGCATTGGTAGAAATGGTGGACTCCTCCATAGGCGAGGGAGGAGATGTAGAATACCCTCTATGGGTGAGGGAGTAGATGAGGTAGGATCCTCTATAGGTAGAGGAGCTTGTGCTATAATTTCATCGATGGAGGGGACAGGAGAAAATTGGGGAATGGTCGGTATGACATCGAAAATAGCGTGGACTTCACGGACATTGTTTTCATTGGTTGAAGATTCCCCATGCTCATTAGAGGATGGTGTATGATTAGGAAAAGGCTTCTTAAAGATATACAAGTTTTGATTTTCCGGTGCGTTCGGGTTGTCCAGGATGAGATCTCTATTATCTAAGATTTCCTTGACAACGTTCTTGAAATTTATGCAATTACCATCGCTATGGCCTTGACGTGATGATAATTACAATAGTCATGTTCCTTATACCATGCAGGCATAGGAAAAGTAGGATTGAAACTAGTATGAGGTTTTTATGGGGCACAGTGCAATGGCTTCGACCTTAAGAAGCTTTTCCAAGACTTAAGAATAGGGCTCTCCAATTGGAATGTATTTTCGTTGATCCTACCAGAATTAAAATTCTTAATGGGAAAGATATTAGAGGAAGGTTTGGCTTGATTATATGGATAAGATGGACCAGCTTTGAGAACTACTGCATTGGTAGATCCCTTGGCTTTTTAATAATTCCTTTGGGGTGTCGAAGACGAAGAGGTTTCATTTGATTTAAACACAGCATTTTTGTTATGCAGCTGAATTTTCTTCTCTTTGATGGCACGAAGTTCTAGTTTTCATGCCATGCTAAACACTTTGTCGAAGGTATGGAAGGTTTGTACCTACAGAGTTGGTGAGACGTGTCTGGCACAAGCTCTAGTGAACAACTCTATAAGCTTAACTTGAGGTAACTGGAATGTTAATTGGTTGATAAGGCTTTGCCAGCGAGCAACGAAAGTTGTGATAGATTTTTTGGCATACTGTCGTGTCGAGTATAGGTTAGTCATGGTGACCTTTTTTATGACATTGATTAAGAAGTGGTCCAAGAATGCTTGAGCCACTTGGTTAAAGGAGTAGATGGAATGTTTGGGTAAACCACTATGCCAATCTAAGGCATGTCCTGTTAAGGACATGGGGAATGTCCGTAGGAGTAAAGCAAAGTCATGGGTAATTAGATAGCACCCATGTTTGAATGACTGCAAGTGTTATTGTGGGTCTTCTTTACTATTGAAACAGGTGAACTTGGGCATTTCCCAATGTACAAGGTATGGGGAAATGGGGATAGATGGATGAATAGGCTCATTACATATTTCATCATAAGTTGAGGAGTTGCGATAGCTACAAACTGATGCTTTTAATGTTTGCATATTTTCCATCATCATCCTAATGAGATCATTAGTTGGTTGTGAGGAATGGGTGCCTCCCACAGTGAGGGGAGGTTGATGATGGATGTATGATGTGGATAGCATCCCAGTATATGGGGGTGTTGAGTATGAGAAATGCAAAGGGGGAATAGATGTGGGGGGAAGATATCCTGAATAAGCAATAGACAAGATTGGGGGTTGTTGGTGATGCATGTAAACAGGTGGGGTAGTCTTAAAAAATCTTGTGGTAATTGGGGATAGAGACTGTGGGATGGAAAGGACGAGGTTTTGGAATTTGGTGTGAGTTTCTGACACCATGTGTGGTTTTGATGCAGCTGGTATATATGAGGTAAAGGATGCAGATGGGGACATGCTTAAGGCAGTTGGAGAAGGAATGGTCGACACCACATGTGTGATAGATGTCATTGGTGTAGCAATTATAGAGGACGTGGGGTCTAGTTGAGACACCACATGTGGTAAGGTGGATGAAATCCTAGTTGAGCTAGTGGTAGCTGACACGGAAGTGGGGGGAGAGGGCAAGAGGGATAGACATGGGCATGTCGTATACCAAATCTCCCAAGGAGTCTCAAGTAGATGAGTGGGTGAGATAATATTATATGGCAGTGGGATTCTGGTCAAGGAGTCTTGTGAACTCATCATCGTTGATATTAATGGTAATGGGATGATTTGGATCCATGGGTGACATGATAGAAGGTGGTGATGGGTCCTAGGTGGGAGCGGCTGAAGGCTAGCGTGAAACACAACGGCATTGGTTTGACTATGAGTCAGAACCATGTGAATTAGCATATAACTAATAAATTATACTCTTTAAATAACACAGAAAACAATGGAAATGGAGAAGGATGGCTAGTCGGTGTTCTAATTAAAAATCAGAACAGAGGAACTAACGATGGTTAAAGGATGGTTGGTGGCGTTTACATTAACCGATATCGGTTACTATGGGAAAATCAACATTTTTAGCAAATGAGGCAAAAAACTGATGAAAATGACATAAGGAAATTGTACTTGACTGTGATATTAGAATTCTGGGGATATGATTATGTCCTGAGAACTTCAAATAAAATAGAAGAGGTGATGAATGCTTTTTTTGGGTAAAATGACCAAAAGAGCTAGAAACTGACACCTCGGTTAGGTAAACCAATGATGGTCAGATGGAAACTGGTGATGGTCACTAGACTGACGCTGGTTACTGTGAAATTTGAATAAGTGAAGAAAAATTGGTTTTTTGTGAATTGGGTCAAATTGAGTATCAACCCAGAAGTCGAAGGATGATAGTACTAGACCCTGACACACTCAGAAATGGTAAAAATACTCCAACTATGATTTTGGGGTGTGAAAGGAAGAGGAAAGTGGAAAACGTAACCTCACAACTCAAAACGCAACTCAGGAAGAAGCTAAGAAAAACACGTAATCCTATAAGTGAATTTTATGTTTTTAGCTTATGCTATTTAATACTAACTTATGAATTCAGAATAGATTTTTTTGGTTGGGAAGTCATCCTATGAATAGGAAAATTCTAAAGGGTGGTTTTAGGTTATGTTTTTGGCAGGGGTGGTCCTTTCTCTAAGATAATGACTGGACAGAGAAACCAGTTGGGCACCCACTATCAATCCTTTGATCTTGTGATCTTTGACAGCTTTTTATAGATAAGGTTTGTTTAAGAATATGTGAGAATTTTTATTTGTGTAGTTTGGAAAAGAGAGAGAAGAGAAGGAACTTCTACAATTCAATTATGTCAACCATCAGGCTGGACATGACTTCCAGCATATAGGTTGCCCTCAGTTTTTAATGTGAGCTAAAATGCAGCATACAAGAATTAAATGCAAAATTATTTTAGAACCCAAATTGACAATTAGATTCGATGTAGAAAATGATGAATAGGTCAAAAACGTGCTCTTTCACTACTATGCAAATGCAAGAAGAAATAAATGATTTGTTTTAAGCACCAAATCACAAATTTCGTTTAGACAATTAGAATAAAATAATGTTACTAAGGAGAAGACTCAATGTGTATTTTTCAAAAGAAAGAGACACACAAGATTTCCCTATATGAAGAAAATGCAAAGAACCCAAGAGAGGGTCCCATCGAGCGTGCCAAAATGTTTCACCGGATTCTTAACAGATTTAATGAAACATATAGAAATTGATAGGCCAAGGAGGAATACCTATTTGTGATGTCAGTTGAAGGTTGTGTGTGCATTTCTGATTTCTGATCCAGGATGACCATGAAGAACTTGCTTTTGGCTAAGAGGAACTACCTATAAATACAAAAACAGACCACAAGAAGAATATTAAACAATAAATGACAGTGGACTTCCTAGTGTGTGCTAGATCCGGGAAGTGTGATACTTCCTAAATGGTTTTCAATCCACTGTTTAGTACAATTTAATGCAAGACATAACATAAAAAAATAACATCCTACTATATTTGATATGATTTAGGCATCTCATTCAAATACAATAAGAAAAAACTAATCTAACAAGTAGGGTTATGATTAGATCTGAAGGTTGGTTAGGTGGTTTTGAGTTTTTGCTGGTCTGACAGAGATCTAGTAAATGCTACAAATGATTCTAGGTAGTTTTGGGATGGATATTAGATTGATTTCCTAAGCTAGGTTATCAGACACAGATACCGATGCCGATCAGAGTGAGACCGACAATGGTTTAGATATGATCGATGACGGTTTTGGGTAGATAATGGTAGAATGTCAAAATAGATGCCCAGGCTCTCTCTATGTCTACACAGAGAGTTAGGAAGGTATGTGGTAGGATTGTAGGTGGGCTACCAAGTTTGGGTAAGGTTATGTGAGGTTTTTGGGGTGTTAAGGTCAACTTAGTGAAATTTTGTCAGAAGACACAGTAACCGACGTCAGTCGATCACCGATGTTGGTAAAGGGGAAACCAACGATAGTCAAGGTGACCAACATCAGTAGGGGAAAAATGGTGGAAAATCAAATAAACTTGGTTTTGGAGCTTCTCTGTGATTACACAGAGAATGGAAGAAAGATGGTTACGTTTAAAAAAATTCTAAGAAGGCTCAGGAATGCCTAGGAGTTAGATATGGGGAGCTAAACGGTTTTGGGTGGTTAGATGGGTTGATTGACAAGAAAATGGGGATGGTGGAATGCAAAGGAGAATAATATATAATTCAATAGGGATAAAGAAACTATAATCTAAGTAAGTATAAAATGATGTAGATCAAAACACACTTACTTGTAATTTGTAGGCCTGGTTGGTGGAAGATAACAAAGGTTGATCTGTGAAGTTGGTAGTCAATGCCATGGAAATGCTTCCCAAAATGTTACCATGAACACCAACGCCTACATATCAGACTTGGAATTGGCTAGGGGGTGTCTAGGTGCTCGAGAAGACTCTAGTTCATGGTTGTATGCAGATCTATCTCTCTCTCTCTCTAAACTCGAAAGAATGACCAACCTCCCAAAACTCAAAATTGCCAACCTCCTAAACAAGGTTGCCAAAATGAGTATATGGTAACCAACGATGGTTAGGGTGATTGGCGTCAGTTTAGTGTTAACTAGAATTGGTTAAGGTGGGAAATCCTAGGTTTTCCAAAATAGCAGTGTTATCCATATTTTGCCCCGCCGCAAAATTGATCGGCCACGAGCCCACACAAGAGGAAGCTAGATAATTCATGTTCAAATCCTATAATCAGGCAACAGAGGAACTCTACAATGGAGTGGCAAGGCCTACAAAAGATCAAACGACCCTGTGTAAGAAGAAATTCAAGAAACGGCTCTGTCAAGTAAACCCATATTTCAAATCCAACAAACAGATTATAGGTGGGCTAAGAAATGGAATAGTAGGGTCGGGGTAGGAGGCCGAGCAATGTCAAAATCACCAGAGGCTCAAAGGAAAATAAACAGCAAAGATTCAAAGTCTTTGGGATTCACAAATGGTTCAGAAGGGGCCCAAAATTGACTAAGTATGGAGGAGACAGTGGAGGGAGCCAAGTTTCCAAATGGCACACCTCCAAAGATTAAATCCAAAGGGGCAGACCCAAACAAGCTCCAAGCTTCAACACGTCCAGAGCCCTAACAAGTTACACCAGCCATTGAAAAGTCTTCAACTTAGCGGAGGATGCCAAGTGTCTTAACGGTGCACATTCAAAAGTGGGATCCAAGCTGGAGACTCAAACTTGCACCAGCCCTCCACATAGAAAATGGTAAACAGAGGTCAAAAAGGAGAGCGGGCCCAAAACGACTAAGTATAGAGTGCAAGAAGAAGGCACCAAGTGTCAACACGACACTCCTTCAAAGGTAAAATCCTAAGTGGGTTTTCAAATGAGCAAGTGCCTTTAATGTGTCTCAGAGTCCAAAAAGAGACAGAGTCTTGGGTTGAATAATCAAGGCAGTGGCAGGTTAGTGGAGGGAGCCAAGTGTCAACACAGTGTTATTTCATAGGTAAAATTTGGGGTGGCTTTCCAAACATGCGCCAAGCCACCACATGTCCAAGGTCAGAATTTTGGCCCCACCCAAGCAAAGAAACTCAGGAAAAATACAAAGAATCCCAAGGAGCTTGCAGAGGCCGCCACGTGGACCCTGTATGGAAAAACTCTTTAAAATATTGCGCGCCCATGATCCAAATATTCAAAAGGTCATATCTTTTGACTGAAGACTCGGATTTGGGTGGGAGAAGACTTTTTGGAAATGTCTCAATACCCTTTATACCATGGAAACATAAAATATCATTCTTACTAGGATTTGGTGGGTGAAAATGGGAAAACATCTTCCATTCCATTAATACGAATCCTGATTTCTCCAACTACCATATCTAATTCAATTTGATCCACTGGGGAACCAGACATGACAGATTTGGGGAGGATTTGAGAAAGGTAATGATTGATAGTGGTTGAGCTTTCAAAGTAGGATTCAATGCATATCTCTAGGTGGTTAAAGCAGGATTCTAATTATTCCCTCTTCTCTCTCTTATTCTTCCTATATATTATAATGAAGGAGCATATTCAAAGGGTTGGTTGTTGATCTTCCCTCTTCTTCCCCCGCTATCTTTCTTCCTTAGGGTAGAACATGGAGTCTAAGCCTCATTTCATGACTTTATAATGGCATTCTCTTGTCTCTTCCCCACTAACGATGTACTGTGTGAAATTTTGGAGTAATAAAATTTGTTTTGTTATGCATCTCTCCATCCTTTGCTTATTTTATTGTCTCTCCTCACCTCTCGTCGTTGCAAGGTATATTGTGCATATTTTGATGTTTGTTGTTGGTCCTGGGAGTTGTGTTTCATGGGTTTTGAAGTGGTGTTCTGCGTGAAATCTATCTCTTGTCTATGGTGCATCTTGTCCACCCTCTCCTACTTCTCACCTCTCTCCACTTCAGGCAGTCGGGTTTGTGATTCAACCACTTCCTTTTCTAGTGTATTATTGCTTAGTGTATGCTCTTTTACACTCTCTCTCTCTCTCTATCCCCTTGGAATGGTTAGATTATGATAGAATAGGTTCTATCTACAATGGAGTAGCTTGTGGCAGGTAGATTATGAAGCAAAAACAGGCTTTCTCTGGAGGTCCATCTCAATTTTTGCAATTCCCACAGCTTGAGAGATGGTCCCATGTTGTGTAATCACACCAGATGCCCCACTCCACACCTGGGACATTCGCGGGTGCTGTGACTTCTTCACTAACATTTTTGGAACTCTCTGATGGGACAGGGTCTGAAGCACCTTACCACTTCATCTTAGTAGGTTGGTGTGTTCCTGTTAAGGTTCAACCTTTTGTAGGCACATGTAAGCACATCTGGCGATGTCCATCTGGTCAATAACCCATTCTCTGAGTTGCAGAAATTTTCCATCAATTTCCACACATTTTCGTCCATTTTCTTCTTCCATCTCTTTCATTTTCTCCCATTCCATGAATTTTTGTAATCATGACTTCATTCCCTTCATGGAACTCACACTTACAGCAACAACGGTGAAAATCCACCTCGATTGCATTTCCCAACTCCTCCAAATCAGCATTATGATCAGATCTAGAAACATTATGCTTACCCATATGATCAAGGTCAAAATCAGTTTGGCCATAGAGCTTATCAAGAACAAGGGGGTGCATATAATGGTAACAAGCTACACAGAGCATGCTGGTCTGCTGAAGAAGATTCAAAAAATGGAGGCTAGCATAGTGTAGTCCAGGGCCATAACACAAATGAAGGCATTCAAGATTGGTTACAGGGCACCTTTTCCATGGGGAGGCCCTTTTCCAAGACATTACAGCCCTTAAGAGAAACTATACTTCATGGTTGAAATGCTACCCCAAATTGCACAATGGACTGAGGAGATTGAGGCTTATGAGTTGGAGTCAAGAAAACCTTGTCAATTGGTAAGTGCACCATCTCATAGCTTTTTCTTTTTCTCTTTCTCAAGCAACACCATCTCAACACAAGCTCCAATTTCCAAGCTTCCCAATTGCTACCCAAAGTGTTGATTCCATTTCTCCATTCCCTATTCTTCCATCCCATTTCAGTTATTCTCCCCTTTTCTTTCCCAAGAAGTCATCCCCTTCAAACAAAAAATAAGTTCCACCTCCCTCCCCACCACAAATAATTGAAAAGCTAGTTGAGGAACCAGTGGTGGCTGAGGTTGAGTTTGTAGCAAAGGAGGAGGACCATATAGTTTTCAGAGGATCCAAGTGTGGAGTAGGCCACCGAAGAAAATTCATTTCTTCCTCCCATTTCATCCCCTTCAAGCTCTGATGTTGAAGAAGAGTTTGATCTTTCAAACTTCATGTTTGAGGATGAAGGGAACCATGGTGAGCTAGTTAAAAATCAAGAGGACACCATGGAGGAGGTAGAGCACACGCGAGTAGGATAGCAAGGAGGTCAGATTATCTGTCTGACTTGGAGGATTTATTTGATAGAGAGGATCTTGAGGAAATTACATCATTTACTCCTGTATCATCCATCTCCCAAGCATATGAGCCTGTCTGTCATGCAGGAGAATATTCAAGGACAACAACTTGCACTT
Source organism: Taxus chinensis (assembly GCA_019776745.2). Taxonomy (NCBI): domain Eukaryota; kingdom Viridiplantae; phylum Streptophyta; class Pinopsida; order Cupressales; family Taxaceae; genus Taxus; species Taxus chinensis. Next base: position 811,360,781 of record CM034146.1, read on the forward strand.
CATAACAGTCCTCTGGAACCAAGGTTGGAAGACATGATTCTTCCATGTTATTCATAAGATGAAGAAAGAGAAATGACAAGAAGATTTCATCATCTCTCTCACACCATCCACCCAAGAAGACTAGACTGTACCCAATCAGATAGATTGGCATTCTTTCAGAGCCAAGGGATGAAGCTAAAACCAGTCATTCCTACTTCAATGGGCACACCCAGAAGACTAGACTGTACCCAATTAGATAATTGGCTTCTTTGGAGCCAAGGGAGAGGCTAAAACCAGTTATTCCTACTTCAGGGTATGAGGATGAGTATTAAAATACCAAGGGTCACCATCAATACCTCCAGGAGTTCAATGCAAGTAAGCTTGACGAGGTATTTTCCATTAATGTTGATACCTTGATGATTTGGGTGGAAGATAGGCTTAAAGTTCAGTTTTTCACTCATACAGGAAGCCATATTTAGTGTCAAATCATTTGCATGAGTTGCCTATCTTGAGAAATTGAAGCTACTTCTCTCTACCTAGTTACAAGCTTTGTTTATCCCCTTTTCTTTGTGGTTAGTTTAGGAGTAGGAGTAGACTTTTTTTCCAGCATAAGAAAGTGCTTATGCACACTTTACATGTCTCATTTGAGGCATGTATGATTTAATATTTGTACATAAGTTTTGTTCGTATTGCTCTAGAGCTTTTTGAGGTCTAAGCCCTTCACTATTCATGACAGAAGACTCATAGTTTCCTGTAACAATTGACAAATTTCAAAATAAAACAAATGCTGAGAAACTAAAGAACATTTTCAAGACAACCCATTCAGGGATGGATGAAAGCCCCAAGTCAAAACAATTTTTTACTCTCAAAAGCCTTGTTTCAAGATCTCTTATGAAAATTGATAGTGTGGACGCGCGGGCAGGCTCAGGGTTAAGAAAAAGTGAAAAAGTAGGAAATTGGAGAGTTCATTTTGAAAGAAGAGTTAGTACCAAGCCATTAATTATGACTCCATGCCCAATAGATGCTTCAAGGCAAGTGGTCCTCTCATCTAGTAGGAAAGATACCCTTGTGAGTCGCCAAATTGTTATCCATAGTTTTTTCCACCCAGTAAAATTGATCAGCCATGACCCCACACAAGAAGAAGCTAAAGAATTCACATTCAAATCCTACAATCAGGAAATAGAGGAACTCTATAATGGAGTGGCAAGGTTTGCAAAAGAACAAACAACCCCATGCAATAATAAATTCAAGGAACGACTCTTTCGAGTGAACCCGTGCTTCAAATCCAACAAACAGATTGTAGGCGGGCTCATGGAAATGGAATAATAGAATCGTCAGGGTAGGAGGTTGAGTAGTTTCAAAAGAACCAGAGGCTCAAAGGAAAATAAATGACGCAAAGATTCAAAGTCTTCGGGCTTCACAAATGGTTCATAACGGGCCTAAAGATGACTAAGTATGGAGGAGACAGCTAGAGGGAGAAAAGTGTTCAAATGGTGCACCTCTAAAGATTAAATCCAAAGGGTTAGACCCAAATGAGCACCAAGCTTCCACTGCATCCAGAGCCCCAAAAAGTTACATCAGCCGTTGAAAATTATTTGAACTTAGTAGAGGGTGCCAAGTGTCTTAACGGTGCACATTCAAAAGCAGGATCTAGGCTGGAGTCTCAAACTTACGTGCCATCCCTCCAAGTAGAAAATGGTCAATAGAGGTCAAAAAGGAGAGCGGGCCCAAAACGACTAAGTATAGAGTGCAGGCATAAGGCGCTAAGTTTCAACACGACGCTCCTTCAAAGGTAAAATCTTGAGTGGGTTTTCAAATGAGCACGGGCCTTCCACGTGTATTAAAGTCCAAAAAGGGATAGAGTCAGGGGTTTAATAGTCAAGGCAGAGACAGGCCAACGGAGGGAGCCAAGTGTCAACACGGGGCTATTCCATAGGTAAAATTTGGGGCAGGTTTCCAAACAAGCACCAGGCCATGCCATGTGTCTAGGGTCAAGAATTTTGGCCCCCGCCAAGCAAAGAGACTCAAGAAAAATACAAAGAAGCCCAAGGAGCATGCGAAGGCCACCACATGGACCTTATATGGACAAACTCTTTAAAATATTGCGTGCCCGTGATCTAAATATTCAAATGGCAATATCTTTTGGAGTGGAGACTCAGATTTGGGTGAGAGAAGACTTTTTTGGAAATTTCTCGACACCCTCTACACCATGAAAACATAAAATATCATTCTTAACAGGATTTGGTGGGTGAAAAATAGGAAAACATCTACCAGGAAATTAATACAAAGCCTAATTTCTCCAATTACCAGATCTGATTCGATTTGATCCGCCAAGGAACCAAACATGAAAAATTTGGGAAGGATTTGAGAAAGGCAGTGATTGATAGTGGTTGAGCTTTCAAAGCAAGATTAAATGCGTATCTCTAGTTGGTTGAAGCAGGATTCTAATTCTTCCCTCTTCTCTCTCTTATTCTTCCTATATATTATAATAAAGGGGAATATTCAAAGGGTTGGTTGTTGATCTTCCCTCTTCTTCCCCCCTCTCTCTTTCTTCCTTAGGGTAGAACGCGGAGTCTAAGCATCCTTGCATCCTTTCATGGTCTTTGTAATGGCATTCTCTTGCCTCTTTCCCACTAACGATGTACTGTGTGAACTTTTGGAGAAATAAAATTTGTTTTGTGATGCATCTGTAAATCCTTTGCTTATTTTATTATCTCTCCTTTCCTCTCGTACGTTGCTAGGGTATACTATGCATATTCTAATGTTTGTTACAGGTCCTAGGAGCTGTGTTTAATGGGTTTTGAAGTGGTGTTCTATGTGAAATCTATCTCTGGTCTATGCTGTATCTTGTCCACCCTCTCCTTTGCTCACCTCGCTCCACTTCAAGTGGTCGGATCTCTGATTCAACCACTTCCTTTCTGGTGTAGTCACCTCTCTCTCTCTCTCTCTCTCTCTCTCTCTCTCTCTCTTCTCTCGTCTCCTCTCTCTTCTCCACCCTCTCCCTCCGATCTCAAGTCCGGATCTCCGGATCTCGTGCTCTCTCTCTCTCTCTCTCTCTCTCTCTCTCTCTCTCTCATCTTCTCTCTCTCTCTCTCCTCTCTCTCTCTCTCGCTCAAGTCTCTCTCTCTATTCTCTCCTAATCTCGGTCGGCTCTCAACCTTAAACTCTCCTCCTCTCTCGTCCTGATCTCTCTCCTCTCTTCTCCTCTCTCTCTCTCTGTCTCGCTCTCTCTTCTCGGGTTCTCTCTCTCAGCGAATCCTCGACAGTCTCTTCTCTCTCGTCTCGTTCATGCTCTCTCTCGGTGTGATCTGCGCTCGACCTCTTTCCGGTGTCTCCTTCGGGGGTTCTCCGTCTCCTCATTCTCGTCTCTCGGCGTTCGGGATCTCTCGTCGTCGGCGGGGGTACCGGTCATCTCTTTGTCGTCGTGGGGAGAAAGTCCGCGTCGTCGCGGTCTCTCGGGTAGGAAGGGGGGGGGAAGTGTGAGGATAGCTTTCTCTCTCTCTCTCTCTCGGGTCATCTCTCGGCTCGTTCTCTATAAGCTCTTCTTGTGTCTCTCTCGGTTCGCCCAGATCGGAAGTGGGGTACCGGCTTGCTCTTTTCTTCTCTCGTCGGGGTCGGGTCTCTCTCTCTCCTCCGTCGTCGAGATCTTCGGGGGGGTCGTCCGGGGTGCTCGTTCTTCTCTTTCAGCAGGTCTCCGGGGTCGTCCGCCGTCGTCTCAGTGTTGTCTACTATCGTCCTCTCAATTGCCTCATTCTCCTCTCGTTGTCTCGGGGTCTTCGAGGTCTCGGTCTCTGTCGTTACTTATCTTCCTCGTGCTCCTCTCGTAAGTCGTGCTCGTGCGGTCGTTCGCTCGTCACATCAGTTTATTCGTTTCGTCTCTGCGATTAGGAGGTTACAATCTTCTGGCGTGCGGGCCGTCTCGGGTCGGTTCTCTCCGCTCATCCTCTCTGGGGGTCCTCTTGCGCTCATCTCTCAGCGTTTCGCATCAATTCGGGTGGGGCTCCTGCTCTGGTCCTCTCTCTCTCTCTCTCTCCTCTCTCGGATGTTAGACTAGAATATGATAGGTGTTTCCTGCACTAGAGTATCTTGTGGCAGGTAGATTAGGAGGCAAGAACTAACTTTCTCTGGAGGTCCATCTCAAGTTTTACAATTCCCACAACTTGAGATATGGTCCTATGTTGTGTAATCATATTGGATGCCCCACTCCACACCCGAGCCATTCAGGGGTGCTATGATTTTGTGCTAACAAGCAGATAGGCCTCAAGAAAGATGCTAGTTCATAAAAACCACTATAAAAGTGTGATAATCAATCAAAAAAGGAGACCAAAACAAGGAGCCTAGAAAGTTAGTCCATAGCCACAAACATGGAGGATGGATGAGATGGAAAATGGTTGTTGATTTTTTCACCCCATCCAAAACCAAAGGGGTGAGCTGAGTCTGAGATGGGCTCCCACCCACTTTATTATTGGTTGTGTTGTTGTTACTCAAGAACCTTTGTAGATGACCGAGAGGGAGAAATGGAAAGATCTAGTAATGATAATTTTCCCTACTAGGGGATATTGTAGCCAACACTACCAAAATCACCAAGCCTACAAAAGGCCCCACCATGATCAGGGGAAGGATTCAAAGAGAAAGAATACCATTTTCATCAAGGAGAATGGCTCCGCTAACTCCGAGAGTAATGTCTATGATTCCTCAACCTCGATGTCGAGGAGGAGAGTGGGACAAATGAAATGATGAGAAGAAAATGGAAAGGGCATCTGGAGGAAATCGACTGACCATACATGGGGCAGTTCACTAATGGTTAAGCAAATTCTCTAGGTGCTCAACCTCTAACAAAAATTTCTCAACCTGGTTTTTAATCTAGAGCATCACATTAGAAATAAAAACCTCTTTATTAGTAACTAAAAAAATTATCCATATGAACATCATTAAAAATGACATTTTTTGTCTTTCCAAAGATGAAAAATAATATCAGTCCTAAACATGTGCTAAAAAATTTTGTAAATGACAGGTAACAAATTCAATTCCCCCAAGAGAATAACATTCTAGGAAAATAATTCTAGAGAAAAGGGATGAAACTTGGCATGAATCCACTTCCATGTCGATTGATCTCGAGGGAAAAAACCAAAGAATGTGCTTAATAGACTTCGGTTGATGGGAAACCATGAAAGTGGGGTTAAGACCCATATGCTTGAGTTTTTCCCTAGTTGGAAATTCTTGGTGTAAAATACACCATAGAAAATGATCTTTTTGGGGTTTGGAAAGAACATTAGAAACCCTCTGAAACTGAAATTTTATAAGTAGAATTATGGAAGGTAATACTCCAATGATGATTAACAGTTTCAATGGGCACCAATTGAGTGGAAATTATGGAGTACCCCAAATGGGGCTTGTAATGGTGGAAAGGCATAGCAATGGGCCAGTTTCAGTCCTGCCATCATAGGACACAAGAGGCGGCACCAACATTATGCACATATTCATCAGGTATGCAAGCAAATACTTTTTGAATTAGTTATGTGTCTTAATGTTGAAGATTGTATTTAGTAGAAAGTATGACCTAGGAAATCTTAGATATGTACCATTTGTAAAATAAATCTCCAAACACCTTGATTTCTTTTCTAAAAATTTGAATACCTTTAGCTAGAGGAGCCAACGTAATAGGGTCGTCATGAAACATTAGAATAGATGACAACCAAAGAAAGTGGGATTTAATAGATAGACTAGATCTGAAGCCATCCCCCTTCCAAATTATGTTCATTTTAAGAAACTTCAAGGATTTCTAAATTCTTTGGGCAATGAAAGTACCCCAATTCTAACTAAAATAGGTTTGAGAATAAGGGATTTAAATTTTATACCTTTCCAAGCTTGCCTATCCAAAGGAGATCCTTAACAAAGGTAATGTCGGAGAAAATTCTTCTAAGCCTCATTACCTTCCAGTATACGGATTAACCACTTGACACAGAGAGCATGTCCTTGGAGTTTTATGTCAAACAACCTAAGGCCCCCAGCTTCTTTAGGATGACAATACATATCCCAAGCAACCCTATGGAGCCCATTATTCCCTTCAGAGTTATCCCACATAAATTCCTATAACAGCTTCTCTGACTTTTGAAATATGTAGCATTAGGCAGAGCCCAATAAGAAGAATAATAAATTTGAGTAATTGCTAACACCTTGGAGTAGATTTGAAACTTTTCTGCCAAAGAAAGAGGTTTGGCAATCCATAAGGAAATATTACACTCAAGCCTTTTAACCACATAAGTCCATAGTTGTGCAAAAGTGGCCTAGAAAGTAAAGGGAACACCAAGAGACTTGAACTGAATACCTAGCTGACTCTATCTCCACTACATGCCTTCTAACTAGGGAGGGATAGGAGACTAGGAATGTTGATAATGCTGTGTTTTCTCCTATTTAATAGAGGAGCCATAATCCAGAAAAAAAAAATTATATAAACATTCTAAGAATTTTTAACAAACTGTTCTTTCTCCAGGAGTGTGAGAAAATAATCATATGCAAAGTGGTCATTAATGAGTTGTTAATCCAAAGTAGGAAAAGATATCCCTTTATCCAAACCTAGAGAGGCACTATGTGCTATTAGATAATAAAACCCTTTAACAGAAAGTGTACTAAATCAAGGGGGGAAATTACAGCCCTTGTCTAATGGATCTAAATAAATCAAACCTGCAAGATTGAACCCCATTGATGGACATACATGCCCCAACATTGTTACAGAGAATTTATACAAACTGAACAAATATCAGTCCAGACCCAAGAGCTTAAATCATATACAAGATGAAAGACCATTAATGTGATCATAAGATTTAGCAAAGTCAATTTTAATAAATAAAGCTTTTTTGTTAGAGATTTTAGCCCATTCCATCCCTTCCCAAACAAAAATAATAGTATCTAAGATTTACTCGTGCTTGATGAAACCATTTTTTTTCTTCTAAAAATAAGAGGAAGGAGATTCGAAACCCTATTAGGAACAACCTTAGTGTTATTTTGTGAGAGATATTAAGAAATGTGATGGGTCACCATTTAGAAAATTTTTTAAGTTCTCCTAGATTTGGGGATAAACTTGATGTTTCCTTGGTTAATCATTTCTCTCAAAGAGTTGGAATGTAAATCTTCAAGGTACACATTATACAAATCAGCCCCCAGAGTGTCCCATAAGTTATGGTAGAATTAAGAGGGGAAGTCATCGATACCTGGAGGGATCCATTTGAAATGTTTCCTCCTTAAGATATGTGAGAGAGAAAGTTCTATCACACGCTACTCGTTCAATGAATTTGTAACACACAACTTATAGTAATTTTAAAATAGCGTCTTACATAGCATGGTAGAGGGTTAAGAGGAAAAAACCCCTTGATAGTGATGGAAAAAATCTTGGAGGATATCCAACCGAGAAGTGTGTCAAACATTCCCTTGAAAAATGGCTTTAATTTTATTAGGGGAATTCTTGGTGTGAAGCATGGAAAAGAATTCTTTAGAATCTTTGTCACCAACTTTGAGCCAATGTAACTGAGCATGTAGCAGATCACTCCATACTTTGTAAGATTCATCCATCTTAAGTTTGTGTCTCCAATGGGTATCTTGGAGTTGTAGGGAATGATTGAAAGGAGAGGAATTAAGATCTTGTGAGACACATTGAAACTTAAGATATGAAGCCTCATGTGTTGCCTATTAAAAGAGAGAAATATTTTTTCCATAAATGTGAAGGAAGTTGCTAGTTATTTTGATGGAATAATTCCACCAAGCAATCCAGCAATCCCTACCAACATGGTGAGGAACTAACTTCCAAATGAATTGGATATCAGACACAGTCTGATAATGCTTAAGGTGCATAATGTTTAAGTAAAATTGAGAGATAACCATATGTATTGTTTTTGTAGGTTTGGCCAAAGTAATGTAAAATAAAATGAATGAGTGGTCAGATAAGAGAGCATTGTTAGCGATCACAATAGGTTTTACCATGATGAGAGAAAGATAGAAGAAGTCTTGACTCGACATAAAGGCATGATCCGTCCATTTAACAACCCTATCTTGACCCTGTTTAAAATTGACCAAGTATACCAGGTAGAGTTGGAGCTCTCCTTATAATGTATGTTGGGTTCAAAAAAATTTATCTTGTGCCACATATAGAACCAAGCCTTCCACTCTCTCATGCATCAATGCATAGGTAAATTACCAACTTTATCTTCTAAGTACTCAATTATATGAAAATCACCACAAATAATATAGAAAGCATCAGGCAAGGAATCAGTAAACTAGCGCAAAAATAAAGGGTCTGTCAACCACATAATTAGATGCATAGATATTGGCTAAACCGAAGATATTCCTATCAAAATCAAAGATTTTCCAAACCACTTGATGAGTGGGGTTAGATCCCCATGAGATCACATGGTGATTTAGGTCATGGGAAATCAAGGTCATGACCCCTCCATGCCCATGGTAATGATTAGACACATGGTAAATAGCAATGGGCTAGATGATGCAAGAAACAAACTGAAGTAAAAACCCTGCAAGTTAAACTTATTACAGACATAGAACACACATATGCTTAAAGTTTAGATAACCACCCATGATGAGATATCTCTAGGTAGGTTTAGTAAGGGAACCTATATTCCAAGGGGCATGGGAAACATCTGCTAATGACCATGGTTTTTGTAGACATAAAATCTATGCACTTGGGTACATTTCTAGGTCCTAAAGCATACTAATATATACATGATTCCTAAGAAAGAAAACTAGAGTTCGATAAATCTTTTTTGCTCTTTGATTGCTTTATCTCTTGCAATTTATTTTTCTTACACATCTTACAGGTTTGCTTGATTTCAAGGCTAAGACTGTCCAAAATCTTAGGAGAGTTTAGATCCTCCCATATATAAACTACATCTTTACTCTTCTTCTTCACATGATCCTAAAGGCTAAGTTGTCCCATGGGAACACTTATCCACCATCACATGTGCCATACTTATTGAACCAATGCCTTTTTGGATTCATGTCAAATGATGATCCTAAATCAATGGACCATATATTATTGCATGTATGCACACTTAAATATGCAAGAGACCCGTATCTTCCTTCATATGTGTATGATCATCTATCTCAAGAACCCACATCCTAAGGGGATTATTGTCATTTTTCATCTTACATTCCTTCGTAAAATGCCCTATTTGACCATAGATCTAACACTTATTGAAATTTATTTTAGGTGTCTTAGATATATTTTTAGAATTTGAGCACTTCTCCCAAAACTTCCTTTTGTCTCTCTATTTATCACACTCAAAAAAGAAAAATATTCCTTTAAATGATATTCATCCATAGGATTCCTCTTAATATCTTCAGAAAATAAATTCAAAAATATATCCTCAAGCTTCAAGGTAGACATTTTGCAGAATGGCACTCTCATCTTCATATGGCCATAACTTTTGACTGAGAGCTTGGATTTGCTCAAAATCAGACTTTTTAGAAATCTCTCACTGTCCTCTACACAACAAAAAATAGTTTTCTTAATTTTAGTGAGATTTACTATTTCAAAATGAAGAAATTTAGTCCGCCATATTAGAGGACTGTTTCCAAATTTATCACTACCCAAATGACGAAGTATGGGCTTCCTTTCTTCTCCAACAAGGCAAAGTACATGGAGCCATGGGTTTTACAGTGGCACCCATCATTATTACAGGTGATTTTAATGCATTTTAGGGTGGTTGAAGAAAGATTTTGAATTCCTTCTCTCTCCCTTCTCTCATTCTCCCTATATATTGTAAGGATGGGCTCATTTCAAAAGGTTGTATAGTCTTGCTTTGTACCCTCCCTTCTTCTCTTATCTGTAAGTGATCTTTTGGAGTTTGAACCTCCCATTCAAGTTGTAATGCAAATTAGTGCCTCTTTTCCATTGTAATGTACTATATCAAATCTATGGAGAAATAATATAATTTTGTGGATGAAGTTCAACCCTCTCTTGTGTTCATTGCATTCTCCTGATCTATCATTGTAATTTTGGTTAATTATCCATGTTAAATTGTGTTGCATATTTAATGCTCTGAGTTTAATGGTGAATGAATTCGTAACAATTGGTTGACTTGTGGTGTGTATTCGTCCCTTCAAACTTATTAGTTTTCATCTCCATGAAAAGTAGGTGTTCATCATTCCTTATCGGTGCATCACCTCCAATAGATTAGTTTATTTTTCTTACATCTTCTTATCCCTGTCTCCTTGGAAAATTTTAGGAAAGGATTTAGATTAGTTTTCTGAAAATTGGTGAGTGGTGATTGATACAGGAATTGGAATTCAGCCTTCTCAAGAGATATTTCCTGATTACAAAATTCCCACACTTTGGGAAAATCTCCATGTTATGCAATCACACTGACAATTTCAATGCATCAAATTGTAAACAATCAAGGGTGTTGTGATCACACATCAAAAGTAGCTTGGAGCAGTATTATATCTTTTGGATCTTATCTTACCTTGGTAATTATCAATGGTGAGTTGATGGTCTTGGTATGTTTTGACAGAATGGCAGGAGGAGAAGGATCAAGAAGACGCACGAATAGGTCGGTTTGTGATAAAGATATGGGGGCAGAATTTACAGGTTTGTTGGAAATGAAAATCAGGAAAGTTTCCGTGAGGAAATGGTTGGCTAGGGCTTGGTTTGTTTCTGAGGAATTCAATGATGTGGAGGTGATGAGCTCTATGGGAACCTGTCGAAAATGATGGTAGAACCCAAGCAGTTTTGGGGGACGTGGAATTTATTTGAAATGGCCAAGGGATTAAGTTGTGCCAATCTCATGTCAAAATCCTCTAGATAATTTTTATGCATCATGAGATGGAGGGGTTGGATGAGTTCCTAATATCCATGCATTATCATTTTCATTTCCTAACCAAATCAGTATTCACCATTTCGAAGGGGCAAGAGGCACTGACCAAGGGTCAAGTAATTCTACTACCACTGAAGGCCAAGGTAGTTATTCCTAGGTGTTGTGATCTGACAAGGGACTCTAGGTCTAAGGAGGATGATTCAAAGGTGGAAAATTTGGTTGAGGTCATGGGTGACAAAAGCAAAAAGATGCGGGTGGGTGACTCTTTCGGGCTTCAGGAATAATAGTTATAAAGTCACTGGGTTTAGTTCTCACATAGGATAGTCATTGTGTATGGCCATGATGTGGATTTTCTTTAATTAAATGTTGGTTTTTACTACTTTAACTAGTTTTTCAAGTTGAAAGGGTGTGGATGGAGCAATTTCTACTTGATCTCCCATTTTTTAATTTCTTGGGCATGAAAAGGTGTCATTTTGAGAGTGTAGATGAGTGTATCTATTAATGGCTGACACTTAAAAGTATTTTTGTAGGCTATGGCCTTCTCCTAGGTATTATAAGAAAAAATAAACTCTTTTTATGGTTTTTAGTATGAAAAGAATAATAAATTCTATTTGTTTTCAATTACATTTATTTAATTGTATGTATTTACATTTATGATCTTTTAATGCATAACAAAAACCTTCACAAAACTAATTAATAATAAAATTATTTTTCTTATAAAATAAATGTATAGTCTATCTCATCACATAATAATAACCCTTGTTTCTCCTCCATTTTAAATTTATAAGATATAATTTATTAGTCTTCTTCCAACTCTAAAGAAGTGTGATATGTGAGTCCTCGCACTTGCAAAGTGTGAGTCCTCGCACTTGCAAAGTGTGAGTCCTCGCACTTGCAAAGTGGGAGTCCTCACACTTTACAACTGATATTCCTAGCATGGAAGTTTGGATGATTCAGAATTGGAAGTATGGATGGTTCGGAACTAGAACTGTGGATGGTTCGGAGTTGGAAGCATGGATGGCTCGAAGCTTGGGAAACATGGAATGGTCTAGAGTTTTCTTTAAGGAATAATGTATACAGTCTAGAGCTCAGTCTGGAGCCTAAGAATATTATATAATGTAAATAATCATAAAATGTGAATTTTTTTTATAGATGTATTTCCGATTGAATATTCAAATATTTCAATTTACTATTTAAATAATGAATGTCTAACTAAAAATGGAAATTTAAATTGAATTTCAACTAACTATAAAACTCAAACAGTTGTAGTGTATATTGAATGAGACTAAGAAATCAACCAATACACAACAATTATTTTTCAAATTCAAATTATAGTTTTATAGTATACATTTATTTGTCATAGTTGTGATATTTTTTTACTATACTCTAACAATAGACTTTTAATAAAAAATCTCATTGCGGATAAATTTTCACTCCAATATAACTGATGACATCTAACTATCAATTACATTTATAAGCATTAGACATTAATCAAATCATATAGAAAATATTCAAGGAACGTTACAAACATAAATTATATATTGATTTTCTTAAATTGTTGTCTAAGACAATAATACATTGCTTTAAGGCTTATCTACCTCATGTGTATCACCTATTAAGGCTAGTTTTATAAACAATGTATACCATAAGCATTTTACCACTTTTTAAAATCTCTATCTGAAGTAACTTTCGGAGACAAAAAAATTATCCTCAACCTCTCCTTTGTTTTCTTACATTGATTACAAATTTTGTTTCACAATTGTGATGGATATTTGGATCTCTCCAAATTGTATCCAATTTTTGAATCAATCTTTCTTATTCTTATCCTACATCATGTGTATTTCCTATTTAAGGCTAGTTTTACAAACAATGTTACCAATAAGCCTTTTACCACTTTTAAAATCTATCGAAGTTAACTTTCGGAGACACCAAAAAAATTACCTTGGGCTCTCCTTTGTTGCTTATATTGATTACAAATTTTGTTTCACAATTGTGATGGATATTTGGATCTCTCCAAATTGTATCCAAATTTTTAATCATCTTTTCTTCTTCTTTTTTACAGTGTCTAGACCCAAAAAACAATGGACTTGGCCTCCAACTACATAAATGTAGTAGTTTCGTTTGCCATTTGTATCTACATTTGACATTTGTGTTCTCAAGTGCCAAACCAAAGTGCTATTTTGAAATTGTGTAAGATGCCCAGGCTCAATAGAATATGACAGATGGGGCCCTCTTAGTTTAATGTTGTTTTCTGTTTTATATTACATTTTTTTTCCTTTTAGAATTTTTCTTTTGCACTAACAATCATGTCTAATTCAAAGGAACAAGAAAAAAGTTTCTTCGAGGCAA
>CM034146.1:815492520-815595689 GCA_019776745.2 Taxus chinensis
ACTGCCGCTACTGTTATCTTCTATTCAATCTTCTATCAAGACGCTCTACTATTATACTTAACAACATCCTATTCCCTAATACATACATTAATGAAATAGAAATTATGGAGGAAAATTTTAGTGTCACAGCACAAAACCTTAGATTGCTCCCTCACCTCCGTTGACCCCCGTCTAATCATAGGATGCCATGTGGCCTTCTAAGTGAGGTTGGAGGTATGAAGGCAAATTTTCCTTCGGGAAATTTGGTTTTTTTGGGCTTGGGAAAAATTTCCAATTTTTCCCCCGCAACCTGCCAGTCCCCGTCTAATCATGTGCTGACATGTGGCATGGGCTTCTCCTTGGCAAAGGCATGCATTCATTTCCGCCCTTGAGATTTTGGCCTAAAATCTCCAAAACCTAAATTGCTCTGCCACTCTGCATTTCCCCGCGCTAATCGGGAAGTGACACGTGTCTTCCCTGTCGGACCCACGGGCGTGCGGAGGTGTTTTGCACTCTTGCGCTCAAGGAGGGAAAATTATCAATTTTCCTCCCCGCTCCGCCAACCCTCTCAAGGGAAAATTTAGCTCCCTAAGCTCGCGGACTCCCCAAGGGAAAAATTTCTCCCCAAAAATCTATTAAGCCATAACTTGAGATTTATAAGGAGTTAGGAGGACTTATTTATATGGTTGGAAAGGTGAGAGAATTTCCTATCCAATGGGCATAATTTAGGAAAGTTTTGATGAATCTAAGTGTGTGAATTATCAAGTTGAACCCTATAATCCTGTTAGGGCATAGATGAGTGAGATTTCACTCTCCTAACCTAAGTGATGAATTTAACCTCTTTTTTTGACCTTGTGCCTTATTGTTACTAGTTTGAAGTAATTATTGCAAGCTAGTCTTGCTTGTTAATCCTTATTTGGTTTTTTCTAACTGTGATCTTGTAACCCTCTTTGTAAACACTCTAATAAAAAAACTATTCCATAATTTTCCTAACTAGTCCTAGTTTGTTTCTTGGTCTCAAGTGGTAGTTTGAAGCGGGCATTACACTTGGTATCAGAGCAGTGGTTCAAAAGCTTGGACCATTGGGCACACTATAAAATTGAGACTTGAAATCTTAAAACTAGAAAACTTGTTAATCTACAAAACAAAACTGTTTGAAAATTGTTCATGATAGTAAACTTAGAAACTAAAGAAGGCTTGAAGTGATGAACTAACTCTTGCTTTGGTTTGTGTAGGAGGCATAAAAGGAGCAAGAAAAACATTCATAGAGACTCAGAATCACCACTACCACACCGGATCAGGGTGTAGTAGCCATTTTACCTCAGATTCTACAGACCCTTCAGGATGTTAGTGACGCTCTACAAGGAGGATCAATAGGAGGGCATGTAGCTAGTCATGATAGAGCTCCTTCTATCGAGGGTCGGGTACCCCCTTGACTATTTAAGGAGCATAGAGGAGAGAACTCCTATGCGGAATCAGTCAGAGTCGATTCACCACCTAAGAGACAAGGTGACAGAGTTCCGGAGCATAGAGAGGTCTCGAAGCCCTAAGCTTAGGGATGAGCTTGCAGAGAGGCCTAGAGGCTGACAGACCACATCAACAGATCACATCAGGCCTAGAGGCTGATTTCAAGTAGACCACATCAAGCTTTTTCCTTGTTCTAGCAACATAAAATCTTGTATTGCGATCCATCTATTGAGGAATGGAGCAAGAGTATGGTGGAGGACAGAAGAGCAGAAGCTCTATGTAGATTCAAAGACAGTCACCTAGGAGCTATTTGAGGAGAGATTTAGGAGTAGATACTTGTCACAGAGATTCATACAGCAGAGGATCGATGAGTTCCACGATCTTCGACAGGCATCCCTTAATGTGGCAGAGTATGAAAGTAGGTTTTTCAACCTACTTTAGTATGTTGAGTACATGTAGGATGAGAAGGTGGATCCACAGGTTCATCTGGGGCCTTAATCTATACATTAGAGGCGTGGTTTGGATCCACTACCCACAGACCTTAGCAGAGGCCATAGAGAAGGCCTACATTGCAGAGGAGACTCGAGAAAAGACCCAACAGGCTTGAGACTGAGTCAAGAGCCGCATACAACAGATGCATGATAATAGATTGAGGGGGTCAGCTTCTCCTCCTCGTGGTGGTCAACATTCTTCTCAGTCATCCTTTGGAACTCAACAATAATAGCAACAGTCTCACCCACCATATAGACCTCCTCAGAGAGCTGATGCACTAAGAGGTCGGAGTATGGGGCCTCCTCCTAGGGGTCCCATATGGACGCAGGGTGGACCTAGAGCTCAGTCAGTAGGAGCTCAACCAAAGAGGCCACATAAGACTATAGTTGGATGATCAGGATCCACAACACCTACTTCTAGGGCACCTTCTAGCGGTGCTGCTCATTGGAGAGGATCAAGAGGGAGTTTTGGATATGGAGTAGCGGGACACTTTTAGAGAGACTACCCTTAGAACCCTAACAAGGGTAAGGCATCTATCTTAGAGCCGACAGTTGGTGATATGGGATGTAGTCATAGGATTTATGTAGCGGTTGAGAACTGCTAGGCCGAGCACCAAAGCATGGTCATTGAGACTACATGTAGTATTGGAGGTGTTCCTACCTCCATATTGTTTGACTCTGGTTCTTCTGATTCATTTATTGAACCATCCTTAGTAGAGTGATGCAGGCTGGTGGCTATTAGACAGGGTCATTATTGGGATGTAGAGATGGCTTTGGGAGCCAAGATCTCTGTAGACTCCTTAGTCAAGGGGTGTGTTGTAGATATTGGAATTTTCACCACCACCTCGGATCTCCGTATTCTTCCTTTGGGCTCATATGGAGTTATTCTAGGCATGGATTGGTTATCTGCACACAGGGCTAGGATGGATTGCTATCACAAGACTATATCTTGTGTAGATGATCTTGGAGTTGATTTAGTGATCTTGGGGGTCAAGAGACCCGTTTCTATTCATACCATTTCCGATATGCAGCTTAAGTGGTTTGTGTGATGGGGTTGTCAGATGTATGTTGTTACAGTCAGTGACAAATTAGAGGATGGGTCTAGTGGACCATTGCTAAATGATCATCCCATCTTGAGAGAGTTTTCTGATGTTTTTCTAGGGGAGCTACTGGGGATGCCACCCCCATGTGAGATTGATTTCCATATAGACTTAGTCCCAGGAGCAGAGCCTATCTCACGGGCACCTTATCGGATGACCACCCCAGAGCTTTGTGAGCTCAAGTTGTAGCTTAAGGGCCTTTTGGAGAAGGGCCTTATCCATCCTAGTGTATCCCCTTGGGGTGCACCAATGATTTTTATGAAGAAGAAGGATGGATCATTGCGGTTGTGTATTGATTACCGCCAGTTGAACAAAGTGACAATCAAGAATCGTTACCCTCTTCCTCGTATTGATGACTTGTTTGATCAGATGAAGGGAGCCATGGTGTTCTCTAAGATTGATCTCAATTTGGGCTACCATCAGTTGAGGATTTCGGAGGTGGACATTCATAAGACTGCCTTCTACACGAGATATGGGCACTATGAGTTCACAGTGGTGCCTTTTGGTTTGACGAATGCTCCTACAGTGTTTATGAGTTTTATGAATGGGGTATTTAGAACCTTTTTAGATCACTTCATGCTCATCTTCCTTGATGAAATATTGATATACTCATGTACATTTGAGGAGCATGAGGGGCACCTTCGATAGGTTCTCTAGTGTCTTCATGAGCAGCAACTTTATGGGAACTTGGAGAAGTGTGCTTTCTTCCAGATAGAGGTGTAGTATTTGGGTCATATTATTTCTAGGGAAGGTATCACAGTCAATCCTTCCAAGATTAGAGCCATTATGGATTGGCCAGCACCCACTACGGTGACCAAGGTGTGCAGCTTCATGGGTTTAGCAGGGTACTATTTTAGATTTGTTCATGAATTCTTTCAGATTGCGCACCCTATCACTTCCCTTCAAAGGAAAGGAAAGAAGTTTGTTTGGACGGACCGATGCCAACAGGCCTTCAAGATACTGAAGGAGTGCCTCACTACAATACCCATTCTTGTAGTATCAGATCCACAGGGTGAATTCTTTGTTTACACAGATGCTTCTTTAGCAGGGCTTGGAGGTGTGTTGATGCAGGATGGCAGGGTTGTAACTTTTGAGTCTTGTAAACTCAAGGATCATGAGCTTAGTTATCCTACCCATGATCTTGAGATTGCGGTAGTTGTGCATGCTTTGGTTAGATGGAGACATTTTCTCCTTGGATGGAGATTCACACTCAGGACGGATCACTTGAGTCTTCGCCACCTCTTCACGTAACCCAATCTAAACTCTCGTCAATTGTGTTGGATGGAGTTGCTTTATGAGTATGACATGGAGATAGAGCATGTGAAGGGAAAGGAGAATGTGGTTATAAACAATCTTAGCAGATGGAGACATGTGGTTATGGCCACTACAGTGAGCACATATTTGTGGAGCAGGATTCTTTAGCAGCTTCCTCTTGACAGCTTCTACATTACGACTCGAGCAAAGATAGAGTCGCAGAGACCATTTGAGGGGAATTTTTATGGTTTCACCTTAGAGGTAGATGGTCTTCTCAGACACAGAGGCCCAATATATGTTCCTAGAGATGGAGGCTTGATGCAGGACATCTTGGTAGAGGCACATCGTGCACCCTATTCAGCCCATCCCGAGGTGAAGAATATGCACGCCACTTTGTGACAGTTGTATCATTGGAGAGGACTTCATCGAGATGTGGCTCAGTTTGTGTCACGATGTTTAGAGTGTCAGAGAGTTAAGGCTAAACATTAGCATCTAGTAGGTCTTCTTTACCCTCGTGCCATATCGGAATGGAAGTGGAACACCATTTCCATGGATTTCATTGTTGGGCTACCTATGTCGAGATATCACCATGATGCCATTATGGTCACAGTTGATAAATTGACATAAGTGGCTCACTTTTCTCCAGTAAAGACCACTTATACAACTAGAGCAGTGGCACGAGTATATTTGGATGAGATTATCAGGTTGCACAGAATTCCGTGGAAGATCATTTGTGATCACAATCCTTTGTACACTTCACACTTCTGGACTACCATGCAGTATGTCCTCGGAATGAGGATTAATTTCAGCATAGCATATCATCCTGAGATAGATGGACAAACTGAGTGAGTGAATAAGATTTTAGAGAATATGCTCAGGATGTACGTGATGGATCAACAGTCGAAGTGGGAGGAGTACCTGTACTTAGTGGAGTTTGCCTACAATAATAGTTTTCAGAGTTCTATAGGCATGGCTCCTTTTCAGGCATTATATGGTTGGGAGTGTAGGACACCCCTTAGCTGGGACAGGTTAGAGGACAGAGTATCCCTTGGACTAGATCTTTTTGTAGGACATGGAGCAACATGTAGTTTTGATCAAGCAAAGATTGCAGGAGGCACAGGACACACAAAAGAAGTATGCGGATTGGCATAGGATTAATCATAGCTTTGATGTGGGCATGAAGGTGTTCCTTCGTGTTAGGCCACATAAGAGCCCGATCCGTTATGGAAAAGGTTCTAAGTTAGATCCTCAATTCATTGGTCCTTTTGAGATCTTGGAGTGTATTGGCCCTTTGGCCTACCATCTAGTATTGCCACCCAACTTGTCTTGCGTACATGATGTGTTTCATGTTTATGTGCTTAGGAGGTACATTGCAGATCATTCTCATGTGTTTGATGGGACATCATTGTAGGTGCAGGATCAGGGGAAGGTGATGGTGGATCCCGTTTGTATCATTGATCAATGGACCTTGGGCCTTCAAGGCAGAGAGATTGATCAGGTACGGGTATAATGGGACATATACGATGAGACTGCAGCCACTGGGAGGATGCTACTGTGTTATCAGTGCAGTTTCCACATTTGTTCCAGTGACTTCTAGGAGGAAGTCGAGTCTAAGGGGAGGGGGATGTAGTGCCCACTTACCTTTGACACTATTTAGATACTGATCTTGATACTGTTAATCTCATTTTGGACATTATTATGTTTTGATTTAGTATGATGTGTATATATTAGATAATGGATTATTATGGACCTTGATTCAGTTAGCATGCATGATGATTATTAGAGACATTATTATATATGGATGATGATATATTGTTGACATGGATATAGTATTGATGTTGATTTTAGACATGTGACATTTGATATTAAGAGTAACTCTAGTGTAGACATTCATTGGATGATGATATAGTTACAAATTGAATTTAAATGATGATGTTGAATTCTTGATGTTGTTGTGATTTGGATTTGATCTTTATATGTTGTTTATATCATTTTGGATGTTCTGATATGGCCATGAGGCCGAAGGAGGTATTGCTATCTTGCAGGTTAAAATATCACAACAATGTCGGGGGACTGAAGACTAACCATATTAAAATTCTGGATGAATTCAACGAGGTCACCATGGCAACTGTAATTGTTTGTATGTTGTGTTTGTTAGGGACTCCCATGGGGAGAATCACCTTTAAAATGTGACCAAGGGATTTTATGTATTACTTTAATGTGTTTCTTTTTTGTAATGTTTGCATGTATTTTATTTGTGATGTGTTACCCCTTTCATTAGTTAATTGATTTGGGTTTATGTTATGTATAACCATGTGTTAAATAGATAAATCATTATGTAAAAAGAATCAAATAAATGAAGTCATAGATATTAATGCATGTTGTAAGAATGTGTAAGAGATGTGTAAGTTGTGTAAGTCAGATTTTGGAGTGTAGAATACTCCATCCTCAAAGGAACTCGAATTTATCCTTGAGGGCTACATTTTGAGGCTTGTGGGACAAGTTAAACTTGTCCCACACCTCTTAAAATCATCCACCAACCATACCTATGGTTTGGGAGTTAAAATTAGTTTTTTTAATTGTATTTTGAAATGACTATGTGTAAGTCTTTATTTCACTTTACTTACAAGTTTTTAATTTAGTCCTTGTTAAAGTATGGGTTAATTTTGAGTGTGTAAGTTAATTGTCATCTCCATTTAATGTGATTAGTTATGAAGTTGACTTTATATTTTTGGGGGTTGAGTAAGAATGATGTGGCATCCCACTTGGAATCCACATCATCCTCTCCTCTCCTCTCCTTTAAAAATTTGAATTCTTCCCTTGTTCATGGTTGTTGAAAAAACTTTGCTCTTTCTTCTTGGGTTGAATTTTTTTATTGCTGTTGGAGCCTTGCATTGTGGAAGGAGTTGGAAATTCATTTGCATGCTTGGTGTTGCTGTTTAGGATTATATGTTTGAGCATTGAAGAAGCTTGCTATTTTGGAAACAATCTCCATTATGGAGAGGTAGGATCTTGCCCTTTTTTTAATGTTGTTTTCTCTTTCCTTACATGAGAAAAATGATGAATGTGTTGTGTATTGTTGGCTAGTTGGGTAGAATGCTTAGGGAAAGGTGTAGGAGAAGGCTATGGGGATTTCATATGGGGGGCATAAGGTATTGCCAATGGCACTTGTTCTATTTTGGAGGGAGTTTTGGATTGGGATCCACCTAAGAAAAGAAACTGCTTGCATTTCTTACTATTGGGGGGGCATAAGGGAGAAACTTTGGGGGGGGCATAAGGAGGGGTTGGGAGATATAAGTTTTATGG
This sequence comes from Taxus chinensis, assembly GCA_019776745.2. Lineage (NCBI taxonomy): Eukaryota > Viridiplantae > Streptophyta > Pinopsida > Cupressales > Taxaceae > Taxus > Taxus chinensis. The sequence continues at coordinate 815,500,118 of CM034146.1, forward strand.
GATTTGATATGTTTATTGGCAGTATGATTTAGGTGGATGCCCAATTCCAAATAGGGAGGCATACGTAGTTTCCCCATAGTTCTTGCTCTTGATGGCTTGCTTGATCAAGCCCATGTGCTATGTGTATGATTCTTATTACAGTTGTGAATTGGTGTCTTTGTTTGGGCTGTGTATTTTGTTGTGTTATGCATGTGAAAAGAATTTTGTTTGTTGTGATAGAAGCCTTGTTGCCATGTGTTGATCTTCATACTCTATTTCATTATGGTTGGGGCTTGGGGGCCAATAGGTAAGGATGGCTTCTCCTTTCCCATTGGATGTCTTGGTTGGGTGGAGAGCGTTGTCTTTCCCCCTTCCTTGTTGCGATCAAATGAAAAGATGAAGAAATCAGCAAGCTGCTGTTTTGGAGCTTGGAGAAAATACAGTTTGATAGTCCCTTCCTTGGAGAAAAATTATTATAACCTTCCCACTTCAAAGTGGATGATTGTATTATTGTTTGTAATGAGAAGACACTTTGCATTGGAAATGAAAGATTGAGATTTTTTGGGGAATGTAAAGAGTTATTGTTCCATTCTCTATTTTGCAAAAGAATGTCATACAATTTGTAAATTGCGTATTGAAATTCAAAGAAAGAAATAAGTTAAGTTATTGTTGGAAATCAATAATGAATTACATTCCTTTCTCAACTTGCATTGTTTTGTTGCAATTTAATCTCTATTGTGTTTGTGATCTCTGTTTTGGGAAGAAAAACACGTAGGAAATAAATAATAGTGCTTTGTTCCTTTGAAGTGAGTTTTAAAAAAATTTAAATTAACTTTACATATTGAATGTAATGTCACTATTGAAATCAAATAGAAAGGAAATTTGTAATTGCACAATTGATTTGAATTATGATTGAAAATTGATTTTTGTTGAAAAGAAAAGAAAGAATGCGTGGAAATGATAGACAGTGTTGTATTCCTTACAAGATGCATATTTGAATTGAAATTTGAACTATAATCTAACTTAGATTTGAATAGAAGACTTAATAAGCAATCATATGACACCATTTAGATACTATACACACTTTTAAATGATAAATTGGCATGTAGACTTAAAAGAAATAGTTCACTGATTTAAAACTTCATTCTGGCAATCCATGTTTTATTAAAAATGAGTAGTTCGAACTTATGCCCAACAATAAGTTATGAAACTTTGAAATTTACATTAGGAAGACCTAAGGAACTCTATTTCACTCTAATAGTCAAGAATGAACCTCCAAAAGTTAATAGAACTCAATTCAGAGCTTGCATGGTCGTTTTTTCCCGTTGATTGCCAGAAAAAAAAAAAAAAAAAAACATGAATAATTGGATGAATTGACTTCACTAGAAAACTCTATACCCTCCTTAGACTGATCCTCCATGTCAATTTTACATGTGGAGTGGAGGAGGAGTTCAAATTTAATCAAATTGACAAGTTACAAAATTGTCAGTTTTGAATTTTAAATCCTGCAGATCGATTTCTTAAAATTTACCTTCAAAACTTCATCAAAATCCAAAATTGATGATTTCTATGCAAAGAGGACTCCAAGAGCTTTCTAGAAAGTCCTTGTTTTCTGAAAACTGACTTTTCTATCAAAAGTTATGGCCATTTGAAGTTTTACTTCAAAATGGCCATCCAAAAATTAATCTAACTATATAAAAATCAAAATTTAACCTCTGAAAAAAATTCCTCAAAAATTCTTTGGCCTCGCAACCCTCACAACCAATCACATGTTGCCACGTGGCACTTCAGAGAGTGGACTCATTTTGAAACTTAGCTTTTTTGAAAATTTGATCTTGGGAAATTTTTCCCATTTTTCCCCGCAACCCCGCGGCCTCGTAGCCAATCACGTGCTGACACATGGCTTGGTGGGCACGTGGAATAAAATTGAAAACTTAACCATTTAACTCATTTGAAAAAAATTTACTTTTTCCTCCATGGCTCCGCACCTCTAGAGTGAATGAGGTGTTGACACATGTCCTAGTGGACATACGGGCTCGCGCAAGTATTTTTGACTTTAAAACTCTTTTGGCACAAAACCTTAAATCACTCTGTCACTCTGTTGACTTGCATCCAATCACAGGATGCCACGTGGCCTTTTGAGTGAGGTCAGAGGTATGAAGGCAAATTTTCCTTTGGGAAATTTGGTTTTTTGGGCCTTGGGAAAAATTTCTAATTTTTCCCCCGCAGTCCGTCGGCCCCTGTCTAGTCACGTGCTGACACGTGGCAAAGGCTTCTCCTTGGTAGAGGCGTGTGTCCATTTCCACCCTTGAGATTTTGGCCTAAAATCTCCAAAACCTAAAGTGTTCCGCCGCTCCACATTTCCCCATGCTAATCGGGAAGCGACACGTGTCTTCCCTGTCGGACCTGCAGGTGTGTGGAGGCATTTTGCACTCTTGTGCTCAAGGAGGGAAAATTCTCAATTTCCCTCCCCGTTCCACCGACCCGCTTGAGGGAAAATTTTACTCCCTAATCTCGTGGACTCCCTAAGGGAAAATTTCTCCCAAAAACTCCGATGGGCCATAACTTGAGATTTATAAGGAGTTAGGAGGACTTCTTTATATGGTTGGAAAGGTGAGAGAATTTCCTATCCAATGGGAATGGTTTAGGAAATTTTTGATGACTCTAAGTGTTTGAAAAATCAAGTTAAACCCTGTAAGCCTGTTAGGGCAGAGATGAGTGAGATTTCACTCTCCTAACCTAAGTGATGAATTTAACCTTTTGTTTTGACCTTGTGCCTTGTTGTTACTAGTTGCTTGAAGTAATTGTTATAAGCTAGTCTTGCTTGTTAATATTTATTTGGTTTGTGCTAACTTTGATCTTGTAACCCTCTTTTCAAACACTCTAATAAAAAAAATTATTCCATAATTTTCCTAACTAATCCTAGTTTTTTTCTTGGTCTCAAGTGGTAGTTTGAAGCTGGCATTATAGCTTCCCTGATAAAAAACCAAAGACAAAACTTCTTAGGATTCAAATGCACTTTATAATCTTAGAGACGCTAACAAATACGTCTCAAAACTTCATAGTGCTCTCCTCTAGTTTTATATTTTGCTAAGATATCATCAACGTATTCCTCCATGATGTCATTCATCATGTCATGGAAGATGACCATCATTGCACATTGATAGGTAGCCCCAGAATTATTGAGCACAAAAGGCATGACCTTATAACAAAATTTCCCCCAAGGGGTGATGAGAGTAGTCTTATGTTGATCCTATTCTGTAATTCGGATCTGGATATAACCTGAAAAACCATCCATTAAGGATAAAATTTCATAACCAACAGTAGAATCGATGATCATATCAATATTAGGTAAGGGGAAGTCATCTTTGGGACATGATTTATTGATGTCACGAAAGTTGAGGTAGATTCTTAGAATAACCGAATTCTTCTGAACTGGAACTATGTTGGATATCCAATCCGAATAGTCAATGGGTTTAATAAAATCAACAACTAATAAATTTTCAAGTTCCTCTTTGACAAGTAGTGCAACCTTAGGGTGCATCTTTCTCAATTTCTGGTTGATAGGTTTGGCATCTAGGTGCACAACAAGGTTGTGCACAACTAAGTTCAGGTCCAAACTAGGCATATCTTCATATGACCACACAAATATATCTGCATATTCTCGCAATAGTTATACAAAATCCTTTTGTTCTTATGTTGAGAGTAAGGCTCCCAATTTTATCATTCTGGGATCTTCTTCTGAGCCAATATTGACATTGATCATTTCTTCTACAAGTATTTTTGAAGCATCCTCCATCCATGTAGGATTAGGGGAAAGATTAAGATCAACTTCCATAGGAGGTGTGAGATCATATTTGTAAGGATGTTCCACCTTTTTTATGATTTCTTCATTTTGCTTATCTACTAGGGTCTCAAAAAGTTTGTCACTATGAGACTTGCATTTTTTCTTCCCACAAGGATTCTCTAACGTATTATTATTCTTGCTTAAAACCTTCTTACTCAAGCATCCACACATCTCTGCTTCTTCTTCGAAGTATGCACAAACATCTAGTTTGATGGAAAGTCCTTTCTTGTGATCCCCTATTGGAATAGAATCCCTGATTCACATGAATTATGTGAATGCCTTGTTGTTTTCAAAGAAATCGAGTGATATGATAAATTTGTGATCCCAATCTATAAGTTCTGGATATATAAGGGTTACTTGATAATTGGTTTGGGAATTTGATCTGGATAAGGTAAAAACAACTGAATCAGGGAATAGGTTCATGGAGGAAAGATCCTCATAGAGGCTACATTGGGAATCCACATCGCTATATGAATGAGATGAGATATCCTTATGTTTAAAAGAGGTGGCATCGATCTCAAAGGGTGGATCATCATGAGGTCTAATTGCAAGGCCATGTTTGTTAGATCTGAAATGAGGGCTAGGAACAGGCTCTAACTATCCTTGTGTATTGATACCACATCCAAACCCATTATAACCCATGACATACATCATGGGGTGGTATTTGATATAATATGAGGCTTGATGGCATGATGTCATGGTACCCTCAAGTACTCTCCTAGTGGGATGTTCTAACATATTTTCCTCAGAAAAGAGACCACAAGGGATGAATATCTCAAAGGGTTCAGGGCATCTATCTCCAGTGTTTTTTAATTGAAAGTAAGGTTTTCCTCATGTCCTAAGTGATACTGAAAGATCTGATATCAGTAAGGCCTTCTAAAGAGTAAACTTCTCACCCAGGCCATACTTTGTAGACATTTCCTCCCATGATGAGAAAGGTTTGACTAATGAAGGAAATTTTTAATTACAAGGAGTGAGTATATTTGGATCCACATGTTCCTTTATAGCCTTTGTTGGTAAGGGCCTAACAATATCTACAGAAGGACATTCATAAGCCACACAAGAAAAATTGTTCAATGCCCTATAATGTGTGAATGGTTTTGGATCACTCTAAATGGTGATTATCTGTCAACCATGGCACATCTTGACACACTGATGGAATACCCTGCATGGTGTGAATCCATGGGCACCCCAAGAGCATGTTATATGGAAGATCTAGGTCAAGGACATGGAAATTCGTATCATGACATGTCAGCCCCACTTCTATAGGAACTACTATAGTACCTTCTAACTCATGTTCCTCATTATCATACACTATGATTGTAATAGTTTTAGTCCCTAGATTTGTTTCTGAATGGCCTTAACTGCGTAACTAACTTCAAAGTGCAAATATTTAAATTAGATCCACTATCCACAAGTACTCTCTTGATCTTATGATGAGTAAAAACTAATTCTAGGTATAGGGGGAGGTTGTACTCTGGGTCATTACCTAGGATTTTAGTGTTATCAAAAGTGATATGATCATTGGAATCAAAGTGTGCAATCATCGTTTGAAGGTGTGTGAGATCTAAATCTATGGAGACTCTTGAACTCTGTAATGTTTTATATAATATGTTTTTATGAGCAATATAGATTTTGAGGAGATTTAAAATCAATATCCTAGCTGGTGTCTTCTCCAACTGTTCTATTAAATTGTAATGACCTTCCTGAGGAATAGGTAGGGGATCTGGTATGATCAAACAAGAACATCATGTACCTACTGCACAACTATTTTCTAAACTCATAATAGAATTAACTTGTTCATTAGATGAATGGATACAACCTATAAGGGAATCAAAGGGAATATCATTAGTTGGATAAACAAAGGAAGCAGTCCTATAGTCATTGGAATTTTGTCCACGATCTGGATTCTTGTGTTTCTTATATGCATGGTTAGGAAAGGGCTCTTTGAATATACCCATTATCTCGTTAGGACCCTGTCTTGAGTCAGGGTGTGAATCTATGGCGATTTTTCCCTCTTCGATGAGGTATTGTATATAATGTCGTAGTCTCAAGCACCTATTAGTTTTGTGTCCTTCGACATGATGGAAATCACAATACTTGTGCTCTTTAAAGCAACCCAGTTTTAGAGCATCTTCTGGATATGGTATTGTTGCGGTTGGTTACTGCACCCTGTTCACCATGTCTAACTATTTAAGTATGGTAGATAATGATTCAGTTAGTGGTGTAAACGTATGTTTTGTAGGTTCCTTTGGGAAATTTCCTTGCGAAAGCTTCAGAAGTGGACCAGTCTATATAGTTTGGACTCTTTTAGAGTCTGTAATGTTGTCGCCAATGACATGTTTATTTTTGTTGAAGAATTTTGGTTTATCTGAGGGTTTTGTTTCATGTTTTTCCTTTATGATCGGTTTAAGTTTACCCTTCGTAATGAGAGCCTTTTCAATTTGACTATCTTTCTCTATAACTTCTTTGAAGTTAGAGCCATAATGCATTTGTAAATGAAAGGCTATTTCTGGGTTTAAGTTAGGGACAAATATGCTCACTAGCTATTTTTCTGGTAGGGCACTAAATGAATTGTCAATCCATGTCATCACTGTAAGAAGCCTACAAAGGTCTCATTAGGTTTCTATTTTACGTTGAAAAGGTCGTTCATGGTGATATCATTCTCTGTATTGAAGGAGTAATGGCACACAATTTTTGTGGCTAGTGCAAGCCATGTTGTAATGGATCCCTTAGGTATACTAAAAACCCATTCTAACACCAGTGCTCCTAAGCTGCGAAGAAATAACCATATTATAAAATTATCAATGTATGCAACCTCTTGACAAGCCATGTAGAAGTATTTGAAGTGATCATAAGGATCACCTTTGCTTTTATACTTTTCTGACTTAGGGATGGTGAAATGTTTTGGAAACAGTTGTCATAACATGTCCTTATCAAATGGATAAGGACATAGCTCTTCATATAGGTATTTCCTACTGTGTCCTACGTTGCTTTCTTGTAGCGTAGTAAGCATATTTTTCATCGATTATAACTCCTGTTGAATGATTTGTTCCTTTGTAGGTGATATCGGTTTATTTATATTAGTAACTTTGAAAGTTGCGTCATCATATGGATCAAAGTGAAAGTCACCAGATTTTGTCTTGAGTTTATCTTTATGCACATTCCTACTTGAAGAAACCAAGTTTTATAACTTTGTACTGAGTTTCAATATCTATTTTTGGAGGATCTCTTATTAAACTAAGGGGTCGTCTTATTTATGAAACCCAGGAGGCAGTGAACCTTTTTTCTCATGATCAATTTTTACTTTGCGTGAAGCCTTAGAATAAGGTCTTCGTGAATCACTTATTGGTTTTGATGGGTCTTCTTCAACGTTTTTGTTATGTTTTCTGGAAGTGGAAGCATACCCTATGTCAAAGGGGTTATCCATGTCTAAGCGGGATGGTCGCTCTTTCATTTTACAGTTAATGGTATTAGTATCTGCTTCGCACTGTTGCAAAAGCTTGGCTCCTAGCTCAAGAAATATTGTGAGTACTTGATCTTTGTTATAATAAAGGATCTTGTCAAAGCGAACTAGGTCTAACTTATGTTATTCTTCGAAAGAATCAGATTATTCTCTGCTATGATCAACCAAAGGTTCTATGTATTTTACTTGCAAAAAGAGAGGTGCTAAGTTATTACCATTGAATGGGAATGATGCAAAAGGATTTTATTCCAAGTCACGATAGTTTGGTTTAGATGCCATTTTTTTTATTCTTGGCATTACTAGTTGAATTTATAATAGGTTTTTTCTAAATGTATTCAAAGTTGTATGAAACCTAGGTGTACGTCATGTAATTCATTTGAAGTCTAAATATCCTACTATGTCCTAAATGTAATGTTATGTAACTGTTATTGTTCTAGGAACAATCACACGAACACTCTAACATACCAAATAATCACTCAAGATAATTTTTAGATAGACTATACCCTAAGCTATGATCTCAATGATGGGCAAAAGATAGATAGTGACAATACCCTATAAGCATATAGGTCGAGTAAGAAATTCCAACAAGACCTAAGTATTAAAGTGACATTAACACAATCTCTCCACAAGATATACTATGACAAGTTCAAATGCCAACAAAACCTAAGTTGTTGATAATGGAAGTTGTGAATGTGGATAACATAATAACACTATTTCGATACATTTAACCAAGCAAGCAAGATATTAGTATTAAGATGATATCACCATGATATAAACAAAGTAGTATCAACACTCACAAAAGAATCAGATGCTATTGGAATAAAAAATAAGTACAAGTATAGCCAAAATTTATTATCCACATGAGTAGCGTAACTATACAATAAAGAAACTTATACCAAGTTCTCAAAATGAAAAAAAGATGTAAGTACCATAATTGTATAGCTAAAATGCGAGAAAAATAACAACTCAATGGGAAATAGTGATGAAACAAAATCCTAGTTATGAGGACAATCTTGAAATCAATATTAAAGGATTATCAAAGACATGAAAACGTACTCACACACTTTAGATGTTTAACAACCCTGCCACAAACATGGATGGGCATAAATAGAAAAAAAAGTGGTGAACACTATCTATGATAACACTCCCAAGGTATGCCTCCTTCCTATCCCAAATGGGCAACAATAAGAAAGGGTATAGACCAAATGAGGTGGAAATAAACTAAGAATCACTTGTGCAGAGTTTCGCATCGTCTTAAGGTGAGAAAGAAACTAAGCTAAGTGATACATTGTAAATATCCCGATGAATGACACTTAGATCTAACTTAAGTGGACTCTTTGCCTTGTTTGAAAAACAAGATTTAGACTCCAAGTAAGTTGTCACTTTGTGATGGTTTGACAAGATGTGATAATGGAATAATAAAGTGGGCTCCAAGACAAAATGGCTTTCCTAAGTAGATCAATCAACTAGGTGTCAACAACTTGTCTAAATGCGAGCTCGATTTACAAAGGTTTCCTTAGGAGTATCTTGTATTTACTTTATTCCCTTCAAATATAGTGAGCAATAAATGTTTTCAAGCATATTCTCACTAGGGTCACGATACAAACAACTATGACTCTAACTTACAATGTAAAAACTAGTCAAGTGGGTAAGCGGAGCACTTCTGTTCCATCCACGAGGTTACTTGGTAGTGGATTATTTTAGGGTTCCTAGTACCACCCCTATTTTTGTAGGTTAAGGTGTTAAGCCAAAGGGGCAATGTTCTAGTTAAGTAAATTAGGATGAACCCTTTTCTGAAACTTGCAATATAGTGTAATGTATGTGGTGTGTTTTTTTATCTTTCTTAATTCAATGTGGTTTCAAGTAGCACACCATTTGGCAACTTGTATGAGAATACGTATTGGTGGAATTGTATTACGAACCTCCCTTCTTTGACAAATGAGTTTTGGTTCTACATGTAAAGAGTTAGTAATTTTCCAAAAGATAAAAAAGAGAGTTCACGTGTTGCTTTTGATTCCCAAGATCAGCAAAAGAGGTGCGAGGGAAGAGCATACACAACTATAAAATAATGGAAAATACTTGATTTTTTTTAGAAAAAGGAATTATTTTTAATGTCCTTTGAAATTTAATCCATTATGAAGCTTAAAGCAAGTGTTTTGAAAGTAATAAGAAGGTTTTGGTAGTGTTTTTGGTTCCCAATATCACCTAGAAGGTGCGAGGGAAGAGCATACACACTTCAAAAACCTCTATAAACTAAAAAATGAAACACTTAACTAAGCTAGTAAAAATAAATAAAAAGAACCCTGCAATCACCTATTAGAGCCTGTAAACAACCAACAAAACCAAAATTTTTGATCTTACAGCTCAGGAATTTTTTTCAACTTTTAACACAGACACATGTGTGCCTATACCGACGCCTGCACATCCTAACTAGTGGATACAGACCCCAACTGACGAGTATGAGTGGAAATAGAATATGACAATGAGTTTCAACACTTGGGTGGGCAGAACAATGTGTACACTAGGGTTTCAACGGATACACTCCCTTTCTGATGGATAATTCTGCAAGATAAAAAAAAAGAAACAACACAGTATGCAAAAATACACCTATGCATCGATAGACATGGATACACGTGCTAGTTAATGGATACACCAACAATGAAACAGGCACACGACCCTTTGTAAATGGACTGACAGTGTAAAATATAACTAGATGACTACATGGCTAGCTTGATGGGTGTGTGTCTGTTTCGATGGAGACACACTGATCCAGTACACCTATGGGGGGCATCCTTCATCCTACTAATTTTTCTTGTTCCCCTTCAAAAATTTTAGCTGTTTGTAGTTGTCTACTTTCTTTGAAGTAACACTGCACACATCACCTCAAAGAGGGGAAAATGTATACACCTATGATTTGGTCTACACGATCGTATTACTAAGATCATACTAACTATCCTAGTCTCGTGTTGATTTACTACACTAAACTAGTAAATTACCCTTTGTAACCTTCTCTAGCCCCCTAAACCATGCTAATCCCCCTCTAAAACAAATTTTATAAGTTTGTTTCCCTTAATTAACCTTGTTTTAGGTTAATTAATCCTCCTATTGACTTTCTAGAAGGATCTAACTTTCTAGACAAATATCTTACCTTTCCAAATAACCACTTAGCTTCCTAAAATCATGTTCACACCTCCAAATATGTTTTTTCTAAAAATCAACTTTTAAAACCCTTTTTAGTCCCACATGCATCCAAAACATCCTTTTCTCAAATCCAAAAACTATAAATAGAGGGATACTCCTCCCACCTTTTCCTAAGAACTCTCTCTCTCTCTCTCTCTCTCTTATTTTTGATTTAAGCCCTTTTAGATCTCTTAGAGTTATTTTTATAGGTTATTTGAGCTATTTGTTTGTTATTTGCTAATCCATTTTGAGGCTTTAGGTAAATGGGAGAAGCCATTAATGGCGAGCTTCTATTCTTAAGCTTTTGAAACATCAACAATCACAAAACTGATTGCTAGAGCTTTAATAGGTTCATTTATTGATAACTTTCATGGAGGAGTGAACTAATATGGTCATGTTTAGAGGTTGATTGTTTATTTCAAGATTTATATATGCATGCAAATTGGTAGCTCTTTCTTATCTCTAATCTGATGGTCATTAAGTTGTTTGTTTAAAGCTTTTGGGGCCTCTTTTGTGTGTTTACCCCATTTTGGGGTCATCCAGTACACTTACGCGTACCCCTGCTATTTTTTTTCAGATAATAAAAAATAAAATAAAATAATAATAATAATAATAATAATATAGAATTATTTGATTTTGGTTGGTGGGTAGGCTATGGCATGAGGTTGTAGGCATGGGATGCCATTTTTGGCAAGGAATGGGCTCCTTCACAAGAATTTACACTATTCATCAAATACAAAAAATCAAAATGCCTCCAATATTTTCTAGTGAGCTCCCTGTCCACGCAAAAGGGGGAGAGTTTCTATTGGTTTTATTATTTGTGGCCTTTTTTGCTATGTGCAGCGGATGGCTATGACATTGTATGGTATTTTTTGAAGAAAATAGGGATGTGAAGTTCCCCCTACAACTCACCATCTCTACATTATGATGTTAATTTGAGAATTCTGTTGAGATTGGTGTTGGGTGCCATTGGCATAACATGAGGTTTTTTGGTTTCTTTTGGTAACTTTTAAAAAGGGGTACACATATTTATTCAAAGCATGTAGAATAGATGGATTTTTCCATATGTTGTGGTTATTTTCGGTGCCCAGGAAGGTTGAAGTATAGATACTAAATGGATTGTTGAAAATACGCTATAAACTTTCAAGCCAAAATGTAATTGATAGGTGTAAATCTGGATCTTATAACCTTTGACCAGCATACTCCTTTTGTGTGTGCCCATGAAAGATTTGGAGAAGGATATGAGCACCTGTCAAAGTAAAAAGAAGAGAGGGATTTTGTTGGATATCATATTTGCAACTACCCTTATAGATATGTATGTAAAATGTGGAATATAAAGAAAGAAAAATCTCATGAACTGTTTGTTTGAATGCCTCAATGAGACATGGTTGCTTAGGGGTGGACCTTGACCAAGTAAACTTCATTTTTGTTTTATCGGGTGACTAGTAGGGTCTGAAAATGAGGGTTGTAACACATCATTGATGTGGTAATCTCATAAATCATACCATCCTTGGTCATTCCTTACTATCTTGAGGAAACTTTAAACTTTCTCTCGACGTGTCTTTCCAATGTGTAGTGGCTATGTGGAATTGTTATCTTGGTGTTTGTTGAGAACATGGAATGTGTAATTTTTGGTGAGGTGTGTAAACTATTTGGTAGAATTCCCGAAAGGAGTTTGACCGCTTAGTTGGAAGACAAACTCAAATGGAGTTATAAATAGGCCTAGGATCTCACAAGCATGCTAGAGGAATGGTTTTCTCACCTTGAACATGCATAATTTTTGTATTGATAGTTTCATTTTTTCTATGAAATTTTATTCCTAATGAAATTAAGGATAAGATTACAATTTAATTAAATAAATCCTAGTTTCAAATGAGAAAAAAACCTTTTCCTATGCAACCTATTTATTTATTTAACCATCAACCATACTTGCAACCATGACCTATTACATTGTAAAACCAAGGTGTAAAAACTAGATGTTCATGCCACTTGAATTGGAGAGATTGATATGAGTCATCAACTAAACTACCCTTTTTCCTTCCTTGTAAAGTTAATAAAACGTGATTTTTGATGATTCACAAAACACCTCTCTGAACCCCGAAATGGGAGATTCGAGTTGTAACTTTGTTCCTTGTCATGTGGAGTATTGTACCAAACCTTAGAACACCCTTGAATGACCATTCATGCATTTTTTTCACCCCTCTGAGAGCCCTATTAACCCATTTTGCAGTTCTAGGAAGCTATTGAAACTCAATTGTTGGGTTTGGTTTTGGCTTGCCGTTTTGACCATGAGCGAAGAAATTCATATCATCCTCCGCATAACTCTAGTATTTATTTATGAAAATTGTTTGCAACCATTATTTTTGATAAAAACACCTCACTAGTTAGTTTTAGGAGGGTTTTTTTAGGCCTTTGGTCTCTAGGTGACCAATTCAAACTAATCCAATTATGACCGGTGGCTCCGGAAAGTATTTGACATTCCTAACTTGTTTGCCAGTTCCAATTTTTGTCAACTTTGGTAGTGAATTCCCTATATATAGGAGAGCATATATGATTTATCTCATGACGTGTTCACCCATCAAAAGTCATTTTTTTGAACCTAACTTCATAGCCCTTGGGTTGAATTTGGACATTTTCGTAACTTGTAGGAAAATGTGAAAGAATGTCATGTCACCATATTCAAGTCAAATAATTGACAAAAAACTTGTAGGAACTTATAAATGATCTTAAGGAACTCTCTTTTGTGGCTTGTTTGAGGAATTTGATTATCAGGAAAATTCTCTCTGTCTCTCTCTCTCTCTCTCTCTCTCTCCCCCTCTAGTTAGGAAATGAAATGAAATGAATGTATATCTAACTCTCTCTGGATGCATGTTAAGTATTATAATATTGTGAATGGAAAACTATGAAAACATGAATTATGCTAGATTTTGGTAGATGACATGTCAGCAATTTGTGATGACCATGTGTCGGTTGCAGGTACCAAGATAAGGAAAAAGTAAAGTGTTGTTGGTGTTTGCATAATAACATGTGATTTTGAAAACATTGTATTTGTATATGATATATCAACATTGTTTCTATGATTAGAATTTTTCGTTCTTTGTTTTGTGATGAATACAAATTTTTTATTGTATTGGGAAAGTGTATTATTTTTGTATTTAGTTTATCATTTATATGTTGACTAAATTCCTACTTGGCTGTACTTTTATATGTTGTTTAGGTAGATTAATTTTTTTGTACCAAGTGTTGCTATGAAAATTTATGTAAAAGGAAACCTATTGATAGTGGTTGAATCATTAGAGGAGGGTGAATTTTGAAATCTTGTTATTTAAAGCTAATTATACCATGGTAATTTTAGATGTTAATTGTACTAGTAAATTGGATTGTAATAAATTGAGAATGGCATATGTTATCTATTTTCTAGTGATGTGTTGACTTAGGTAACTCTCCTAGTCCACTAAGAAAAATAACAACTTGTAGTAACATGCTTTCTTTTGGATGAGAAGAAATAATAAAACTTATAGCTTGAAATATTAATCCTTTCCATAAGGAATGATCCACTTGAGCTTACCTCATGCTTTATTTCCATAGTGGAATTGAACTTGGTTAAATTTTAACCATGTCATTCCATTAAGTTATTGATAATAGGTTCTACCGTATATCAATAAAATGGGTTTCACATGTCTTCATGACTGGCTTGGGGTAGGGAAACTTGTACCTTGTCCATCCTTAGTAAATGGTCCATAAGAATTATTGTTCTCTTCCCTCGTGGGCAAAACTATTGCTTTCACAAGTATTGAACTAGAGACCTGTTAATGGAGACAAACTCACATTGTGAATGAACCCCATTGTGACATTCCTAAGCCTTACGGTTAAAACATATGTCCCCTTAGCAGGTAATAATGGAATACCCTGGGCTTTTACCAAGGTCTTGTGACTTAAGGATATTGCACTCCAGTTAGATTTGTAGTAGGGAGTATAACCCTTTGTTGTAAATGGAAATATATTGAGACCTAGGACCACTTAAGAAGTTTAACTCTGGCTGAAACCTATTTTTCACTCATAGCTATTGATAATGGATTTCTTAAGATGATGGTTTGGAATTAAATTAGAACTTGAGACTCATTCCTTAAACTCAATACAAACCTCTTTTACGTACCACGAACAATGCAAACTAAGTATTTAAAATTTGTAGATAATTGTAATAATTTGAAAGTGGTTAGAGTGTATCCTGAGTGTTTAAGCATTATTATGAATGAGGAACATGAAATCTACCTACCCTTAGATCTATTAACCTTCCTTTTACTTCATGTAAATCTCCCTTTTTGCAATGAAGGTAAAGTAAAAAACCAAGTACACATGATTGTTAGAAACGAATCCTTAGGAAAAGTATTGATATACTCATGTGTGTTTAAATATTCCTATTGACCATCAAGTTATTAAATTAATTTTAATAAGAGAAACGAGAAAAATCAAATGGAACTATTATAGGTAAAATGTTAAATGAAATAAAGAAAATGTAGTCTAGTTTTAAGAAGAATGAAAGTTTACATGTTAAGCGTTCTTCAAATAATTAAGTTCAAATAATGAAATAGGATTTTATTAAATATGTAGCTATAAAAATATTGTGTCATGGAAAGTTCCTATATGTAAATTTATACTGCAGTTGGATCGTTGATTTGTACTCTGTCAGTAAGTTTATCATGTGCATATGTTTTCTTCTTGTTGGGGTGAGGTTTCATCATTGATTATTGGATGAATAAGGTGTAGCTAATGAAGGGAGGAATACAGGGAATTATGTGTTTTGTTTTTATGGAAACAAAGGATTTCATGTCTAGTGTTAGTGGAGGGATAAGTTTGTGTTACAATGGAGGGATAAGGGGCCTATCGAAGTTGATGTGGTGTGCATGCTTTAGAGTCTAGACAAAAAATCATGCACTTTGGGTAATTATATAGTCTCGATCACATACTACTATTTACATGATTCCTAAGTATAAAAAGTAATGATTAACCAAAGTATATGTCCACCTTTCTTTGCTTTATGCTTCTACTTTCAGACTTCCACTCTTGCTTACTCAGTCTATCTTTTTACCTTTCGGCATTTGTCATTTTGGACACTAGCGTCCAGCCATGACACCAGCGCTAGGTGCCCCTGTCCCCTCTAGGTGCCCTTTTCCTCTTTACACTTTGGTCACACTTTTTGGGTCCTTTATAGCCGTTTGAGCATCTTATATTTTTGGTAGTCAGTGTTTTAGAGGTTAATTACAAAATTCAATTGAAGGAATCATATAAATATAAAGTTATGTGATCATAATAAAAGACCAAACAATAAGCACTACTTATCGCCACCTAAGGTTTCATCCATCAAGGCATCTAGAGTTCCATTTTCATCCATCTAGCTCCATCACAAGGGACAAAGGTTGGTTCTTCTACATCACACTTCATGGATGAGAGTCTATTGTTTCCATGAACACATTACTTACATTATACATATAGCTACTTTCTCACTACTCACAAAATGTGACACACATAAAAGCAACCTAGGGAATAATTTTGTGACATAGTCTAACAACATCTGCAAATCATCAAAATCTCTTCTAACCCTCTTTGCAATTAGGGTTTCATTTATTCATTGCTTAGTTTCTTAGGTATTATTTCAGTATTTCATTTTTCATTTATTTACTGCTATAATAGCATCAAATTAGACTATTATTGTACATTTTAGTATAATAATTTTGGTGAACACGACTAATCAAACCCTTCCTTTTGAGTATGTATTCTCCTTATCAAGTCATGGATCAATTTTCGTATCATTCTTTCACACCCACTAAGGTTTCAGGAATAGTTACTACCATTTCTAATTCCATGAAATTTTTCACTCAACAACCTCCTCACTTTATTATGCCTCACACTGATCCCTCCATCAATGTGGTAACTACTCTTTGCACTTATTCTCCTAAAGCTCTACCCATTTCTATCCCACCTCCCAGCACTCCTTTGGCTCCTCCTACTTCTTCTAAGGGTTATGATATCATTAAACAACTTAAAAATACACCATCCAAAATATATCTCTATAACTTGTGAAATGCACCAAATTATTGTCAAACATTAGAGGTTACCATTTGTTCTATTCATATAGAAAGTGATAATTCTGTAGTAGCTTTTACACATCTCATTTAGTCTCTCAAAAATTTTCCACATGTTATATCATTCACCAATGATGACATATCTCCATTTTCTAAAGATAATCCATGTATGCCTTTTCTTATTATAGTTGTCTTCAACACCAATTGCATTAAACGTGTGCTTATTGATAATGGGTCAATATTCACCCTATGTGCTCATTCCCTTATCAAAAAATTAGATATTAAAGATAACCTAATTTCTAAGAATTCTACTCTTATTTGGGGTTATGACTCTACTACTCGCACATGTCTAGGGACTATTTCACTACATATTCGGGTCGGGCCTAATATCATCCTCATATGCTTCTACATTATAGATGCATTATTAAAATTCAAATTGTTACTAGGTAGACCTTGGATTTTAGAAATGCAAGCTAATCCCATCTATTGTACATCAATGTGTCAAATTCTTGCATGAGGGATATGAGAATATGATTACTACAAATCCTGAACCCTTCAAATTTTGTCACATAGACCCTATTATTGCTATTCCCATCCCTCCTACACAACTCATTCCATATAGTAGTATTGATACATATGACGTTGGTTAGTCTAGTGCTTCACAACCTTCTTCTACCACTCAAAGAGCTCCAGTTCTTTCTACTCACACTATTGCCATCATTTCACCCTTAGTGTCTAATTCTACACAAACTACTAATAATCCCACTGATGATCCTATTACATCTATTACACCACCTACCAATATACTTAATGTTTTAATACAACAAGATAATGCAAACACATAATTCTAACGATTCAGACGACAACGTTGACCATGTCAAACTTGCTGACGAAGTATTAGGAAAATTTGACTTCAATCCTATTGAGGTAGATGAATCCTATTACAATGACACCTTCATGGCTGATGGCCCTGGTGAATAAAAATTCAAGACCCCTCACTCTACTAATGATATGGTACTCTATCAGGGGTCTATCCATACTTTAGATGTTATTTCACCCTCTTCTGAACAATCATCCTACACCACCTCCTTTCACATGCACACTTTTCATCAATAAATATTATTGGCATCATATTCCAGTGGATCATAGTTTTTATGATAATATTTACACATCTAATGGATTATCTAGGCTTGGATTGATGCTTAATGATATCTTACCACCTCCTCATTCACCCCATTTTATCGCGGTTATTTTCACATCACAACTGTCTATGGTCTTTGTGCCTTCCATTTAGTAGTCTTCGTTGCATGTAGTTCTTGTGCTTCTCCATTGACACTTGGCCAATAATGGCTTGACTATATTGGAGGCATTATAGACTCCCATCACACTTATCTTACTTTTCTATCAATAGTGATTCATCTCCTAGATATTCCCAAAATCTTACTCGTTGGTAAGCAAATGGGTGTCCACCAACACCATTAATTTATAAGGAATATGAAATGAACATATACACCTTGCATCGTAATGGATATTTATATGATCCTCCACAGAGTATTTCCTATCAAATCTCTGATGCTGCCCCAGTTGCCTTTGATCTGGACAATGATGATCTTCTAGAAAATGGCACTTGATCTTGCTTATCAATTCACACTTGGGGGGAAATTATGTTTACTCCCCCTAACATTAACAAATGTTTTACATTCACATTATTAGACACCTAACTTCTCGCATATACATCTTCATACACAAGCTAGCATCGTCACTACCCGATGACACAATTATGTGCTTTGGTTCACAATTGACTATTGAGGGCATCCTATACACATGAAACTCACACACTACATAATAGAAAATACACATTTCTCATCTTCTCCCATCATACATGTCCTACATCACGTGTTATACATTTTATACATTACGGATAATTTCCTCATCACCACATATATTCACTGATCAACTAAAATAGGAAATTATATCTATCTATCTAAGTTAATCTAAACAAGTACAACAATGTAATGACTGATGTATGAACTAAAATATGAATGATAAATAATTGTATTTTATATTTAAATGAAATAAAATAATTGAAATGGGAGGGAAAAAGGTACTAACCTGAAAATGACTTACCTCATTGTGCTTCAGGACTGAACAAGATGATGTGCAGAGGAAACATAGTATTATGGTACAACCCAGAAAATTATATCATATGAATATTTTTTTAGACTGGGGCACCTGGAAGAGGATCAGGGTGTTTGTGGGTGCCCTAGTCTATAGTATGGGCACTCTGGTTTACAAAATAACCCAGGACCTAAATCTGGAAGTGTCACTAGATCTTTGCAATGTATCGATCTTTGTCGCGTGATTTTCATAAAAACTTTGTTGATGATGTTGTAAACCTGCAATGAAGATTCACTTGTAAAACCCCATAAAAAGCATCAAACCCCTAAAAAATAAAGATGCATATGAAGGGGTCAGACTATCCTTAGCGGCATCAAAGGTGGACTTACAACCAAGCACTGCACTACATCTCATACCTAATGTAGTTCTATGTGATTTGTGTGTACAATTGTGTACCTAGTGTGCCCTAACGTCAATGATTTACAAATAATAGAAAATAGCTAAATGTAATGCAAATTAGTGGATGTAATAGAATAAAATTCCCTTTCCTATGTAGTGTGTGTGATACAATGACTCCCAAATGCAGTCTCTTGCCTTAGTAGATAATTAGCCCTTAATACTATATAGTCTTCCCATAAGATAGTATGCTATGTTTATATAGGGATCTCTTGCTCAAATTTTGACACTAATGACCCAACATGCCGACTAGTACCTAGGGTAATGAGAGGGAAAATTATAAAGACTGATCGTGAAACTCTAAATTAGATCTAATTGCTACGGGGACCAGGGTGCCTAAAATTAAGGACCGGGGTGCCCATGGGTGCCCTAATCCTACCCTAGGCACCCTATTCAAGGAATAGAGATGGAAACTGACCAAATAATGACTCCTAATACTCCCTAAGAGATGACCAGAACTTTGTAAATAAATAACTATGCAAGACAAATGACGACGAAGAATAACTACTGATAACCGAACTAGGGGACAGGTCATTAGTGAGTAATTTTATCACACGAGATCCATATATAAAAAAACATACTTGGTGGTATAAATGTAATAGTAAGTGCATGATTTTATGACTACATTTACAATAAACTACTTTTAATGCATTGCACTCACTACCATATGACACACTCTAGTCTCATGGTCCATACTAGACTATTGAGGGTATACATCATAAATGGACCTTATCACACTCATACATTCAGCCATTTAATCTCTTTCTCATGCAACATTCCTAGAATAGTGATATGCGCTATATGATACATAATCACTTCCTCTAACATCATCTAGTGATATATGTTTTAGGCTACATCATCACTCCCCCTATAATCATTTAGGCATATATGTCATAGGATAAATAATCACTTCTTCTAGCATCCTTTAGTGATATACGCTATATGCTACATCATCATTTTCGCTTGCATCATTTATTGATATATGTCATAGGCTAAATCATCACTTCTCCTACTCACCTTGTGATATATGTTTTAGACTAAATCATTGCGCATTCTCGCATCCCATCTCTATGTCACATATCATCACTACACATTCATCACACATGTTACACACAACCCATAGTTTGACCACTTCTTGATGACGTACTCTCATTTGCGATTCATTCTTGACTGCTGAGGGGGCATAAAAAAATGAACCTCACTGCATACAATACCATTCACTCTGGGGGCACATGGCTCCTATCATTCACTCTGCATTCCATTCCATCCATCCACATCATATTACATATCTTGGTTGCACTTATTTTTACTTGCTTATGCTTTTAAATGTTCATCTTATTACAAATGCTAGATATATATCTTGTATTTCATTATATTTATCATACACACATGCACGCTCACTTACCTTCTAGTTGTGATTACAGATTATATAGATCCATTACAAGCAACATGGATGTTTGGCAAGGTACCTAGTACTAGTCCCATAGTGGCTCCTGGGGGCATCCACTTTTGTAAACTAAAGGTGCTATTTTTTCATAGCATACTATTTTACCATCTTATACACACTTTGAAATACTGTTTATCTTTCTAACAAACTAACGGGTGCTTCATGTGCAACATGTTTTTATAGGATTACTTACCACCATGGTTATCTATTATATTATTTGTACTTGCTTGTCACTGTATGCCTTTGTTTGTGGGATTTTACCTTTGTATTAGGTGCACACTTGTATGATTTTGGCTTCATCGTCCTTGATTGTCTTGTGACACCGTGAGTGGTTTCCCATGTTTGAAACCTTCTTTTCACAGTCTACATTGTATTTTTGTGTGATGTAGCTTACACATTGTTTTCTTAACTTACAATTCTTCTTATACATGCATGTTTGTCTTTTTTTATACAAACACTTGTCTCCCAGCCACTTATTTACATGTGCCTTGGTTTCTTCTAAGCAAATTCCCCCTACAGGGTAGAGTTACAACATCATAGTCGGTCCTCTTTTGGGCCGCATCCTCCTTTAGCGACATCGCATGCACCCTCAAAGAGGGATGACATCATTTGGGTGAACTAGTCACCCCATACAGAGTATACACAACACAATACCAGTATACCACATTTTTCAGTTTCAAAAAGGGATAAAAATCAGACTTGGGTCCTTATTATGGTGATGCCTTTCCTAAAGCACCTATAACCAGGGGGAAGTTACACAATGATTGGGAGAAGTTAAAGGTTAAAGGGTTCAACATAGTCTACAGAACTCTACACAGTGGATTTTATATGGAAGATTTTCCTTAGCACTTGAGTTTGTAAACATCATCTATAATGGTGTTTTATTCCAGGGATAAGTAAGATTTTGTTAAAGGTTAAAGGATAACACAAAAAATTCCTCTCTATACTAATTTTGTTTGTGACGTCGAATCGCCCAACAAACCAGACAGTACAAGAGATCTCTATAGTTTCAGGAAGTGGTTAAAGGTTGGATGAAAAAAATAGACAAATTATGACAAATTATCCCCATACTTATTCCATTACATTGGCATGAGATCACCCAAAAAACTCATGCACATCGACATCATCTACATGATCCTTTCTACACTCCTTCCTCATCATGGATCAGGTACACATGTTCCTTTTTCACATTTTTTAGCATAGCTATTTTCTTTTATACATATACATGCGTATTTGACTACTTGATCGTCTTCTCTTTTGCAAGTCCATCTATATGGGAAGCAAGAAATCAACACAACTCGACACCATGCACACCAAAACTAGCAACATGTACATCACACACATCAATATGCTACACATGTTTTTTACCCTAGGTTCACTTGTGTCACCTTTTAAAATTTTTATCATCTTTAGTCTCCACACCATATTTTTATCACTCCACACTTTTTCTAGTCCCTTGACACACTTTTTACATTAATCTACAAAGATATCAGGTATGCATCGACACCATGCACACCAAAACTAGCAACATGTACATCACACACATCTATCTACTTTATGTTACGGAGCATTCTTCTCACCAACATAAAGTGGGGGGAAATGTAGACACAAAATCATGCACTTTGGGTAATTATCTAGTCTCGATCACATACTACTATTTACATGACTCTTAAGTACAAAAAGTAATGATTAACCCATGTATTTGGCCACCTTTCTTTGCTTTATGCTTTTACTTTTAGTCTTACACTCTTGTTTTCTTAGTCTATCTTTTTACCTTTTGGCATTTGTCATTCTAGACACCAACGCTCAGCTAAGACGTCAGCGCCAGGTGCCCCTATCCCCTCTAGGTGCCCTTGTCCTCTTTACACTTTGGTCACACTTTTTGGGTCCTTTTTAGCAATTTAAGCCTCTTATCTTTTTGGTAGTTGGCCTTTTCGAGGTTAATTACGAAATTCAAATGAAGGAATCATATAAATATAAATTTATATGATCATAATAAAAGGCCAATCACTAAGCACTACTTATCACCACCTAAGGTTCCATCCATCAAGGCATCTAGAGCTCCATGCACACATTATTTACATTCTACATCTAGCTACTTGTTTGCTACTCAAAATTTTTGACACACACAAGAGTAACCTAGGGCACAATTCCATACACACACACAAAATTACATCGGGTCTGAGATGTACTACATCACTCAGTAGCAATTCCATCATTGTTATAGCTGAGAATAATCCAACCCCTCATTTTCAATCTTTCTTTTTTAGGATTTGATGTCTATTTGAGGGTTTTGCAGGTGCTTTCTTCATTGCATACCTTGAGTGCGATCAAATATGGATAAGTGTGAACCTATTGCAACACCTCAGAGGAGGTTTTCTGAGCATTCACGCATACCAAGACACCCAGAATCAAGACCAGAGGGCCCCAGGCACCCCTATCCTTTCTCCAGGCACCCCAGTCCATCCAAATAACTTAGATCTACACTTTTACAGGCTGCTGTGGGATTGTATTCCATTCCTGTTCACCCAGTCTCCACTACAACACAGTACAACAACCTCTACAAATCATCTAAGACTCTTCTGACCCTCTTTGCAATTAGGGTTTCAGTTATTCATTTCTTAGTTGTTTGGGTATTATTTCAGTATTTCATTGTTCATTTATTTAGTGCTACAATAACATCAGATTAGGATACTATTTTACATTTTAGCTTAATCATGGAGGAACTAAAGGCTAGCCATGATTCCTTTTTGTAGGGATAAGGGGTATCTACAATGATGACCTCTCTCCATTGTAAGCCTCTTAGGTAGGATTGGAAATGCGTTTCATCTAACCTTGTGATGCCAATCACTTCTCATCTTTTTATACACGTGGGTGCATGTTGGTATAAATGCATTATGTGATGCGAGTTATCACAAGTTATCCTATGTAATGTTGTGTATTAAGTAATAAAAGATTAAAAATATAGTATTTTTTATTGTTGTTTTTATATGTTAAAATTGTGGGCGTTACATAACTCCAAATGGTTCATGACCAAGAGAGGTATGAAATTAATTAAATGTTTTATTCCTCCATTGATAAACAGATTAGAGTTGTAATATTAAGTGGGAAATTGTTTAGTTAAAAATGAGCTAAAGGATTATAATGTGGTGGATTCCCATATCGGGTCGGAAATTTTTTAAATTTAATATGTAAGAGTCAACTTGGAACACCCCACCTCGATATAAATCAAGGTGATATATTTGAGATCAAACACATGAAAAAATAGAGAATTTTAAATGCATGCGAGCTATTTGTGTGAATAGTTTGATAATACATGAGGTGAATGGTGTCAAGACTCACCTCTACCCATGAGAAAATGTATAAGACATTTTTATAATTCCTCCTTGATGGTGTCACTGTTGTGGATTTATGAAATAGTGGGAGTGCTAGGTGAAATAAAAATTCTTAATAAAGATAAGTGATATTTCAGTGGGTTTTTTACCGAAAGGTTTTCCCACTAAAATCTTGTGTCTTGTGTTTAGTTACTTTCATGTTCATGCACTAAATCTAATATCTAATTAATTCTATGATGTAATATACTATAACTGGATGTTTAATCGTAAACTATAAGCCTTGGTTGTTTATTTTTTGTGGGTATATAAATCTGTGTTATTATTTATCATCGTGTTTCCTAACATGGTATTAGAGATGGTGTTTATGCTTGTACATGCTAGTTATGGTTATTTGTGATTTGTAGGTGCAAATAATGTTGTAAATTTGAAGTACTTGGAAAATTTCAATATCCGTGAAACCCTAACCAGTGTTGCGCAACTTTTTAGTCCTACAAGGTGCACAAATCTAGTTTGATGTGAAATAAGATAAATGCAGAATGCTTGGATTCTTTAAATTACTATGGATGATCAAAACCTTGGTTATTATTGACTCTACATGGTTATATCTATTTTTTTATTCATCCACAACCTTCCTCTATTTTTTCAAGAATTTTGCGGCTTTTCACCTTACTTCGCAACTTCCTTAGTCTTTTTCAACATTTATAAGGTTTTCATAGATTATTTGCATGCTATGCAGCCTCCCTTAGTATTTTATAACATTTTTGTGTTTTTCTTAGGTTTTTTAGTGTTCTCTCGACATTTCTAGTTGTTATGTGGCTTAGTTGAATTTTTTGCAACTTATTTGACTATTTTGTGACATTTCTCTATGTTGCACACCTTTTTAAAATGTTGTACCTGATATTTCTTTGTTTAGTTACTCTCTACATTGTTGTGTGGAATTTTTAAGTATTGCACGAGCTTTTTCTTTGTCTTGTATTTCTCTACACTGCTACATGGATTTTTTTAATATTACACGGTATTTTAAGTGATTGTATTTCTCTTTCTATATTTCACAACATTCCGCCTTATTGCACAAATTTTTCCTTATTCCATGGTATTTTCCTTGTCTCGTGGATTTTTTTCTGTGTTCCACATAATTCCTCTATCTTGTAGACTATTTTATTTATTTCACAGATTCCCTTTGTCTCATGGATTGTTTTCTTTTTTCCATAGACTTCCTCTGTCTCTCAGACTATTTTCTTTGTTCCATAGATTTTCTTGGTCTTGTGGATTATTTCATTTGTTTCACAGACTTCCTTTGTCACGTTGTTGGTGTTCTTTATTCTTTAGATCAAATATACTATCAGCTCTATACAAATATATTGTCAACTCTAGACCAAATATATTGTCTGCTCTGGACCAAATATGCTGCTAACTTCAAACCAAATATATTGTTAAATCTTGCACAACAATTTGCCAAGTTTTTTTTAACAAAATGGCTATTTCTTCTAATTTCTCCATGGATAAATCTCAGTTGTTAAATAGTACTAACTATAATATTTAGAGAGTTAGGATTAAAGACATATTTAGGGAAATAAAGCTTTGGGATTTAGTAAGTGGTGTTGAAAAATGACCAACTGGGAGACAAGCTAACCTTTAAAGCTTGAGTATTTTCTCCTTAAAATCCTAAGAGGGAATGTCTATTTTATTACAAATTATCAAATATGAATTATTGTTGCATATAAAACACATGGAATCTCCAGTTGATGCACGAATACAATTGCAAATGATGCATGAAGGTAGTAACCTTTCTAAGATAATAAAACTTATCATGAAACTATTTACAACTCCAACTAAAGGAGATGAAAAGATAGTCAATTATCTAGCTAATATTAAGGCTCAATTAGATGGTTGTAATTGTGAATTATTTCAAGATAAGTTATTATATTTTATCATTCAGATTAATATTTATGATTAATTTGTTAGAATTTGAGGATTCTAATTAATACGGATTTAATCAACTTACATATTATATAATGTTACAATAAATATTTAAATAAAAATTACATCATAACACAAGTAAATAAAGAAATACTTACAGGAAATAAATAACATAGGTGACACATCATTTATAGTGGAAAACCCTAATAGGGTAAAAACCACTTTGAAAATAACCTTTTACTTCAGAGAACTTATTTTATATCCTCCTCCTTTGAAACCTTATTTACCAAAGGTAAAACCAAATCACTTGATTTGCACACCTTTGATATATTTCCCGAATATATCAAATGAGGACCTAAAGTCATTTTTATATAAGGTGATCAGGTATGTCTCCCGACCCACCTTTTCAACCTAAAATGGTTGACACATACACCTAGGTTTATAATATTTAATATTAGAAATATAATCATTTCATGATATTAAAAATTTAACCTAAAGTATATACCTAGGTTAACATATTTAATAATAGAAATAGAAATATTTCATATTATTGAATATTAACCTATATATTAGTGATGGACCCATATACATTAAGGGTTGGCCAGACCACTTAATCATTATGTTCCAACATAATTTAGAAATTATATCTCTATTTTAAATTCTAAATATCAAAATAAATATGATTTTTTTAATTTAGATACCTTGTCTTCTCTACTCATTCAGTAAGAGAGAGTAATGGATAACTATGACTTAAAAGATAATGCCTCTCAGGAATTGTTCTCCCAAAATCAGAATTCATTTAAAAATAAGAGAAATAACAATTCTAATCAACAATCAAACCTTAAATCTAAGTTCAAACCTAAGAATAATGAACATTTTAAGGTCAAGTTTGATGGCACATATACCAAATGTGGTAAATTTAGTCATAAAACAATTGATTGTTATTCTAAAAGATAATAAGGTTCATAATAATGGTAAAAAATAAGAACTTAAATAATAAAAATAAGAAGAATAAAAATCATAATCAATATCAAAACCAAGTTAATAATGTCGAGCAATCTATTGCCCTTTATACTGCTGTTTAAGCCTCTAATGACAATGAATGGGTTCTAGATAGTGGTGCATCTAGGCATATGAATTACATTCATATTTTTTTTTTCCTGATGTTGTAGAATGTCATGAGAATATATGTCTAGGTGATAATTCTATCATTAGATCTGAATGTTGTGGTAATCTTAAGTTATAAAATGGAACTATTAACTAGCAATTGCACGCGAGCAATGCGATGTGAACGCCAAAAGGGATACAATGGAAGAAAGATATGTTAAATAGAGAAGAAAAATAAGAAGTGGAGTTTTGTTGGTTAAGGTATTTGAAATTAAGAAATATGAAGGAAGAGGGAGTGGAATAGAATGTAAATTTAGTGATTGGGGATGCGGAGTGAGCGAAAATAATTACGTTGATTGTTTAAAGGAAAGTATCAGGAATATGAGTGAATGAAACAGGTAAGAAATCAGAGAAAAAGTAGTTGAAATGAAGAAATGTGTCATGCATAAAATCAAATTTGTTGGGTAAGAAGAGAAAGAAATTCCCATGATATGGATAAAAACCATAACATCTATAGAACATGGATGTAAAAGGGGATAAAAAATATGCAGATGAGGGAGAGTCTCTATAGTATGTTCCCTTCTATATCTATAGGTTTTTCATGCAAGAAATTATGGATAAAGAGATGTTGATCAGACTTGGCGTTGAGGGGAAAAGATTCAATACACATCAGAGTTTGGAGTTTCTCTCTAGCTATAAGGGTAATGATTAGGAGTTCCCTCATCAATATTCATGATGGTGTCATCCATCAACATGAATCCGAGTCAAGGAATGTGATTGGATGGTATTTAATCTGATAGATAAGAGAAATACATGAATGGAAAGTTAGAAATAAGTTGCAATTTAAAAACCAATATGTCCTGCCCTATCTACCATCCCAACTTTTTTAAAAATCCTACAAAATTCACAGCCTGCACGAAGATGGGGTTTTTTGGTATTTAATTGATATGTTCTTGTCCATGATGGTGAAGGAAGAATGTCTTGCACCTAGGACCCCATACATGTCACTCTCTCTTCTCGTTCCACCCACCAATTCTGGCCGACACCATATTTTTTCTTGCTTTACATTTCCCCATGTCAGTTCTTCCATTTCTTGCATGTGAAGGGAAAATATCGGTCCATGCTTCATCAATTGTGAAATCACATGCATTCATTTCTTTGTCATTTTTAGAGGTGGAGGTGTGTTCTGCTAATGCAAACGGCTTTTGACATAATTAGTGGGAGAAATTACATAAGACAAAACATTATCTTCAACGAGAAGAAAACATCAAAATATACCATTAGGGAAAAAAGAAATAATAAATGTTAAATATGTTTACATCACACACAGATGTAAATTAGGAGGAATAAATATATAAATTCATACATAATGACCACATACTCATTTCGTCTCGTATAATGTAAAAAATTATAGGATAAATATATGCATAATTAATTAATTATTTAAAAGGGTAATTTATTTCCTAAACTTGAAAATTAATGAATTATAAGAAAGGAGAGGCTAAAGAGTATTATTCAATCAACAATAGCCTTTTATTTGGCTCTGTTAATTCCCGATAAGAGAAGTTAACAAAAATTTCACCAAAAGTCATAAAACTTAGTTCACATGCATATAAATATTATCATAACATAGATTAATCATTAAATATTCATGTTAAAATATGTATCAAAGAGTTATAGATATTCTTGTAGTTAGCCATTGATCTAATGAAAAATTTAAGGTTCCAAAGTTTAGTATCATTTGGTAAGGGGGTCTTTTATAAGCTCTGATTATGCTTTGTTTCTTCACATAGACATAATGATAGCCTAGGTTGATTTTTTAAAAGTTTCTTCAGGAGAGTCGAGTCATTTTAACTCTTAACTTGAGCTTGCGTATACTATATATAGAAATGATCATTGAAGATAGAAAGTAATACCCAACTAAACATGATTGTATTGTAAATGCACTTACCACATAAGTTGTGCATGTATCACTCATACTCATTATGTATGATCACACATTAAATGCCAAAAAGCATGTTGATTCTATGCCAACAAGGATAATGATATTCCACCTTAAAAATCCATTTGGAAAGATTAATAGTAACCACAACAACAATCAGATAAATAATAATCCCTTAAAGGACATGAAATGGTATGATACATTTTTGAGGGTCTATCATAATAAATAGATACTTACCAAAGATGGAATGAAGAGAAACAAAGAGTATCCACAAAGATAGGCAGAGCTAGACAAAGGTTGTAGCCTTGTAGGTATACCCAAGTATCAAAGAATGAAATAATATCCAAGAGGCACCAAACAAATGTATCCCTATATAATTCAGGCAGTCCAACTAACATGATTAATGCCATAGTACCATTTAGTAGAATCCTTGTTCTTTGTGAAAGACAAATATGAGGCATAATTTGACAGTGTTGTTTACCCTAAACACTAGGGTTATGGAAATCCAAATAGACCCATACATCACCTGATATAACTCTATAAGTTTTCTATAAATTCAAGATAAGAATGATAGAGTGACATAAAAATAGTACATGATTTGGAGAAGCACGTTACATATATAAGGTATCCATTGTATAAGTGAAATTTGTTAAAAATTTTGACACCAAATTATGAATTTTAGAGATATATAACCACAACCTAGAAATTTTTTACCTAAAATACCTATAGCAATCTAAATAGGAAGCATGTACAATGGTAATGTACCCCATATTCATTTGGGTATGAGCAGTTCACTAGGATGATCACCCTCCCAATTTGATATGTTTTTTCCTAGGCGTAATTCCTCGAGCCCTTTCCCTCGGAGGTAGCTCAGAGATGAATCCTCCTCAACGCCATATCCTTCAGCCAATCCCAACCCACCTCAAAGCCATATCCATCAAACAATCCCAGCCAGGCCTGGAAATTGATAGGGTGTAAGCCGTTTTTTGTGATTTTAACCGTATTTTATAGGTGAAAAACATTTATAATCCATAGACAATGAAAGGCTGAAATTTTCAAAAACTGTAAATTTTTTTAATTGGTTTATATAAGAACATTATATATATATATATATATATATATATATATATATATATATATATATATATATATATATATATATATATATGAACATATTATAGACATACCTATATAAATTACTGGAATTTATAGTCACATGATAGAGCTAAACCGTCAGCAAATTTTGATTTGACAGACACAAATAATTTGAAATTCCTACCTTGCTCCTAGCCCATACTTCACATTATATAATATCATATATAAACATGTACACTTTATAAATCCACTCTAAAATTGGATTCACACACCTTACAATTCATTTATAACATACAATACAATATGGTTGTCTTTTTTCAAAGCCAAGTTAGATGGGTTCGTATTTTATTTATAACTATTTCAGGTATACATATATTTATTTCATACCTCTATTATTGGAAGTCTCTTTCCTTTCATAACCATAGCCTAATGCAAACATAAAAGCAACAAATTTTTTCACAAACACACATACATAGACATTAAACCACCTGTGCATGCAAATACATGCTCTAAATCCTATAGACTACAAATAATCTCTTATGTCCCAAAAGCATGACTATTTACTTGGTCCTGACGACACACCAATGTGCAATACATCTTCCTCCAACCAAAGAATCATTTGTTTTTCATTTTACTGAGAGGATCTGTTTTCATTGAGGCATCACCCATCCGGATAGCACTGGACACTCCATCTTGAGGCATGTCCGTCACACACACACAAACTACATCTGCCACTTAAAAAAAAATCAATGGCTTACAGGGAATCCTCTCTCATCAATGGCTAACTATAAACCTCAATAAGCATAATCTATGTACTATGTTTTGATTAGACAAGTTTAAAACACATTGGGATCCACGAGACCACAACATAACATCCTTCGTTCTATTTTAATGACTATCCAAGGAGCACTTTCAATCATTCATTTTCTGAAATATGTTAGCCCTAGAAAAGTAGCGTTCAACTGTAACACGCCTTCGGCGTAATAATGTTTATTTGTTCCTAACTTAAAGAAAAACCTTTAATCTTGTTCTCAATTAACTAGAGAAAACTGTAAAGTTGTGTTATTATAAGATAAATGATATGTAAAAAATGAGCTTGGTAAGATTATCGTTATTGGTTTTCAGAAGAATGGCTTGTATATCTTTGAAGGTTTTTTCCTGATACTTGTATTTTTTTTCTTCTTGTAAAATTGTTCAATTGTTGCATGGAAGGCTTAGGCATATGATTTTTTTTAAATGTCTCATCTTAACCTTGTTGTAGGAATCCCTAAGTTGAAATTAGACCACGAATCTTGTGAAAGTTGTTTGCATGGTAAGAAACATGCTAAACCTTTTCATAAAAATCATGAGTATAATTCCTATAACTTGCTTGAGATAATCCATAGTGATGTAAGAGGTCCTTTGGAATTTCCTTCTCTTGGTAGAGCCTTATATGTTAGTTTCATTGATGAATTTTCTAGAATGACTTGGTCTTATTACATTAAGAAAAAAATCTGAAGTTCTGTCTCAATTTCAAGAGTTTAAATCCTTAGTTGAAAAAATGGTTAATATGAAAATAAAGAGAATCATAAATTCATTTAGATTTGTGATTTTGAAAATAACCATGCCTAAGAAATGATTTAACAGTCCTAAATCAATAATTTGTGGTATTTCATGATTTGACAATAATTTAGGATTTTTCATGAATTTCATATCTTGGAATGTTAGGGCTCACACATATATCTCTTGAAAGTATTCGGTTCAGTTAGACTACTAGCATTTTAGCTATTTGGATATCATTTATTTACATGAAATTAAATTTTTTGGTTTTTAACTTCATAATATGCTAACTTGTATTGCTCTTGATTTTTCACATTTTCATACTCAACATATTTATGGCAAATATGGTGCAAGTATTTCCATTGTCCCAAAATTTTCTACCTTAATCACCTCCTTGGGCCAAGATCCTTCAAATTGGGTCGTGTGGGCGATTATGGTGATTAATAATATTTTTTTTGTATTCTTAATGTTTATGCTCCTAATGATGGCACAAAAAGAAAAGCATTATGGAAATGGTTAGGTGATAAATTTCCTTTTGATTATTGACTGGTTTGGCCCGACTTTAATATGATTGAGCATCAATGAAAAAATTAGTGCCCTCCCTATGTGATGGTGTGTTGGCGAGCGTGCAGTTTGGTATTACTTTAAAATCCGTTGGGGGATTTTCAATCCTTTTCTCCGATGGTGATAGGAATTTAAGTATCATTATTGGTATAATTGGACCAATCTTCAAGAAGGATTTGATCAAGTATTTAAAAGGCTCGATCGTGTACTTCTTTCTCAGTAGAAATTATTTGATTTTGACATGCAAGGCCTCTCCACTATTAAATTGTGGTCTGATGTGATTTTTCTAAATCACAGTCTGATCTCATTTAAGGTTATTTAGCATGGGGCCCCTCTAAAATTCATGTTAAATCATTTATTTCTTAATGTGTCCTTCTTAAGTCATGTGGGGGCAGTCCCTCTTATTGATAAAATTTGGAGCATGACACCACGTCTGTCATTTTCTTTCAGTTGAATTAAGTGGTGGGAAGTGGCGATTCAACGCACCACCCGATTCCTCTGCCAATTTGGTAAGCATGTTGTTTGGGTGTGTAAGTGAGAAGACTCTTCTCTACAAAAAGAATTTCGTAGGGTCTCTATACTTCTTGATTCCAATCCTTTTGACACCCTACTTCAATTACAGGCTTTAACCATTCCTCATAAGCTCAAACTCATGGAATCTCACTTGGCCCATGGCACTCAAATTTGGTTGAGGCTGTATTAGCTCAAGGTGGGAGAAAAAGTGTCTAAACACTTCTTCAAATCCATCTATGTCAAACATGCTCGTCAAAAAATTAAAGGCATTTAAGTGGCTCAGATTCGGCTCATTGATTTTACTGATATCACTAATGCTTTTTATGGATCACTATTAGTTAGTTTTCAAAGCGTAAGAGGCTACCAATGAGAGAGATGTCACTTTGCACCAGTGTATCGAAGTGGTACTTGTTAAGATCTCTTCTAATGATTGTGCTCATTGCAATGACTATTTTTATTTGGATGAGCTCTATATTTCTCTATCATGTCTTGTTGATGATAAATCTCTTGGACTGGATGGATATCCATGTGAACTCTACAAATCCACTTCGTCTTTTATTGGTGCAGACTTGCTTCAAGTCTACAATTAAGTTCTCTAATCCAATTCTTTACGTATATTCATAAATAAAGGGAACATTAAGTTTATCCCAAAAGAAGATGATCCTGAGTTGATTACTCATTGACGGCCTATCACTTTGTTGAATGTTTCATACAAAATTCTTACTAAGGACTTGTCACTTCACATTTCTAATCTGTTACGTAAGATTGTTCAACCTGGGAATATGAGATTTGTCAAAGGGTGTTATATTATGTATAATCTCATTGTAGTTTGGGAAGGAATGGAATGGGCTTGTTTGTCTCAGTGATAACCTCTATTCATTTAAATTGACTTTGAAAAGGCTTATGATCTTATTGAATGGCTGTTTATTTTGGTCATGCTCATAGCCTTAGGATTTTGTGAATTCTTTACCATAATGTGCCGAAGTGTGTTTTCTAATGCTTTTGCTTGACTCGGTATCAATGGTAAATATTCCTTTGCAATTGGAATTTTCCACTCTATTAGACAGGGGTGCCCTCTGACACCTTCTCTTTTTATTCTAGCCACTGATGCCATTAGATATCTCATTGCTAAGTGGTCCAAAAAGGGCCGCATTCAGGGAATTGTTTTGCTAGATCCTACTCAGCTCATCAATGGGAAATTTTCTGATGATTATTTTCTTACCCTTGCTGAAAGTGAGAATAATTTTGTAGAACCTTTTGATTGTCTTGAAATCTTTTGTATTACTTCAGGATCTAGCATTCAGATGGCTAAAACTTGGGCTATCAGAAAATTTATTGGCCTATGCCTAACTGGTTGAAAGATTACCCCTTGAAGTGGATTGGGTGCAGAGAACAATTTAAATTTTTGGGCATAAATTTTACCTTTTATAGTGATTCTGGTACTCTATAACATTATGTGATTGACAGAGTTGAGGAAAAAATATCTTAGTGATCTTCCAAATCTCTCTCCTTAGCAGGTAAATTTCAGCTGTGTACCAATATTCTTGTCACCACTCATGTTTACTACTCTTCTCCTTGGTGCCCATCTCGAGCTTCCTTTGCCAAACTTTCCAAGATGCTTTGGGATTACCTCTGGTGTAAAATTTCTAGTTTAGCTGGCTTTCATTGAGTCACTTGGGAGGATTTTTTCTCCCCCGTGATCAAGGTGGCATGGAAATGATTTATTTCTATAGAAAAAACATTTCCTTATGTTCTAAATGGGTTGTGTTTCCTCTCTGGTAATTAAGCTTTATAAATTCTTATTTTCCATTACATTGCTTGAGTTTCCCCGTATGAAAAAAATGCTAGGCTAACATCGAGTTACATACCTTAATTATCAGCAAGACACCTGTTAAGATTAATGACACGTTTTTCACCAAGAGAATTTGGAAGGCCTTTGAATTTTTGAAGCCACTACTCCATTAGATTGGAGATGGATTTTACACCAGGCTTTCCTTTAACTCCAAGAATATCTAGTGGCCTCTCATTATAATAGAAGATAGTATCCCACTTGCTTAAAGTCCTAGCATCAAATCTCTCTATTTATCTGAAAAATGGATCCATGCTATTTAATATTTGGTTTCCCATAGATACTGGATTTCCTAGCCTGAGCTCAAGATGAGATTCAATATTGCCAATTCATACATTCCGTCTATCCAAAAAATTCAAGAGTTGATGCCGTATGTGATGCTATATAAACTAGGACTTAAACCTTTGGATGTGTGGTGGCGTGATTGGTGGTGGAATCATAACATAGTCTTTCTCCACTATAATGTTGGCACAATTTACCAGCTTTTGACTCCTATTTCGACTTCCATCTCCAAACTCAATGCTCGAAGGGGTTTGCAATCTTCCCTGACTACTTGGCTTTGTTGGATTTCCTACACATGGAACTCGTTGCTGTAACCTAAAGTCAATCATTATTTATGGTGTCTTATTTATCAAGGTCTTCCTGTGGGCGAGTGTCTTAGTCACATTGGCATTCCCAATCCTAAATTCCCCTTTTGTTTTCTCCCTAAGTCCTTTAAACACTTATTTTATTCTTGTTCATGTGCTCATACCATTTGGTCTTGGATTCATACATTATTTCAATCCTACTACCTTGAATATTTTGATTGGAGTATGGCATTGTTTGGAGACTCCAGTTCTTAGCTGACTTATATTGATAATTTGTAGCATTTTTTAGAGCTTGTATTCTCTTTCAGATTTGGAAAGCTCATAATTATGCTATATTCTAGAATGATCATTCTGTTTTTGTATTTTCTACTAATGATAACTTGGTTATTTTGTCTGTTGTGTGCACACATATACAAGCTCAAGTAGAAAAATTTTCTGTGGAGTTTTCCCATCTGCAGGAATTGATGGGTCACTGAAGGAGTGATCCTTGTATGATGATTCGGGTCCCTCTTGACCCTTTTCTTCTACCACCTCAGCCATCTCCGCCATTCCGAGCACCATCGCAAGGGCCACGTCATTGAAGAAACTCCCGCAATCACCACTCCACCTCTCTCAAAGGTCTCCATTCAGCTCTTTCCTCTTCAGGTCTAGGCTAGAGTCCTCCTCCATGGGGGAAGATGGTGGGAGGTTCTCCATAGTTGGTATCTCCTCCACATGGTGTTCATAATTTTTCTTGTTCTTCACCCCCTGGTTGGGGTATTATGGTACCCTTGCAAATGTAAATGCTTAATTAGGATGGCTTGAAAGTTAATCCTCCTTTGGATGAGCCAAGTGGAGATTTCATCCCTCCTTAGGATGATCCTCCTCCTCCTGGAGCGGTGATATGTGCTTAATGTATTCTAGATTTGTGTAGTTCTAGTGTTTTCCCTCGTGGCATTCTTTGTTGGCCCTTTAGGCATTTTGTGTTGTCCTCATAGCTTTTTTGTGAGACCTGTTTCACTGAATAGTGTACGTAAGTAAGAGAAAAACATATAAGTTAAGGGTGAGGAGGAATACCTATGAGTGAAGGTGTAAGATAGAGTGTGCACGTTTTGATTTCCTGATCCAATGCTAATTGTGAGAACTTCTTGTTATCCAAAATAAGCCCCTTGCTTATTTTTGGCTAACTTTCTTTCATTCCTTCCTCCTCGTGCCTAAGTCAAAATTTTCCACTTTTCAGGATCTCAAAATTATCTGGAAATGGCTTCATTAGATAGATAATTTTCTCACCTTTCTAAAAAGGTAAATTTTTCCTTCTAACTCCTTGTATTTTTCAAGTTATGGCTCAGCGGAGTTTTTGAGGGAAATTTTCCCTGGGAAGGTCCGCAACCAATAGGAATGTGCCATGTGGTGGAAAAATGGTGGGTCAGTGGAGGTAAGTTTAATTTTTTCCCAAGGAAGTGGTGGGGGTGTAAAGGAAATTTTTTTCCCGCGGGCCCGTGGAGAAAGAAATGGCTTGAGGCCCGCGTGAATGAGGAGGTGCCACGTGGCGGTAGAGGTTGGAACAATAGAGGTAAGTTAAGAAAAAATAGTAAAATGGTGCAATGAAAATTTTGGCCTAGGACCCCACGCGAATGAGAGTGTGACACATGTCCAAGAGGTCAGTGGGAGTTAGAGGGGCGGAGTAATCCCATAGGCCCGCCGAGGAGGAAATGGAAGTTTTGTTTTAAACCCCGCAGACTAATAAGAAGATACCATGTGTCTTGTTCACGGTGGAGGTCGGGGGCACGGGGAGAGAATTTTGAAATTTTTCCAAAGTGGTCGGTAGTGCAAAGGAAAAATTTGGAGTGCATGCCCGTAGCTAATTGGATGGAGACATGTGTCCCGGAGCAGCGGGGCGCAGAGGGATTTTTTGGATTTTTTCCAAAATTCAAAAAAGCGTAACATGGCTATTTGAACTCGTGGACCAATAGGAATGTGCCACATGGAAGTAGAGTGGTGGGGTGTGGAAAATTTTGGGGAAATTTTCCAAAATTCAAAAAAGGGGAAAATTTTTGGGTTTCAGCCTGCAGACCTGATTTTTGCCCCAATTTTGCCCTAAATCTTCAGAGGGGCATATCTTTTGATCCTAGAGCTCTGTTTTTCTCGATTTTGGTGTCATTGGAAATATATTGAAGTCCTCTACACGATGGAATCTTCAATTTTGTTTTTTGGTGGATTTTAGTGAGAGAAAAATGATAAAACACCTCTGGCATGGGGAAAAGAGTAGAACCGACATTCAACCACCATTTTTAATGCAGTATGGCTTTCATTCTTCTCCAGCATGGTTGAAAATCTTGGGGAATGAAATATTAAGGGTACCCATGCCATTTTGATTGACTTGGTTGTGGTTGAATCATTCATTTAAATTTTCCCACGTTTCTCCTTCCTGAACTCGGGTTTTCATTGTTAAAAGATAGATTTGGCTCATTTGTAAAGGGTTGGACACATTTTTGTGATCTACAGGCTCCCTCCTTCACCCTGGAAAATGAATTTGTGGAATATCAAACCTTTTTTGAGGATTACAACATGTTTTTTATCCTTTTTGTTGTAATGCACCGTATTTAAAAATGGAAATGACAATGCAAGCTCTGTGAATGATTTTTCAATCCTTTCTTGTATTGTTTGCTTCATTCTGATCCTTCATTACATTTTACCAATTTGTGTATGATGTGTGTTGCATTTTTATAATCTGTGTCAATTTACAGAAATAGATGTCCATCACTCCTTTAGTGTATCACCTTGTTAGTTTAGTTTTATCTTATTTTCTCTCTTCTATCCTTGTCTCCTTGGCATAATTAGAGTAGGATTTTGAGTTAAACCTCTACAAATTTCATGCATACATTTGATCAGAAGAGTAGAGGAACCAGTCTTTAATCTGGAGAGTTTTTCCCCATTTTTACAAGTCCCACACTTGGGGAAAACATTCCATGTTGTGCAATCACACTGGATGCCCATTATCAAACTAGAAATATGAGAAAACTTGCAGGGGTGTTGTGAATTTGCACTAACAGTTTTGGCACGCCTGGTGGGACCTTAGAGGTCTTCATATTTAGTACAACAAAGGTGATGTGCATTTTTTGTAAGTTTCTTACTTAAAAAGAGCCCTGATTTGCACATCTGGCAACTCCAAAGAGATAAATCAACTGGTTTCAGCAGTCCAAGTCTGGAGATTCATGAGAAGGATCCAAACAAGGTCAAGGACCAGAGAAGAGGGATTGTCTGAGTATCTACAGTTATCCCCAGGAAGAAGAGAGAGAGTAAGAAGAATTCAAAGGTCTCCATCTCCACCAAACATAACTCTATCAACTCCTCCACCTGGTAGACCTTTCACCCAATCAACAAGGGTTCTCAGGCCAATCAAAATGGCACAACACAACCCTTATGTCAACTTCACTAGCAGCAGCCCACTTGCTCTCAATGCATAAAACCCAATTCCAGCTGCAGCATTGAATAACATCCCATACTTTACTGGGGAAAATTAGACCACTCCTGGTGATCATGTCAAAGACATTACTAATGTTTGTGTAATCCATGAGATTTTTGAGATGTAAATTGCTATCAAATTGTTAGCATCTTCATTCAAAGTGAGAGCCTTGCAATGGTTTAGGAGCCTTGGGGTAGGCTCTATCCAAAATTGG
This sequence comes from Taxus chinensis, assembly GCA_019776745.2. Taxonomy (NCBI): domain Eukaryota; kingdom Viridiplantae; phylum Streptophyta; class Pinopsida; order Cupressales; family Taxaceae; genus Taxus; species Taxus chinensis. The sequence continues at coordinate 815,538,804 of CM034146.1, forward strand.
AACCAGTTGTGCATAGCTCTCCATGAGCAGTTTGGAGAAAAGGGAGATAATTTTTCTCTATTAGAACAATTGACAACTATCAAGAGAGCTCACAATGAGTAGCTAATAGACTTCAACTTTAGATTTCAAAGGACATGGGATAGAATCCCAGTGACAGTAAGGCCAACAACTAAAGGTGCTTTCTTATACTATCTCAAAGCTTTAAATTCTGATATTTCTATGTTAATCCAATCCATGGGAGGTGCAAATATACCTGCAACTTATAGCATTTCCATTAGGGCTGAGAATTATTTGATCCAAGCTAGTAAATTGGCACCTAGACCTCCTATGCCCTTATATCCAAACTTAGAAAACCCAAGCACTAGTCAAGCACCTACTTTAGCTCCTATTCCCACTCCTAGAAATCAGAGTTCAAATGAAACTTCTACTTCATCCTCTATTGCCTCAAATGAACTTCAAGAAGTCATTAAACAATTACAAAATTTAGGCAATGAGCTGGTTACACTCAAGAGGCAACAAGCCCAAAGTTTTAGACCTTCTTATCAGTCTCAAACTCAGCCTAATAGGCATCCATATCAGCGTAATAGGCCACCCAATCTAGCTGTAAATCAAAATCAGGTAAGGCCTCCTACTAATAGACCATTTCAGCCCTATAACCCCAATGTTGCATCTACCTCTAAAGCCTTAGTGCCAGTGCAAAATAATATAGCTCAAGAGTATGATTGGTGTTTCCCATGCAATGAACCTCACAACCAGTCTATGTGCTTCAATGGTGCTTTGAATCAAGCTTTGATGGTGAAAAAAACTGGTGTAGAGAGTGAGGTGAGTCAAGAAACAAACCAACAACAAGGAACATCTCAACAAAATACAACTCCAAATGAGACTACACTTGTGAATTGGCAGGCTGAAGATTTTTGTGGTATGAATCAAACAATTTCTCAGAATGTAACAGCTAACACACAGTCAAAGAAGAGAAATATTGGTGAAGGGCAGTCATTAGCTCTAGGTGATCCACAACCTTCCATCACTCCACAAAGTGTTGGAAAGCAAAATGCAGTTCCAAATGTGCAAGGACAACCCAAGCCATCTTCTAGACCAGCTCAAATGCCAACTGTTGAAGCCCATGTACAAGAAAAGAATGTGTAGGCTAAGGGGAAGAAAAAATATGTTCCATCCTCATTTAACATCACTGAACAAATGACGAAGACAAATATGAATATATCTATGTGGGAATCACTATCCATCCCAGGCCAAAGTGATCTACTACAAGCTGCCATGAAGAATTGGTCAACTTCAATTTAGCAAGCTCATATGCAAGAGAAGGTACTCACAAATGCTGCTCAGCCTAAGGGGAAGCTTAGAGGACAACAAGGTAAATTTTTGAAGCCCCCTCCATTCTATGTTTCACTAATCATTAGGGATAAAATAGTACATAATTGTATGATTGATTCTGGGGCAAGTAGTTCTATGATGCCCAAGCAAATAGCTGATCAGCTAGGCCTCCGATATGAAGTCATATCCAAAGGGGTGGTGCAATTGGATGGGACAACAGTAACAATAGTGGGGGTAGTTAAATATTTGAGCCTCACTTTGCATGCATGCCCCAATGTCACTGTTTTGCAAGATGTGTTAGTGATAGATTTACCACCACTTTTTGCCCTATGTTTGTCAAGGGATTTCATTGGTAGAATTGGAGGCTATTTATCTACTGATTGGTCACACATGTTGTTTTGGAACAGATATGGAACTAAGGCCACAATCAGGTCTGAACCTATTGCAAACTTTCACATTGAGCCTCATACTCCAAGCCCAATCAATGCCAACTGTTCAACATTTGATCAAGAGTATTATCCAAGCATAGATGAAGCTGACACCAAAGTTGGAAGCATCCCAGATTTGACTCTTGATGAATGGGCAAGCAAGGTACATGCTTTTTATCCCTATAAATAAATAGAGGAATTTGAACTAGGATTTTATTGCATGCATTAAGAAAATCAGCCTATTCCTAGCCTCACCAAGCCAGATGATAAAGATGACAATGAGGTATGACCGTTGATCTTTGATGGATCAAGAAGTAGACAAGGTGAAAGGGGGGAGCTATCCTTGTTTCACCTCAAGGCATTAAGTATTATTCAGCTTTTAGATTTCAGTTTTCATGTTCTAACAACACTGTTGAATATGAAGCTTTGATACAAGGATTGCATTGGGCAAGAAAGAGAGGTATCAAAAACTTACAAGTCTTTGGTGACAGTGAGCTGATTGTTAATCAAGTCAAAGGGAAACAATGTTGCCAAAAATGATCTACTCAAGTGTTATAAGAATAGGGTGTGGGACTTCAGTGAGGATTTTGAAGGCTTTGACATTAACTCCATCCCTAGGAAAGAAAACCAAGCTGCTGATAGGATTGCAGTAATTGGAGCATCCTTTGATGTTGTGGAGAGTATCAAGGAAGATAAAGTGAAGCCAAACATTCATGTGATTGTAAGGCCATTAGTGCCCAGACAATAATGTAATTTGGACAAGTGTTTGAAAGTGACAAACAAATCATCAATTCCTTACAAGAAGAAGCTAAGTTCTCAGCCAAAAATCACAGAAAAGTAAAAACAAAAATATGGTGATCAAGTGGTGCAACTGAGAACCAAAAAACTGCCGAAAGGACTTGTCACTTTGGAGTCCATATTTAATCATAATGATCAATTTCGGAAGGAGAAATCAAACATCCAAGTCAAGGGAGAAGATTTAGTGCCCATCTTAGTGGGAGAAGGCAAATCACTTCAAATTGGTAAAGTGGTAACCAAGCAAGAAAGGTATGAGTTCATGCAACTTTGCCAAGAGTTCTTAGATATATTTTCTTGGAGATATGAATATTTGAAAGGTTTCAATCCCAAGCTAGCTCAACACACCAATTGAATTGGATCCAAGTGTTAAACCCATTAGGTAAAAACAAAGACCAATCAATCCACACATGGACCCTCTCATGAAGAAGGAATTGAATAAGTTAATAGAGGAAAGTATCATATTTCCCATCAAGCATTCAAGCAAGGTTACAAACTTGGCTCCAGTTAGAAAGAAGAGTGGAGAAATCATATTGTTTGTAGACATTCAGAGACTTGAATAGAGCATCCCTCAAGGATCATTACCCACTTCCTTTTATGGAGTAGATTTTGCAAGTTGTTGCTGGCTCTGAGAGGTTTTCATTGCTAGATGGTTATTTGGGGTATAATTAGATCATGGTAAAGGAGGATGATTAGTTCAAAAAAACCTTCACCACCAAATGGGGAACCTATGCATATAGGAAAATGCCATTTGGGATGTCTAACGCCAGAGTTACCTTCGAAAGGGAAATGGATATGGTGTTCAAGGGATTGATCAACAAAATAGTGCTGATATACCTAGATGATATTACTGTATTTTCTAAAAGTGCAACAGATCATCTCTTTCATTTGAGACAAGTGTTCCAAAGATGTAGAATATTTGGGGTATCCTTAAATCCCAAAAAATATATTTTCCTAGCTCACAAAGGAAAGCTCCTAGGCCACATTGTCTCCAAAAAGGGATTAGCAATTGATCCAGAGAGGGTTGAAGCAATAAAAGCACTTCCATTACCAAGTCATAAGAAGGTCATTCAAAGTTTCTTGGGAAGAATCAATTTTGTTCAAAGGTTTGTTCCAGAATTTACAGCCCTTGTCAAGCCAATAACTATGATGTTGAAGAAAAGTATGGCTTTCAAATGGTATAGCTGAAGGTAAGGCAATTTTTGAGGCAATCAAAGAGGCTATCTCACAAGCTCCAACTCTCATTAACCCAAATTTCTCTAAAGATTTTATCCTTTATGCATTTGGTGGTGATGATACAATTTCTGCAATTTTCGTACAGCATAACAAAGACAATGCAGAGCATCCAATTTCCTTCTTTAGCCAAAGATTTGAGGACTATGAGGTTAGGTATTCCTTCATTAAGAATCATGTTCTTGCAGTGATTAGGAGCTTGAAGAAATTTAAGCATCTAGTTTCAAACAACAAGGTTCAATTACTGGTTTCTCATGTGGGGGTTAAGGACTTCGTCCTCAACAAAGACCTAAATGAAAAACATGTGTAGGGTAGATTACTCGTGTGATGGAGTATAACATTGAGATAAAAGTCACCAAGCTAGTCTAAGGAAAGGGAATGTGTGAGTAGTTGGTCTTGAGCAAACCAATGGAAGCAAGTCAATAGGAAGGATGTTGTTTTGGATGTTGCAAGAAAACCAAGAACAAAGAGGCATTCAAGAAGAAAATGGTGGTATGCTCACTCCTTTCTGGACCTAAGACATAATGCACTTATTACAAACATGCCTATGCCCTCCAGAGATGAACAAAACCAAGAAAAGACACTTCATATTGCAGGCTATTCCATATGCACTTGTTGATGGTGTCTTGTTTAGAATGGATATCAATAGATTGCTGTTGAGATGCATTGGGACAAATCAAATTAAGAAGAATGTTAGAAGATTTCCATGGTGGATCAGTTGGGGGTGATTTTTCTCCAAGAGTGACAGCCCTTAAGATTATGAAGGCTGGATATTATTGGCCCAAGGTGTTTCAGTGATTGTTATGCATGGATCAAGAGGTGCAAGAAATTGTGCATTGTTCACAGGCAAGGAAAGATTAGCAGCCCTTCCATTGCACCCAATTTTAGTTGACCAGCCATTCATGCAATAGGGTTTGGACTTCATTGGAGTCATTTAACCCAAACTCAAGCCAAGGACACAAGTGGATTCTAACAACAACAGACTGCTTCACCAAATGGACTGACGTGGTGACAATCAAAGAGGTAAATGAATCTAGCATTCTAGACTTCTATGAGGGGATAGTAACCATATTTGGTATACATGCCACTATAATATCAGATAATGCATTGGAATTCATAGGATCAGAGGTAACTGAATGGGCTGTTAAGAATGGGATTTATCTAAGTGAGCACTTCATCAAATTATTTCCCTTTAGGTAATGGCCAAGCTGAGTCTACCAACAAGAACCTATTAAATATCATTAAGAGGACTGTTGATGAAAATTAGAGGACTTGGCACACTAAACTTAAATCAGCCTTATGGGTTGATAGGATAACTCCCAAGAGATCCACTCGTAACTCTCAATTCAGACTTCTTTATGGAAGAGAGACAATCTTGCCTATGTCACTTGAGTTGCCAATGTTGGAACTCATGAAGCAATTGGAATTGTTAGAGTTTGAACCCATGGAGGTTAGATATGCAAAATTGATGGAAATCCAAGAAGTCAGAGAGTATGTAACCTAAACAATGGAGAAGGACCAAGCCTTGATCAAGAGAAACTTTGATAGGAAACCTAAGGCTAGAACCTTCTAAGTGGGAGATTTAGTGTTGAAATGGGACGTAGATCGAGAAAAGCCAGGAAGAGAATTTAAAGTTTGATTCCCTTTGGAGTGGCCCTTACTTGGTCACAAAATGTAAGAACAACAATGCCTTCTAATTGTCTACATTGGATGGTGAAGAACTGCAAATTCCAGTTAATGGAATCCATCTAAAGCATTGCTACTAGAAGGGAAACTCCTCACCTTGTACATATTAGCTTAGATTTTCATTCCTCTAAGTGCTTGTGCACATTGTTTTGTTGTAGCTTAGTTTTACATTTCCTCTAAGTGCTTTAGCACAAGCTTTGTTGTCCCAAGGATGCATCTTTGTAAGCCATGCTCCAGATCAAGTGATATTCTACTCTCACAATCTTCTTTCTAGAATTTTTCTAATGAGTTGAGAGTACCAAGCAGTTAAGTTGATGACTCCATGGCCAATGGATTGCTTTAGGCAGCTGGTCACTTCATCCAGCATGCAGATGACCCCTTTAAGTCACCTAAATTGTTATTCAAAATAAGCCCCTTGCTTATTTTTGAATAACTTTCTTTCATTCCTTCCTTCCTTGTGCCTCATTCAAATTTTTCCACTTTTTAGGCACCAAAAATTGTCTAGAAATAGATTCATTAGATAGAGAATTTTCTCACCTTTCCAGAAAGGTAAATTTTTCCTTCTAACTCCTTGTATTTTGTAAGTTATTGATCGGCTGGAGTTTTTGAGGGAAATTTTCCCTAGGAAGGTCTGCAACCAATAGGAATGTGCCACATGGCAGCGCAGAATGGCGGGTTGACAAAGGTAAGTTGAAAAATTTGCCAAGGAAGTGATGGTGGGTGCATAAAGGAATTTTTTTTCCTGCGGGCCCGCGGTGAAAGAAATGGCTTGAGGCCCAAATGAATTAGGAGATGCCATGTGGTGGCGGAGATCGGACTGGCGGGAGGTAAGTTGAGAAAAATGGATCAAAATGGTGCAAATGAAAGTTTTTTGCCCACGGGCCCGCAGAGGAAAGAAAGATTGATTAAGGCCCATGCCAAATCAGAGTGTGAAACATGTCGATGAGGTCAGCGGAGAGTCAGAGGGGTGTCAGAAAATTTTGGCTTTTTACCAAAATTGTAAAATGGCGCAAAGGAAAGAAATGGCTCGCAGGCCTGCCAAGGAGGAAAATGGAAGTTTTGTTTTAAACCCCGCAAACTAATAAGAAGATTCCACATGTCTTGTTCACAGCGGAGGTCGGGGGCATGGAGAGAATTTGAAAAATTTGCCAAAGTGTTAAAAGGGGTGCAAAAGGAAAATTTTTCCCGTGGGCCTACAGAGGAATGAAAATTGATCCAGACCCCGCGTCGAATGAGAGTGTGCCATGTGGCAGTGGAGCGGCGGGGCATAGAGAAATTTTGGAATTTTTTCCAAAATTCAAAAAATGTAAAAAAGGCCATTTGAATCCCCAGACCAATGGGGAAGTGCCACGTGTTAGCGGAGTGGTGGGGCATGGAGATTTTTGGGGAATTTTTCCCAAATTCAAAAAAGGGGAAAATTTTTAGGTTTCGGCCCGCCGACCCGATTTTTGCCCTAGTTTTTCCCTAAAACTTCAAAGGAGCATATCTTTCAATCCAGAGCTCAATTTTTCTCAATTTTTGTGTCATTGGAAAGCAATTGAAGTCCTCTACATGATGGAATCTTCAATTTTATTTTTTGTGGAGTTTAGTGAGAGAAACATGAGAAAATGCCTCTGGCATGGGGAAAAGAGCATAACCAACATTCAACCACCATTTTTAATGCAGTATGGCTTCAATTCTTCTCCAACATGGTTGAAAATCTTGGGGAATGAAATTTTAAGGGTAACCATGCCTTTTTGATGGATCTTGAAGGTGTTTGAATCATTCATTTCAATATTCTCATGTTTCTCCTTCCTGAACTCAAGTTTTCATTGTTAAAAGCCATATTTGGCTCATTTGTAAAGGGTTGGACACATTTTTGTGATCTATAGACTCCCTCCTTCACCCTAGCAAGTGAATTTGTGGAATATCAGACCTTTTTTAAGGTTTGCAATGTGGTTTTCCTCCTAACTGTTGTAATGCACCGTATTTAAAAATGGAAATAACAATGCAAGCTTTGTGAATGAGTTTTCAATCCTTTCTTGTGTTGTTTGCTTCATTTTGATCCTTCATTACATTTTAGCAATTTGTGTATGATATGTATTGCATTTTTATAATCTGTTTCAATTTGTAGAAATAGATGTCCATCACTCCTTTGGTGTATCACCTTGTTAGTTTAGTTTTATCTTATTTTCTCTCTTTTATCCTTATCTCCTTGGCAGAATTAGAGTAGGATTTTGAGTTAAACTTCTGCAAATTTCATGTATACATCTAATCAAAGGAGTAGAGGAACCAACCTTTAATCTGGAGAGTTTTTTCCCATTTTTACAAGTCCCACACTTGGGGAAAACATTCCATGTTGTGAAATCACACTGGATGCCCATTATCAAACTAGAAATATGAGAAAACATCCAGGGGTGCTGTGAATTTGCACTAACACTTCCTTTTTTCTAGGAATAACTACCCGCGAATACAAACAAGACCACAAAAGGAATATTAAACAATATATGTTAGTGGACTACCTAATGTATGCTAGATATGGGAAGTGTAGTACTTCCTAGATGGATGTCAATCCATTGTTTAAAAAAATTAATGCAAGAAATAATATGAACGAATAATGTCCTATTGTAGTTGATATGATTTAGGTATCTCATTCAAGTACAATAAACAAATCTAATCTAATAGGTTAGGTCATGATCAGATCTGGAAGTCAGATAGGTGAATAAAGTGGTTGGGACAGGTAAGGGTCAAACTTCAAATGATTTGGGGTTGTTTGGATGAAAGGTATGAGGTTGCTGTTACAGGAAGGTTTATCTGATACAGAGACCGATGTCAATAGGGTATGCTTGATGCCGGTTAAGAGGAAACTGAAAATGGTTTGGGTTAGCTGGCATCGGTAGGGTTGGGTTGGTATAAACTTTGTGAAGGTGGATTTTGGTGATTTTTTGGGATTTCCCAGGGAATGGATAGATAATGGGGAGCTAGATGAAAATGCTGAGGGTAGTCAGAGGTGTTTGGAGTCAGTATGGGAGGATGAGAGGTTGTAAATGGTTAGGTAAAGGGATTTTCAGGGAGGTGAGAGGTGATGGGATGTGAAGGAGATTAGATTTCCCAAAACAGAGATGAAGAAGCTAATATAAATAAATATGGGAAGGTACATATCCAAATGTACTTACTAGTGTTTACAGACCTAGTTGTTGGATGGAGGTGGTGGTTGATCCATGGAACCGGTGGTTAGTGTTGTAGTTTTGCTTCTCAGAATGTTACCATGAATGCTTTTCTTTCAGATTAGTGCTTGGTGGATGGTTCAAGGTGTCTGGATGTGCTAGAGTACTCTGATGCTTCTTGCATGCAAATATCTCTTCTCCAAGACTTGAATAATTATTCCAAGCTCTAAAAAAAGGTTACCAAAGTAGATATATGGTAATTGACGATGGTTTAGTGTGACCGACGTCGGTTAAGGCAGGAAATCCTAGGTTTACTAAAAATGACAGATCTTAGCAATCTTTTTGGCTAACTCTATCTATTCTCACGGATCAAGATGTAATGTTGCGCTTAGATAAGGGAGAATGTGGTTAGAGGAAGAATAGGAATTTGATTTTAGGTTTGAAATAAGTCCTAATTAATTAAGGTAGGTAGGACTTGGTCTTAGTTAGTTATGGTGAGTGGATATTGAGTCCTAGTACAAGGAAAACATGCTAAGAATAGGTTTATCATGAGGTGTCTAGGTGAGGTGGTGGAGTGAGGTGTCTAGGTGAGGTGGAAATTAGTTTAATTAAGGTAATTAAGTAATGAATATTATGATCATGGGCATTAATTTAATTATGGGTAATTAAATTAATATACATGTGGGGTAAAGGGGGAGTGTGACCTAAATTTGGATTCTACATTTTGCCCATTTTTGTCGCGTAGCTTGTATTGGTAAGCAATGCTAAAAAAAATAGGAAGTGATTGCCCCATGTATGGGTGAAGGTGATCCCCCTCAAACCAAGCACCGATGAGGTGTATGACGGAATCGTTGAATGGGTTGATAAATGTGTAGTTGGTAGAGGTGAAGGTATGTGGGGAAGGGTATTGGTCAACTCAGGTAATAGGTAATAGGCCAGGGTCCAAATCGGGTAAAGGGTAATGAAAATCAAATGCATGCACATATATAGATTACAACATGGTACCAGGTTGAAGAGCTTGCAAGCTCTACATCGTCCAAGGTCGAGAGGTTTATCCAAATAAGGGTGAAGTGATTCAGGTATCCAAGGTATAATATATGGTCTAGAAACACAATGTAGGTCAAGTGCAGGAGCGTTTAGGTATGTTTTGGTACACCAAAGATTTGGGTTGGGATAAACAACACACAAATAGGCAAGGTATGTGTAGACACCAAAATTGGGTCACACTACCCTTGGTCTCCTTCTGAATAGCTAACTTAAACACTTTTACCTAACCATGACCCTTACATCACACATTAATATTAATTTAATCAATTTAATTAAATTAATACTCATCCTCACTTTATTCATTGTTTAATTATCTTAATTAAACCAATTTCTACCTCACCTAGACACCTCATTATAAACCATATTTTAGTATCTATCTACTCACCATAACTAACTAAGACTTATTTCAAACTTAAAAATCAATGCCTATTATTCCTCTAACCACATTCCCGCTCCTTAACAGATAACGTTCATTTTGATCCATGATAAATAGACAGACCTGTCCCAAATGATTAAAAGATTTGTAATTTTTAGTAAACCTATGGAATCCCACCTAAACTGACATTCATCATCCCGAAACTGACGCCGGTAAACCAGAAACCGTCATCAGTTACCATATAACCATTTTGGTAACCTTGTTTGAGAGGTTGGCCACATTCTTGAAATTTGGAGAAGAAGGAGATTTGCATGCAATCAAGAACTAGAGATATTTCGCACATCCAAGCAGCCATAGCCAACATCATGACAAATCTAGAGGTATCACTCTCATAGTAGCATTCTGGGAAGCACCACCATGGCACCAAGATCCATCCCACCAATAAATCATCACCACCACCCAACCATTAGACCTGTAACATTAGTAAGTGTGTTTATCACTTGTGTCATTTCATCCATATTTTGTTTTAAAGGTTTTTGTCATCTATGTTATCATTTTCTATTAGTATCTCCATTCCCCCACCATTCAATTTCTTGTAAACTCAAACCTTCACCAACACACCATTATATAATCTATACATATATGAGTTCCTAAGATCCCCACAGACCTCACCATTTCCCTTTTCATCTCTACCTAACCTTAGACCAATTTCCATAATCAAATCTTATTGAATTCCTATCATCCCGACTGTACCAACGTTAGTCACCCATGACCATCACCGGTTCCCTCTAAACTGTCATCAGTTATATCTGACTGATATTGGTCTTTATACTTGGCCATCCTATCAATAACAGAACCTAATAATCTTCACCCAAGCAACCTAAGTTACTTAGAATCTAACCCTAATCAGTACTAAAACCCTGACCAACTACCCCCCCTTTAGATTCAATTATAACCTAGCCTATTATATTCGATTTGCTTACTGTATTTGAATGAGATACCTAAATCATATCAACTATAGTAGGAATTTTTTTACTTACATTATTTATCACATTAAGTTCTATTAAACAATGGATTGACATCCATCTAGGAAGTATTGTACTTCTCGGATCTAGCACATACTAGGTAGTCCACTTCCATTTATTGTTTAACTCTCTTTTGTGGTCTTGTTTTCTATTCCAGGTAGTTCCTCCTAGCCAAAAGGAATCTCTCATAGTCAGTATTGGATTGATAAGTCAAAATGCGCACACAACCTTCAAACCAACCATCGCAACAGGTATTCCTCCTTGGCCCACACCCTTATCTATTTCATCTAAAAAATTAAAGATAACAATGAAAATTTTTGGCACCCCCGGTGGGACCCTCTCTTGAGTTCATTGCATTTTTCTTCATATAGGGAAAACATTTTCGTGTGTTTCTTTCATTTCAAAAATTACACATTTAATCTTCTCCCTGGTAATATTCCTTTCTTCTAATTGTCTAAACAATATTTTTCATCCGGGGCTTAAAATGAACCACTTCTTATTTCTTGCATTGCATTAGTGAAAAATCATCCCTCTTCGTGTTCATCTTTTGCTACATTGAATATCATATTTCAATTTGGGTATTAAAACACTTACATTACAATATGATTTTGTACATTTTGGCTCACATTAAAAACAAGGGCAACCTATACTTTGGAAGTAATGTCCAGCTGATGGTTGATATAATTGAACTGTAAAGGGCACTTACTTCTCTCTCTCTCTCTTGCCAAACTGCACAAAAATTTGAATATTCACACCTTCTTAAACGACATCTTACCTAGGAACGTTTGTTAATGATCACACGATTAGAGGATTGATAGGTAATCCCTAGCTAGTTATCTCTATCCAGTACCCTATCAAAGTAAGGATTGCCCCCGCCATAACATAACCTAAAATCTCACCCTCTAGATTTTATTTTTTGTAGGACACCTTCCCAACCGAAAACTCTATTCTGAATTCATGTGTTAGTCATAAATAACAAAAGCTACAAAAAATATAAAATTCACTTTTAGGACTACGTGTTTTCATAGCTTTGTGCTTGAAATGAGTTTTGAGGTGAGAGGATACATTTTCTTCATCTTTCTTTTTCCTTTCAAGCTCTACCATCATAGACGGAGTATCCTGACTTTCTCTGAGTGTGTAAGGGAATCATCCTATCATACCTAGGATTTTGGTTTGATTCCTCATACAATCTAAATTCACAACACCTCATTTTTCTTCACTCTTCAGATTTCACAGTAATTAGCATCGGTCCCAGACCGTCATCGGTTTACATTTGAGCGGCAGTGGTTTACCAAACTAGCATCGGTTCCTTCTTCTGGTGGATCCGTTTATCCAGAGAACACTCATCTCACGTTATTTTCTATCTAAAAGTTTTTGTATGTCACCATAGTCTCTGTATTCTAATCATAGTCCTCCAATACAATCTCACTGTCTAACAATCACTAGTTTCAACTTTATTTTCTGAAACTACTATTCTTCACAGTAACCAGCATCGGTCATACCTTAACCAACATCAGTTCATGAAACTAGCACCAGTCACCCTGTTCTAATTTTTATCAAAATATTTACCCAATTTTCCTCTCGAAATCTATCTGGTCCCATCTCTATTGTCCCTTATGTCATTTGTAAAGTACACTTCACGTTATTTACATTGATTCACATGGTGTTGACTCACATCCAAACTAACGCCCTCATGTTTCATGCTAGCCATCAGCCACTCCCACCTATTTCATCACCGCCATCCATTCTATCACATATGGATCTAACTCAGCTTATCCCCATCACCACTGGTGAGGAGGAGTTTGCAAGACTCCTTGACCAAAATCCCACTACCCTGCAGTACTACCTCACTCATTATTCCACCTGGGATTCTTTAGGATAATTAATATATGGCATGCCCATATTTATCCCTCCGGCTCTAGCCCCCACTTCTACGTCAGCTAGCACCATTTCGGTGCTACCATCATCGACTTTATCACATGTGGTGTCTCAGCTAAATCCCACAGTTGCTATAAATGTAGCATCTACATCATCGATCGCACCCACGACATCGATTATCCTTCCAACAGTCCCTATAATTTTAGTTCCATCTACACCCACCACTTCCCATATACCCGTTACATCACAACTGACTCCAATGTTAGAAACTTACACCCCTTTCCAAAACCTCATCCTTTCCATCCCACAATCCTTAATCCCGATCGCCGGGAGAATTATTACGATTACCCCACCTACATACACATACTACCAACAACCGCCAACCTCATCTATTGCTTATACTGGCTATGTGCCACCCAAATCTATCCCTCCTGTGTAGTTCTCATACTCAGTGTCTCCATACACCAACATACCACCCACCTCGTACATTTAGCATCAACCCCCTTTTTATGTAGGAGACACCCATTCATCTAAACCTACTAATGACCTCATTAAAATGATGATGGAGAAAATGCAGACCTTAGATGATTCTGTTTCTAGCTCCCATAATTCTTTAACATATGATGAAATATGTAATGAGCTGATCCATCCATCTATTCCCATTCATCCTTACCGAATGCATTGGGAAATGCCTAAATTCAATCACTTCACTAGTAAAGAAGACCCACAACAACACTTGTGGTCATTCAAACATGGGTGTTATCTAATCGCCCACAATGACACTTTACTCCTATAAACTTTCCCAATGTCCCTGATAGGACCAACATTAGATTGGTATAGTGGACTACCTCGACATTCCATTTATTCCTTTAATCAAGTAGCCCAATATTTCCTAGATCATTTTTCAATCAATGTTACCAAGAGAGTCACAATGACCGATCTCTATTCAACCCGACAGTATGAAGACAAATATATCACATATTTCATTGCCCGTTGGTCGAGTTTTATTAACCAATTGACGTTCTAACTTCCTCAGACTAAACTTATTGATTTGTTCATCAGAGATTTTTCCAAACACATCTCACCAACTCTACAAGTACAAACCTTCTGAACCTTTGATGAAACATTCACCATGGCTCGAAAACTAGAAATTCATGCCATTGAAGAAAAGAAAATCTAATCACGGAACAAGAACACCCCATTCAAATCCAATGATTCTTCTTCATCTTCAAAAACCCAAAATAACTATTCAAAGCCCAAAGGATTGGCCAACGCAGTACTCATCAAGGTGGGTCCACCTCATCCTTCTAATCAGGCTCAACCTTCTTCCAATCTTTCTCATGTTCAGGATTTTCAGCTCTGGCGAGAGCATCAAAAGTACACTTCGATCGGAGAGCCCTATTCTTCGGTCTTGGAAAAAATTCTTAAAGTTGGAGCCATTACACTTCCTCCCATAAAACCTCATACAATTTTCGACCCCACTTGTCATATGCCTGCATGGTATAAATATCATGACTACTATAATTACCATCATGTTAAAGGACATAGTGATGGTAACTGCATAACTTTTAAAAACATTGTTCAAGAGATGATAGCCAATGGAGAGCTTGTCATAGAAAACCCAAACGCACTAGAAAATCAAAATTTTCACATATTCAAAAATCCATTCCCTAATCATAAACCATCGTTTGATCAAAATAGTGAACCTTCATCCAACAAAAACACCATCCGTGAGGTTCACGTAGTTTTTGATATTAAGACAAGTGTTCGTCAAAACCAACCTACTTCATCTATTGAGGAAATCTTGGCATGAGATCCTCCACCCACAGAGGAGCATCCCTCTTCTACTCCTTAACCCACATAGGAGTCCCCCTCTTCTACCCTTTCTCTCACGGAGGAATCCACACTTTCAACCGATGTCGTGTTATCATCTGCTTCCCAACCTTCTGAACTGTCAAAACTTGTTATTCTCCCATCCACAAGAGAATCATCCTCGCCTTCTCCTCCACTGAGAGAGAAGTATACCTCACCTAACCTATTATCTCTCCTACCCATGGGAGATGCTTCAGACATGTCACTACATGTCGAGGATAGTTCTCCCCTAGCATCCCAGAATCCTATTGATATGATCTCAACTCTTTCACCTATAGAATTTGAGGCCAGCCAATTCCTTGTCTCACATACATATTTTACAGGGATTGCTACCCAACCCACTCCATCATCTTCTTTAGTAATATTTTTTCCATGGTTGGTTGATCTTTTGGATTACGTTGATCATTCCATGATCTGGGGACATCTTCGGCTCCCCGTTTCAACCCAAATGCAAATGTTTCCTAAAGATACTCCCAAGATCTACCCAAAGGTATTTTCGGAAACCAAATCTACACTGACCATGCTAATTCAAATGGCTTCCTCTTCATCATCCCTACTTCCATCCAAACTTCTATCCATCACTACAACTATTCCTAAACCTAAAAACCTACCCACACTTATCTCCCCACCTGTATCTAGACCCATCACTACTTTGGGTGTTATGTTGACATCAAGCCTTACTCGCTCGCATGTAATATTAGACTTAGCCACATTTTCCAAAGTCTACAGTAGCATTATCCTCCCGCCTAAAAATAAAACCCATCCCTCTAGGCCACATGCAATGGTCTCACCTACTACACCCTTGTCACCCTCCCCCCTCCCATCCATCCTAGGGCCTCATCCATCAACCTTAACCAAACAATCTGACACCTAAATCCAGTCAAAAGATAAACAACCTACTATTACATCATGAGCCTTTATTACACCTCATTCACCAAAAAACTAAGCTCCCTCACCCTCACCTATGCACTTCTTGCCACCTATACTTCCATCAGTTACTATAACCCCAACCTTGCCTATACAACTTCAACCAATGCTGCCTACCCAAATTTTACCAACCACCTCCACCACAACTCAGTTGCCCCCATGGTTAACCCATCCTCTACCACCATCTACTTTTCCTTGTACATCTCAGACTCCCGTGTCACCTTTACCAAATAAGGTGCAGCCCAAAGATAAGAATCTGCTACCCTCCACTAAGGTATTCAAATGAGCCAAACCTTCCATTTCCATCTCTTCTACCCCATATTTACCCAAACATATGCTAGTAAGACCTAAAACCACTCCACATACCAAAATAGTTTACCAACCCATTCCCCCTCCTATAAATCCTCTTCCTTCACAATAAGTCACACCTATACCCAAACCCACATTTACCTCCCATTGCAATCCATTAACGGGGTCATATGCCAAAATTTTAACCAATATCTTAGAGAATACCTTCTTCACATTACCACCGCTACGTCTTTACGATCCTCTAAAACCCAAACCATAAGGGTTTGATGAAACTAAGATTTACACCTATCATAATGTGCTAGGACATGATGTTGAAAATTGTAAGGCTCTGAAGATCGTACTTCTTAAACTTTGTCCTCCTAAACAAAATTTTGACAATGATGAACTTATTGATGAGGACCATGCTCCACCGTCACCTATCACCATACATCACCATCATTTATCCATTCAACAATCAGTATCTCCACCCCCATAACCATTTTTCCCACCTCCAAAATTCAAAATCAACATGGTCTATATTAGAGAGTTGGCCAAACCACCACCCAAATCTCAATGTTCCCTACTCATTTCATAAGGATCTTATCCACCACTAGGATTTTCCCCTCATGTCATTATACCTTTCATGACACACCCTCTCCATCCACCTCCCCTCATATTAACATGGTTCAAAATGCTACCCGTGCTCAGAAAGACAAAGGAAAAGAAAAAGCAAATAGTCCATCAACCGACCGTATACCCAATATACCATCTACACCCAATCCCAAAATCACCATCCACGGACCTACATACCCTATCTTTGACGGGGTCACCCATCGCACAATGATAAAACAATTACATCAGTCTCCTCTAAAGATGCCTTTGTATGATCTCATCTAGACTTCTGAATCCCATAGACAAGCCCTTATCGAGGTTTTACAATCCATTAAAGTTCTACCTAATGAACCCTTACCATGTTGCCTCACTAACAAAATTATCTCCTCCTTCTACCCCGATGACCCCTCCTCACGTTGCTGCCCTCAACTTCTCTAAAGAGGAGATTGTACCTCTCTAGTCAGATGACCTTGATTCTACCCTATTCATTTTTGTCTATATCAATAACATACATGTTTGACGCATCATGATTGATGGTGGTGCTAGAATTAACATCATTTCTTCCCACACATATAATCAAATGTGTATTCCTTCTAACTATATGCATAATAACCCAGTTATGATACACTCCTTTAACAACGCCATCACCTCCACCCTTGGCACTATTATCCTTCATGTTCACGTAGGCCCTCACATTGTCTCAAAACTATTCTACATCTTAGAGGGGGAGTTCCAATATAACCTATTACTCGGTAGACCCTAGATTCCCATCATGGGTTGTGTCCCTTCAACTTTACACCATTGTGTAAAATTCAAGCATGAAGGACATAATTACACAATCCCCACTGACTCATATGCATTCAAGACCTATAACATGTTGTACTGACCCAACAATGTACTTGTACCAATCAAGGCATCTGTCACTACCCCCACTTCACCTTCACCCACAAGCCCATCCATCAAGGCTACCACCACCTGTCCCACATCTAACCTTGTTATTCCTACTACCGCCATAGCCTCTACAGCTGACTCATTTTCTTCCCAATCATCTAGTGAGTCATTTACCCCCGCTACCCACATATCAACTATTGATCTCTTAGAAGGTGTTTTTCAATGCCTCACTCTGGGAGAGTACCACCTATATAATATCGACACATTCCTCACCTTACAAGAGTATGGGAGCTTACGTCAACACCCTAGTTATGACTACCACGTAGGCAAGGTTTTTCCTTATGGTCCTCCCCACCTTTGCACTAATGTAACATATGGGGGACTTTATATTGCCACTTATTCACCTAAACCTTCATCCTGAACATGACCGTTTTCATCTAACTTACACTCCCTTACTAACCACTGATTTTCTCACACCTTCCTCCACCGTTGCGCATGGAAAGGCTTTGGCTTTGGTTTTTATGAATAGGGATGCCATACTGTCATCTCCTATACCACCCATAAAAACAATTACTGTAGTGACATTGGATTTGATGTGCCACCTCCCAAGAAGGCTCGCGTTGACCTCATTGAGTAAGACATACCTTCTCCACCTCATTCACCCACGTCACCATCTTCACCCACGGATTCCATAGATCCTGAATCTATTCCTCCTAAATTTCTTTTTGTAAACACAATTTCTTTGGGACCTTTAACCTATTAATGCGATGGTGAGGCTCCCTATTCTCTCCCATTCTTGTATCTTGACATGATCGATGACGATACACCTTTTATTAATGTAGTTCAATGTTAGGATGACGAGTCTATCCTCACCTACCTTAGTGTGGAAGATTATTATATTCACTAGTCATTACCTTCTGAGATGCAAACCATGTTGAATGAATTGATCATTGAAATCAACATTAACACTCAAGATGACTCGTACATTCTAAAGATAGGCCAATGTCTCTAAGTGTCACCATGGAGGTGGGGCTGGTGTTATTCTCATCCCTTTTGTTGTTGGTGAACCTATGCCTTTGTCTTTTAAACTAGATTGTTATTTTACAAACAATATTGCCGAATACGAAGCACTCGTATTAGGTCTCTAGGCTACTTATGCCTTAGATGTTAATTCAATCAATATCTTTGGTGATTCCCAACTGGTCATAAACCAAGTCAATGGTATATACAAGTGTTGTAATGAGATCCTTCAAAAGTATAACCATCACGTAGATATACTTTTGACCACCTTTGACCGTTATGAACTTAAAACCACCCTGTGTTCTACCAATAAATTTATGGATACCATGGCTTGCTTGGCTTCTCAGACACTCGCTTCGCCTGCTGAATCTAAAATCTTTGTCATAATACAAAGGTTGTAATCACCCTATTATTTAACTTGTGAGGTCTACTCCATCGGAATCGTTGCACTTGACCCACGTGACCTTTAGTATAAGTAATTTACAGAATATATTTCCCTTTCCATTCTACCTGTTGATCTCACTTGTAATGGAAAACCCATCTTTCTTAAAAGTGTCTCTCATTATGTCATCATGGGTGGCCTCCTTTATAAGCATGGTTTTGACGGTATTCTCTTATGATGCCTTACAAGTTATGAAATTCCATACACCATCAAGGAAGTCTGCGATGGAATTTTTTGAGGTCACTTTAGTGGTTTAGCTATCGCAAAACACATTCTGCACCTTGGCTATTATTGGCTAACCCTAAACCACGACTGTTGTGACTATGTCAAACATTGTCTAAAATGCCAGCAACATGTTAATCTTCATCACACACCTAGTCATTCCTTATAGGTCGCACGAGACCTTTGTCCTTTCTCTCAATGGGGCTTGGATATTGTCAGTGAGATCCATCCCCATTCTTCACAATGCCACCAATGGATTATAACCGCTACTAAATATTAGACTAAATGGGTAAAAGCCATTCCTCTCATTTATACAAAAGATGAGAAAATATGTGAATTCATCAACCATCACATCATTTGTCACTTTGGTGTTCCTCACCGCCTCATCACTAATAAAGGAAAACAATTCAAAAATAAAACCCTACATAAGCTATACGATGATTTTGACATCCAACTCATTTTCTCATTACCTTATTACCCACAAACCAATGGCCAAGCATAATCAACCAATAAAACCTTGAACACAATTCTTATGAAAGTAGTTAACGATACTGATAAGGATTGGAATTCACACATTCCTTTCGCCTTATGGGCTTATCACAATAGTATTCACACTTCGACTTCTGCCACACCTATTGCTCTAGTCTACGGTACCAAGGTTGTCTTCCCTCTCGAAGTCCAGATTCCATCTCTCCACATCTCACTACAAGACATGATCAATGACGATGAATTTTGCTAGGATTATTTGGTGCAACTTGAGTTATTAGATGAACGTTGTTTTAATTCTCTTGACCCTCTCCAAATCTACCAAAAATATATCAAACATGCCTACAACAAACGTGTCCACAAATGAACCTTTCAGGTCAATGACCTCGTCTTGAAGAAAAATGGACATGTAACCAAAGAAGAGAAAAGTAAACGGGGAAAATTTGTTCCTAATTGGCTTGGACCCTATATCATTACCCATGTCTACAGATCAGGTGGTTATCATTTGTCTTCACTCGAAGGTAAACCCGAACCTCAACCTCTCAACGCCTTGTATCTTTGACTATTTTATTGTTGACATCAAGTCTTATACCACTTTCTATTAGTTGATCACTAGGCCCTTAAGCGTTGTTCACCTTCTATATTACCCATTTTTGAGGATCCATGACTAAACAAGAATCATTTGATTACCTGTCACCTTTCAACCTCCTCTTCAATAGGAGTACCAAAAATCTACTCATAACATGATTCTCATGGATACTTTATGTCTTCTTAAATATGGAATCCCATGGTTTTTCATCACTTGAAACCACATCTTTCATAATTAACCTCTATGTGCTATGGTCTTGTCTTCTAAACAAGAACCTAATCTTCCTATATAGTCTTGTCCATGACTTAAAACGTCCAAACACAAAAAGGGATTCAACTCCTTGAGTCAAAATTCCAACAAAAGATGACTCCCTCAAAAAGGGACATCTCTTCACTCTATTTTGACGCTATAAATAGACTACTCCCTTGAAGGACAACTATATAAAGTCATTGCAAAAATACAATAAAAATATCCATAAGCTTCCCGTATCAATCAAATTCACAAAGACCTCAAGGAGATAATATACTCATCCCATATAGACTTCCCACATTGATTAGTCTATTAAAAATGAAAAAATGAAGAAAATGATGAAATTTTTGTCATGGACTTGCCTATTTTAGATCATGGGTTTCTTGTTAAGAAAAACATGCTGTCATACACTAAGTACGCTAAATCACCCAATCTCACCACATTGCCCTTTCATCCTAATTTCATCTCTACTCAATGGACTTGCCACAACCGTGACATTTTGTGATCATGTGACTTCATTCACCCTTAGAATAGTCCATTATGTAAGGTCTTTAGGGTCTTACATGTTGGTGCCCATTTTGATCCGTTGTCATTTTGCCATGTTTCCCCTTTGCTCTTTGTGTTTTTAAATGTCTTTCTCTTAAATTGGTGGTATGAAAATTTTCCCTCCAGATTGAATGCCTTGAAATGCTCACAAACTTATTATTTTGCCCCAATTTGAAAGAAAAATACATGCATGCCCTGTTTTGTGCCCTATTTTTTTCTAAATCAACGTCTCTGTCATTTTTCCACTTTTCCTGGCCTTTGGAGCTCGTGATTATTCATTTTATACATATCTTCCCTCAAAAATCCCTTACCATGGTCATAAATTGCCAAAAAACACTTTCCATCTATCTTTTGATCAAAAAATTCTCCACCCACGAAGGAAAAATTGATTTTGGGCATCCCTGGCAAATTCTGTGTTTTTTAACAGTCATACGGGTGTCCTTTTCCCATCAAATTAAAGATCAAGCATCCCCTCATACGTGGCCATTTGTGTTTGGAAAATATTTGGCAGGTTTCTTAGAAAACTTAACATTTTTAGCTTTTGGCAAAAAATCAAAATTTCCCCCATAGCTCTGCAGGTCCCAGAGAAGGTACATGTGTCGCATGCAGAATGAAGGTGGGCGAGCAGGTCATTTTTTACCTTAAGGAATTTTTGGAATAAAAAGTTAAAGTATGAAGGAAATTCCTAAGGCCCGCATCCAATCAAGGAAGGACATGTGGTGGCTTCAGAGTGCAGGCCCGCAATGAGTCAGAGGTGGACATGTGTCGTGTGCTTATCAAAAGCGGGTTGGAAGGTTGGTAGAGGACTTGGAAGAATTTTGCCTTTTGGTGAAAAGGGATGAAAGTTGTAAAAAGGGGCGCAGGCCCGCATCAAATTAGTAGTGGACATGTGTCAGCATCATAGCATAAGGTGGGCTAGAGGAAGAAAAGTGGGAAAATTTCCCTTGGTGAAAAAAGGAGTTAAAATAAGAAGTTAGTCCGTAGATCCTTAGTGAATCACAAGGAGACATGTGGCAGGGACAGAGTGGAGGAGTGGGCCCACAAAGATTTTTTGGAAAATTTTCCTTTTTTCCAAAAAAGGTGGAAATGTGTAAAATTAAGCCGGCATCCCAAATCTAATCATATTATGCCACGTGTCAGCACCAAATCTCAAGGGCAAAGGGGCAAAGAAAAATGTCAAAATTTTACATTTTTCAAAAAATGTTAACAAGTCAAAAAGTGACCCCAAATCCATTTCCAATCACGTTATGACACGTGGAGGGCTCAGATTGAAGGGAGAAAGGAAGATCAATAGTAACTGTGCATTTTTCAGTTTGGCCACCATTTGAGCTCCAAGAAGCTTGGAGATGTGAATTTTGCATCAATTTTCATCAATTTTTTGGCAAAATTGTGTCGATTGTGCCTGCAAGGACTAACACAATTGGTATTAAGGATCAATTTGCAGATTTGGGATGTTTTTAAAGTCTATTTTTTCCCTAGCCCGTGTAAAAACGTAAAATTTCAAATCAAGAAGTTACAGAGCCAAATTTTGGATGGATAAGGATGAAATGATGAAATAAAAGGGGCCTGCATGCATTGAAGATGAATAATGTGCCCCTACAATGGATAATGATGAAATTTTTGTAATGATTCACCTTTTGAAAGAACAACTGGAAAATTTTTGCGAGTCTGTTAGATGTCATTTTCCAAAAATATTGCAAAGCAAAGGTGCTCCAAATATTCCATTTTTGGAGGGAAGATTTGTGAGTAAGTGAGTGAAAAAGTTATATATTGCATGAATTTGTCATGTAAATGGTTGGAGAAACTTAGAATTTCACGGGAAAATCTGGGAAAAATCCCATTCTTTGAGAAACCACTTGAGAACTATTTCTAATTCCTTTTTGCATCAGATTTATATCATGTTGAGTTGGTTTCAGTTGTAAAGCCATTAACAAGCTCTGAGATTGTTCTTATAACATTCCCCTACTAATAAATTTGGTCATTCTGGATTATTTTGTGTTGTCTCTTGGCAAAATTTGCATACACTTATGTTTCAAAATGTGTTCAATCTATGTTTCTTACTCCTATTGCAGTCTTGTGTTTAAAATCTCTCTTGATCATACATGGTCTCATTTCTTGTTGATAGTTTAGTGGAATTTGCAATCTCACATTCAGAAGAGCCTTCATCTGATAAAGAGATAAAAAAATTTAAAATCACTCTACCTTCTTTGAATTCAGATATTGTTTGTAAACCTTTGGGTGCACCTTAGGTCATGATAAAATAGAGATTTCTGGATGCTTTGTTGGTTCATCCACTTTAAGCTTTTGTGGTAGGTTGTCAAAGATTGTGTGGAATAGTGCAAATATGGGCCTCCATTTGGTGCACATTATCCTGGTTGAAGGAGTACTTTAACCCCTTTGAAGCATTCTGATGTTTACTTCTTACATGATTTTTGCAAAGGTCCTCAAAGAATTTGGTGAATTTCGGTTAGTCTTGTCTAAAATCTCCCACCAAAATTTCATTCAAACAAACCAATCCTACAAATAATAGCCCTGTATTGCATTGTGTATGAACAAAAGAATACAATCCATTTACAAAAATGCACAAAGAAAATTGGGATCATGCAATGTCTTCAGTAACCCTTGCCTTGTCTTGAAAGCATTTCCATCATTTAATAGTGATAGCTTTGTTGAGTTTGAATAATGGGAAATTGATCATGATTTCTCAAGGACATTTTCATACTATTTGCACAAGTTGAGGGATATATTCATCTACTTCACCATTTGAGGGTTAAAAAATAGGTTCTCTTACCTTGGTTGAAAGGCACAACCTAAAACAGTTAGGAAAAGATCAATTCCTATAGGGTTAGTTAGAAAATTATGGAATAATTTTTATTTTTTTGTTAGAAGTGCCTACAACCAGGTTGCAAGACATTAGTTGACACCATCAAGTTCCAAAACAAGTCTAAAATTACTAGAACATACTTTTTTTTATTACAATTATCAGAGGTCAAATGGTACAAATTTTAGGGTTAGAAGTTTTAGTTAGGTTCAGGGGGTAAAATATCACCATACCCACTCTCTAACAGGCTCAGAGTTTCAACTTGATTTTTCTCACACTTAACATATTCAAAATTTTCCTAAATCATTCCCATTGGATAGGAAATTTTCTCACCTTTCCGGTGAAATAAATAAGTCCTCCTAACTCCTTGTAAAACTCTAGATATGGATAGGCGGAGCTTAGGGGTCAAATTTTACCCCAAGGGGACACGTGTCGAGTGGGGAAGAAAACCCAATTTTGGGTTGGTGGGTCACAGGGTGGCGTTGGTAATTTTTCCTTATACGGGGAGAAAATTCCCATTTGCATCTTGTGCCTCCACGGGTCCTCAAAGGACACGTGGCAACCTGATCCAAAGTCGGGAGAGGGTAAGCAAAGAGGGCGGAGTGGTGGAAGGTTTGGGGCATTTCACCCAAGAGGGAGAGAAATCAAAATAACGCCGATGCACCCACGGGTCCGCTAGGGACATGTGGTGCTCAATAAGCCATTGTAGGGATGAAGGAGAGGGAGAGGCATGGTGGGAGATCGATTGGAAAATTTTTCCAGAGGGGGGGGAGAAAAGGGGGATAAAATTAGCGCGCGTAGGTCCACGTGTCCGCAGAAGGACTCCACTCTGAAGGTGAGGGTGGGGGTGCGGGACCGCAGGAAAATTAATAGGAAAATTTTGAAAACTAAAAATTTAAAAGGAAGAGGTTATGAGGGTTCCCCATGCCCACTGTCACTCCATGCTGCCATGTGGCAGCCTGTGATAGGCCGGGCGGGACGGGGAGAAAAAGGTAAAAATTTTCTAAAACTTTAAAAAGGCCTAAGGGAAAAAAAATAATGCCACACCTCTCACCACTGCCCCATGAGGACACATGGCAGCCTCTGATTGGCTACAGGTTAGTGGAGAAAATTTCATAAAATTTTCCCAAGAATTTTTCAAAAAAAATTCTAAGCAATTTTTGACGGAAAATTTTCGGGCCACGGGCCCACCAGGGAAAATTTTCCCAAATTTTCCTGCCAAGGTAGGAAAACTTCAGAGGGCCATAAATTGAGCTAGAAACCTTAGTTTTGGGAAAACAAGGACTTTCTTGGAAAGATCGCTGATACCCTCTTTGCACAGGAATCACATAAATTTTACATTTTGATAAAGGTTTAAGGGGTTAATTTTACAAAAATGATCTGCAGGATTTTAAACAACAAACTGGTAATTTCCAACTTATAAATTTGTGTTCAATTTGATCTCCTCCTTCACTCAACATGCCAAACATACATGGAGGATTACTCTAGGAAGGATTTAGAAGTGTTTTAGGAAGGTAAATTTGCTCAATTGATTTCCAATTTGAATTTTTTCCAATAATTGACAGAAAACGACTGTGAAAGGGATTGGGTTCGATTTTGCAATTTTAAATTGTTTTCTTAAGCTTTCTTTGTCAATTTTGAGTTCCTTGATGTCTTAGCATACTAAATTATACCATGTTTCAAGTTGATTATTATGTGCAGGCATCTAAACTATACATTTTAATTAAATTTTAGTTTCCAATTTTAAATTTACAACAGAGATTCATTTCTAGGAAAATCTATATATCAATTTTATCATTTAAGTGTGATATTTTATTTCTAATCTAATTCTAATACATTTATTTTTTATAACAAATCATTTCAAAGCTAAATTGTAAAGTCTGATTTCCAATTTAATATATTTCCAAAGATAGACAAATGCAATATAATTCCTTCATACGTATTCCTTCTTTTTCCATTTTCTAAACAAAGATTTTAACCACAATCTGATATTCCAATTTGAATCAACAAGCATAAATGAGAGAAGATCTTGCAATTCTTTATTAATTCCAATTGATATAATTGTTTACATTATTTCATGTCCTTGAATTCAATAACACATTCTATTTATTTCTTTCCAATGTACAGAGACAGAATGTAAATGTCTTTCACATTTCAAATATACACTTTCATAATCAATTACAACATCATTTCTTTACAAATATACATTACAATTTCATCCACATCAAGTGGGAAAGGTTACAAATGAGTATGTTTCACAAGGGACTATCAAAACTACATTTTCCTTTGCTCCAGAATAGCAACATGCAAGCTTTCCTTTTTCTCCAAGTTGATCACAACAAAGGTGGGGGAAAGGCAATGCTCTCCACCCAACCAAGACATCCAATGAAAGGAGAAGCCATCCTTCATCATTGGCCCTCAAGCCCCAACCAAAATACAATAAGATGTGTGATTCAACCCATGGCAACAACTGGCTTCCACAACACACAACATTCTTTCAACATACATAATTCATATAAAATACAGTCCAACACAAAACAACAGTAGTTTACAACTACAATTGAAAACAATCCAAAACAAAACTCAGGCTTGATCATGCAAGCCAAAGGAGCAAGGTCTATGGGGGAAGTTACTTATGCCTCCCAATGGGAATTGGGCATCCACCAGTAACAAACCACCAATAAAAGTTCACCTCACATATCCTTATGCCCCCCAAATTCCTCCTTAATCCCTCCTTATGCCCCCCACAAAGTAAGAAATACAAGCTATTTCTTTTCCATGGTGGATCCAAAACCCAAACTCCCTCCACAAAATTCTGATGCCAATGGCATTCCCTTATGCCCCCCACATGGATTCCCCATAGCCTTCTCCTACACCATTCATATGGTAGTCTACCCAACCAACCAAACAAAGCATAACAACATTCACCATTCACACAACACAATAAGAAAATAACAGCATCAAAGAAAGGTTAAACTCCTACCTCTCCATGGTAGCTTTTGTTTCCAAATAGCAAGCTTCAATGCCTAAAAACACATCCCCAAAACAAAAATCTCCAAGCATGCAAATATTTCTCCAAACTCCTTCCAAAAGCAAGAGCTCCAAACACAAGAAAAAATGCACCCCAAAGGAAGTTGCAAAATGATTCAACAACCCAAAACAAGCATAGATTTTGAATTATATAGAAGAGGGAAGAGAAGAGGATGATGTGGATCCATGTAGGATGCCACATCACACATCCTCAAAATCAAACACAAAAGACAAAATTTCATTCTCCAAAGCACAATAAAGAGATGGGTGAAAATATGACAATTTACTTGCACACTCCAAAAAACCCACACCCCAAGGGACTACAAATTAAATAAAATGTAAGAGATTACAATCAAAACTTGCAACATGATTAATAAAATGCATTATAAAAGTCTAAAATCACCCTCCAACCATAAGTATGGTTGGTAAATTAAATTAGAGAGGTATGGGACAAGTTTTACTTGTCCCACAAGCCTCCAAAAATAGCCCCCAAGGACAAATTCGAATTTCCATGGAGGTGGAGTGTTTCATACTCCAAAATCTGACTTACACAACTCTTACACACTTACATATCCCTTACATATTTAATACAAGGAACCAACAACTTCCATTATTATTTTCCCATATCCCAATTTAATTTATTTAAATTTTAACCATATGATTTCTCACATTAATCTATCACATTTTAATTAAATAAAAGAAAGGAACACATCACTAATAAAATACATACAAAAAATAAATAAAAAAGGAAACACATTAATAAAATACACAACCCCATGGTCACATATAAGGGAAATTCCCCCCATGGGAATCCCTAACAAAAACAACACACAAAACAATAAAACAAGTTGCCATGGTGACCTTGTCGAATTCACCTAGAATTCCATTGTGGTTGGTCTCTGATCCCCCGATGTTTGTTGTGATTTTTAACCTTGAAAACACAAATACCTCCTTCGGCCTCGTGGCCATATAATAACATCCAATATGATATAAATAAAATCACAAAATCATCTAAATATGTGAATCACAACAACATCAAGGTAATTTAACATTATCACATACAATTTATATCAACAACTATGTCATCATCATATAATATCCATTTTCTAGATCTACTCATAATATCCAAAATCACATGTTTGAACAACATCCATAAAACATCCATGTCAAATAGTATATCATCATCCACATATGAGTGTCTCTAATAATCATCATGTATCATAACCAAATCAAGATCAACAATAATCCATGATCAAATGTCTAACATCATACTAAATCAAAACATAATAATGTCCATAACAAAATCAACAGTATCATAATAAGTATCAGCAGGTGTCAAAGGGAAGTGGGCACTACATCCCCCTCCCCTTAGACTCGACTTCCTCCTGGAAGTCACTGGAACAAATGTGGAAATTGAACTCGTAATGAAGTAGCATCCTCCCATGTAGCTGTAATCTCATCATATCTGTCCCACTACACCTGCACCTGATCAACCTCTCTACCTCAAAGGCCCATGGTCCTACGATCTAGGGTACGAATGGGCTCCACCATCACCTGCCCCTAATCCTGCATCTACAATGATGTCCAATCCAACACATGAGAAGGGTTTGCAATATATCTCCTAAGAACTAAAACATGAAAAACATCATGTATGCGAGAAAAGTTGGGTGGCAATGCTAAACGGTAGGCCAAAGGGCTGATACACTCCAAGATCTCAAAAGGACCAATGAATCTAGGAGCTAACTTAGAACCTTTTCCATATCAAATAGGGCTCTTGTGTGGCCTAACATGAAGGAACACCTTCATGCCCACATCGAAACTACGATCGATCCTATGCTGATCTGCATACTTCTTCTACCTATCCTGTGCCTCCTATAATCTCTACCTGATCAACACCACCTGCTACTCCATGTCCTATAAAATAGATCTTCCAAGAGATACTATTTCCTCTAACCTATCCCAACTAAGAGGTGTCCTGTACTCTCTACCATACAAATCCTGAAAAGGAGCCATGCCTATGGAACTCTAAAAACTATTATTATAGGAAAACTCCACTAAGTACAGGTACTCCTCCCATTTAGACTGTTGATCCATCACATACATCCTGAGCATGTCCTCTAAAATCTAATTCACCCGCTCAGTCTATCCATCTGTCTCAGGGTGATATGTTGTGCTGAAGTTGATCCTCGTCCTAAGGACATACTGCATGGTAGTCTAGAAATGGGAAGTGTACAAAGGATCACGGTCACAAATGATTTTCCACAGAATCCCATGCAACCTTGAAAATCTCATCCAAATATACTGATGCCACTGCTCTAGTTGTATAAGTGGTCTTCACCAGAGAAAAGTGAGCCACTTTTGTCAATTTATCAACCGTGACCATAATGGCGTCATGGTGATATCTTGACATCGGTAGCCCAATAATGAAATCCATGGAAATGGTGTCCCACTTCCATTCTGGTATAACATGAGGATAAAGAAGGCCTACTGGATGCTAATGCTTGGCCTTAACTCTCTGGCACTCTAAACATTGTGACACAAACTGGGCCATGTCTCGACGAAGTCCTCTCCAATGATACAACTGTCACAAGGTGGCATGCATCTTCTTCACCCTAGGATGGGCTGAATAGGGTGCATGATGTGCCTCTACCAAGATGTCCTACCTCAAGCCTCCATCTCTAGGAACATATATCTGGCCTCTATGCCTAAGAAGACCATCTGTCTCTAAGGAAAAACCATCAAACTTCCCCTCAAGGGGTCTCTGTGACTCGATCTCTACTCGTACTGCAATGTAGAAGCTGTCAAGAGGAAGTTGCTGAAGAATCCTGCTCTCCAAATCTGTGCTCACTGTAGTGGCCATAGCCACATGTCTCCATCTGTTGAGAGCATCTACTACCACATTATCCTTCCCCTTCACATGCTCTATCTCCATATCATACTCACAAAGTAACTCCATCCAACACCGCTGACGAGCATTGAGATTGGGCTACGTGAAGAGGTGACGAAGACTCAAATGATCTATCCTGAGTGTGAATCTCCAACCAAGAAGAAAATGCCTCCATCTAACCAAAGCATGCACAACTGCCACAAGCTCAAGATCATGGGTAGGATAATTAAGCTCATGATCTTTGAGTTTACGAGACTCAAAATCCACTACTCTTCCCTCCTACATCAACACACCTCTAAGGCCTACTAATGAAGCATCTGTGCAAACAAAGAACTCACCCTGTGGATCCAGACACTACAAGAATAGGTGTTGTAGTGAGGCACTCCTTCAGTATCCTTAAGGCCTGCTCACATATGTCTAACCAAACAAACTTCTTCCCTTTCCTTTGAAGGGAAGTGATAGGGTGTAGCAATCCGAGAGAAGTCCTAAACAAATATCTGTAGTAACCTGCTAATCCCATGAATCTGCGCACCTCAGTCACTGTAGTGGGTATTGGCCAATCCATAATGGCTCTAATCTTGGAAGGATCCGGTGATACCTTCCCCAGAAATGATATGACCCAAATACTACACCTCTATCTGAAAGAATGCACACTTCTCCAAGTTCTTGTAAAGTTGCTTCTCCCAAAGACACTGAAGAACCTAGTGAAGGTGCCCTCTTGTGCTCCTCATGCATATGTGAGTATATCAAGATTTCATCTAGGAAGATGAGCATGAAGTGATCTAAGAAGGTCTTGAATACCCCATTCATCAAACTCATGAACACTACGGGGGCATTAGTCAAAGAAAAAGGCACCACTGTGAACTCATAGTGCCCATATCTCGTGTGGAAGGTGGTCTTATGAATGTCCACCTCTGAAATCCTCAACTGATGGTATCCTGACTTAAGATCAATCTTAGAGAAAATTGTGGCTCCCTTCATCTGATCAAACAAGTCATCAATACGAGGAAAGAGGATAACGATTCTTGATCATTACCTTATTCAGCTGGTAGTAATCAATACACAACCGCAAGGATCCATCCTTCTTCTTCACAAAGATCACCGATGCACCCCAAGGGGATACACTAGGATGGATAAGGCCTTTCTCCAAAAGGCCCTCAAGCTACATACTTGAGCTCACATAGCTCTGGGGTGGTCATCTGATAAGGTGCTCGTGAGATAGGCTCTGCTCCAGGAACTAGATCTATATGAAAATCAATCTCACATGGGGGTGGTAACCCTGGTAGCTCCCCTGGAAAGACATCAGAATACTCTCTCAAAATGGGATGATCATCTAGCGATGGTCCACTAGACCCATCCTCTGATCTGTCACTAACTATAACAACATACATCTGACAACCCCATCACACACACCACTTAAGTTGCATAGTAGAGATGGTGCAAATAGAAATGGGTCTCCTGACCCCTAAAATCACTGACTCAACTCCCAAATCATCTGCACAAGATATAGTCTTGTGATAACAATCCATCCTGGCCCTGTGTGTAGATAACCAATCCATACCCAAAATGACTCCATATGAGCCCAAAGGAAGGATACAGAGATCTGAGGTAGTGGTGAAAGGTCCCAAATCCACTACACACTCCTTGACTAAGGAGTCTATAGAGATCTTGGCTCTAGAAGCCATCTCGACATCCCAACTAAGACCCTACCTAACTTCCACCAGCCTGCATCACTCTACTAAAGATGGTGCAATGAAAGAATCAGAAGAACCAGAATCAAACAATACAGAGGTAGAAATACCACTAATGCTATTTCTACATGTGGTCTCAATGACTATGCTCTGATGCTCTACCTGGTGGTTCTCAACCACTACATAAATCCTGTGGCTGCATCCCATGTCACCAACCATAGGCTTGAGAGATCTGTGTCTTACCCTTGTTGTTAGGGTTCTGTGGGTAATCTCTCTAAAAGTGTCTAGTAACTCCATAACCAAAACATCCTCTTGATCCTCCCCAATGAGTAGCACCTCCAGTAGGTTCCCTGGAAGTCTGTGGCATGGATCCTGATGATCTAGCTACGGTTTGTTGAGGTCTCTACTGGAAAGCTCCCACTGACTGAGCTCTAGGTCCACCCTGTGTCCTGATGGGACCCCTAGGAGGAGGCCCCATACTCCAACCTCTCTGTGCATCATCTCTCTGTGGAGGTCTATGAGGTGGGTGGATTACTATTGATGTTACTACTACTGTGGCCTAAAGGATGACTATGATATACCCTAGCCACCACGAGGAAGGGGTACTAACCCCCTCGATCTACCATCCTACATCTATTGTATGCGGCTCCTGACTCGGTCTCTAGCCTGTTGGGTCTTTCCCCGAGTCTCCTCTGCAATATAGGCCTTCTCGATGGCCTCAAATAATGTCTGTGGGTAGTGGATCCGCACTGCACCTCTAATATCTAAATTCAGGCCCTAGATGAACCTGTGAATCCACACCTACTCATCCTACATATACTCTACATACTGGAGTAGATCCAAAAATCTACTCTCATACTCTGCTACAGAAAGAGATTCCTGTCGGAGGTCATGAAACTCATCGATCCTCTATTGTATGAACCTCCATGAAAAATACCTTCTCCTGAATCTCTCCTCAAATAGCTCCCAGGTCACTTTCTCAGAATCTACATGGAGCTTCTGCTCCTCTATCCTCCACCATACTCTTGCTCCATCCCTCAATAGATGGATCACAACATGAGCTTTCGTGTTGCTAGAATAAGGAAAAAGATTGAAGCAACCACTCAAGCTCACTAGCCAGGCCTCTACCTGAAATCCACCCATGTCACCTAAGTAATTTGAGGGTCAAAGCTTCAGGATCTCCCTGATGTGATCTAAAGCTGTGGTCTGACAGCCTCTAGGTCTCTCTGCACACTCATCCCTAAGCCTAGGGCTCCGAGACCTCTCTCTATGCTCTGAAACATGGTCACCCTATCCCCTCAGTGGTGACTCTACTCTTTCTCACTCTGCATGGGAGTTCTCTCCTCTATGCTCCATGTTGGGTCGAGGAGATATTCTTGATCCTCAATGGAAGGGGCTTTGTCATGACTAGCTGCATGTCCTCCTCCTAATCCTCTTCGTAAAGTAGCTTTGACATCCTGAAGAGTCTGCAAGATCTAGGGTAGGATAGCTGCTACACACTCATCTAGTGGTGGTGGTGGTGGTGGTGGTAAGTTTGAGTCTCTGTGAACATTTCTCTCACTCCGTCTGCACCTCTTGCATAGACCAAAGTGAAGAGTTAGTTTGTTTTTCTAAGTTTTATTCAATTTCCATGTTTGCTAAAATATTTAATTTCTAAACTAAGTTGTTTTCTAAATTTAAAAGAAAATGTGCTAGGTTTAAGTTTCATGTCCTAGGTTTTCTAGTGTGCCTAATGGTCCAATATTTTTAACCACTACTCTAATACCAAGTGTGATTCCCTGTTAAAAAACCCACTTGAGACCCAAGAAACAACCTAGGGTTAGTCAAGGAAAATTATGGAATAATTTTTTTTTGAAGTATCAACAACTAGGTTGCAAGATGAAAGTTGACACCAATAGGCTCCTAAACAAGTCTAAAATTACTTGAAAATACTTTTCACTTATTAACAATTTCTAGAGGTCACATGGTACAAATTTTAGGGTTATAAGTTTCAGTTAGGTTCAGAGGGTAAAATATCACCATACCCATTCTCTAACAGGCTCATAGCTTCAACTTGATTTTTCTCATGCTTAGTGCATTCAAAATTTCCCTATATCATTCCCATTTGATAGGAAATTTTCTCACCTTTCTGGTGATATAAAGAAGTCATCCTAACTCCATGTAAAACTCTAGATATGGACAGGCGGACTTTAGTGGTCAAATTTTCTCCCAAGGACACGTGTCGAGTGGGGAAGAAAACCCATTTTTTGGGTCGGCGGGGTCACGGGGTTGTGTTGGAAATTTTTCCCCACGTGGGTGCAAAGTCAAAATATATCCCATGCCTTCGTGGGTCCTCTAAGGACATGTGGCGGCCTCTGAGTCATTGTTGGGAGAAAGGGAGAAAGATGGTTTGAGCGGTGAAGGTTTAGCAGAGACTTTGCCGAAGGGGAAAAATTCCAATGCATGTTGTTGCACCCGCGGGTCTGCCAGGGACATGTGGCGCTCAACAGGCCATCACAATG
Organism: Taxus chinensis; assembly: GCA_019776745.2. NCBI lineage: Eukaryota > Viridiplantae > Streptophyta > Pinopsida > Cupressales > Taxaceae > Taxus > Taxus chinensis. The sequence goes on from CM034146.1 coordinate 815,572,824, forward strand.
ATAGAAAGGAAAGATGGATGAGGTGGGGTGGCGCGAGGTTTAATTTGCTAGATTTCGCCATAGGGGAGACATAAGGGAAGAATTTAGGCACGTACAGGTCTGTGCGTCCGACGGAGGGGATAATGACACCGAGTGGAGAGGGCGGAAGTGTGGGGGGCCACGGGGGTTTTTTAGGACCAAAATATCCAAAAACAAATTTCTAAGCAAGGTCATGAGGGCTTCTCCCCCCGTTTCCACTTTCATGCCACTGCTTCCACATGTGACAGCCTGAAATGGGCCGTGTGCCGATGGGAAAAAAGGTAAAAAAAATTCCAAAATTTTTAAAAGCACTAAAGACAAAATTAATGTCGCGCCTCCACTGCTGCCCTATGAGGAAACATGGCAACCTCTAATTGGCTATGGTCCAGTAGGGGAAAGTTCAAAGAAATTCAAAAAATGTCTAAGGATTATTCGATGGGATATTTTTGGGCCGCGGGCCCACCAGGGAAAATTTTCTCAAATTTTATCACCAAGGCATGAAAACTTCAAAGGGTCTTAAATTTTGCTAGAAACCTCAGTTTTAGGCAAATCAAGGACTTTTTGGAAATCTTTCGATGCCCTCTTTGCACATAAATCATCAATTTTACATTTTAGATAAATTTTAAGGGGTCAATTTTGTAAAAAATGATCTGCAGGATTTTAAATACAACCAACTGGTAAATTTTAACTTATAATTTTTTTTTAACAATTTGGTGTCCTCCTTCTCTCAACATGCCAAAAATACATGGAGAATTAATCTAGGAAGGATTTAGAGTGTTTTAGGAAGGTAAATTTGCTTACTTGTTTTCAATTTGACATTTTTTCCATTAATTGACGGAAAACGGCTGACTAAGGGATTGGGTTTGATTTTTGCAATGTTTAAATTGTTTTCTTAACCGTTCTTTGTAAATTTGAGTTCATTGATAATACTTAGCATGCTAAATTATATCATGTTTCCAAGTTGATTATTATGTGCAAGCCCAAACTGTACATTTTGATTTAAATTTAGTTGCTAGTTTTAAATTTACAACAAAGGATTCATTTCTAGGAAAAATCTGTATATCAATTTTATCATTTTAAGTGTGATATTTTATTTCTAATCTAATCTAATACATTTAGTTGTTTATAAACAAATCATTTCAAAGAAAAATTTTAAAGGTCTGATTTCCGATTTAATATATTTCAAAAGGAGACAAAGAAATATAATTCCTTCATACATATTCCTTCTTCTTCCATTTTCTAAACACAGATTTTTAATCACAATCTGATATTCCAATTTGAATCAACAATGTAAATGAGAGAAGATCTTGCAATTATTTATTGAATTCCAAGTATTCAACTTTAAATCTTTCCATGTTTTGAATGCAAATAACTCATTTCTACTTTCTTTCTTTCCAATGTAAAATAGAACAAAATATAAATGTCTTTTCACAATTTAAAAATATACACTTTCATAATCAATTACAACATCATTTACTTCACAAATACAAATATTACAATTTCACCCACTTCAAGTGGGAAAGGATTACAAATGAATTTGTTTCACAAGGGGTTGGCAAAAATGTCTTCTTCCTTTGCTCCAGAACAACAACATGTAAGTTTTCCTTCATCTTCAATTTGATCACAACAAAAGTGGGGGAAAGGCAACGCTCTCCACCCAACCAAGACATCCAATGAAAGGAGAAGCCTTCCTTCATCATTGGCCCCCAAGCCCTAACCAAAACACAATAAGAGGTGTGATTCAACCCATGGTAACAACTGACTTCCATAACACACAACATTCTTTCAACATGCATAATTCATATAAAATACAGTCTAAACAAAGAGAACAGTTTACAACTGCAATTAAAATCAATCAAAACAAAACTCAAGCTTGATCATGCAAGCTAAAGGAGAAAGGTCTTTGGGGAAAGCTACATATGCCTCCCAATGGGAATTGGGCATCCACCTGTTACAAACCGCCACTAAAATTCACCACACATTTCCTTATGTCCCCCACAATCCCTCCTTATACCCCCCACAAATTTCCTTATGCTCCCCACATAATAAGAAATGCAAGCTATTTATTTTCCATGGTGGATCCCAAACCCAAACTCCCTCCACAAAATTCTGATGCCAGTGGCATTCCCTTATGCCCCCCCACATGGATTTCCCATAGCTTTCTCTTACACCATTCCTTTGGTGGTCTACCCATACAACCAACAAAGTCATAACAACATTCACCATTCACACAACACAATCAAGAAGATAACAACATAAAAGAAGAGTTAAACTCTCTAAGCATGTAAGCTTTAATGTCCAAATACAGTCCCAAAACAATAATCTCTAAGCATGCAAAGTTACTCCAAACTCCTTCCAAAAGTAAGAACTCCAAACATAAGAAAAATGCGCCCCCAATGAAGTTTGCAAAATGTTTCAACAACCCAAAACAAGAAAAAAGTTTGAATTTTATAGAAGAGAGAAGAAAAGAGCATGGTGTGGATCCATGTATGATGCCACATCACACATCCTCAACTCTAACACAAAAGACAAATTTTTCATTCTCCAAGGCACAATAAAGAGGTGGGTGAAAATATGACAATTTACTTGCACACTCCAAAAAAGCCCACATCCCAAAGGACTGCAAATTAAATAAAATGTAAGAGAGTGCAATCAAAACTTGCAACATGATTAATAAAATTCATTATAAAAGTCTAAAATCAACTCTCCAACCTTAAGTATGGTTGGTAAATTAAATTTAGAGGTATGGGACAAGTTTTACTTATCCCACAAGCCTCCAAAAATGGCCCCCAAGGACAATTTCGAATTTCCATGGAGGTGGAGTGTTTCTTACTCCAAAATCTGACTCATACAACTCTTACACACACTTACACATCACTTACATATTAAATACAAAGAGCCAACAATTTCCATAATTACTTTCCCATATCCCAATTTGACTTATTTAAATTTTAACCATATGATTTCTCACATTAATCTACCACATTTTAATTAATTAAAAGAAAGGGACACATCACTAATAAAATACATACAACAATAATAAAAGGAAACACAGTAATAAAATACACAAACCCATGGTCACATATAAAGGAAATCCCCCCATGGGTATCCCTAACAAAATACAACACACACACTCAAGACATGTTGCCATGGTGACCTTGTCGAATTCACCTATAATTCCATTGTGGTTGGTCTCCAATCCCCCGATGTTTGTTGTGATTTTTAACCTGCAAAAACACAAATACCTCCTTCGGCCTCATGGCCATATCAGAACATCCAACATGATATAAGTATAATCACAAAATCATCTAAATATGTGAATCAAAACAACATCAAGGAAATTTAACATTATCACATACAATTTATATCAACAACTATGTCATCATCATATATTATCCATTTTCTAGATCTACTCATAATATCCAAAATCACATGTCCGAACAACATCCATAAAACATCCATATCAAATAATATATCATCATCTACATATGAGTGTCTCTAATAATTATCATGTATCATATCCAAATCAAGATCAACAATAATCCATGATAAAATGTCTATAAACATACTAAATCAAAACATAATAACATCCATAATGTGATCAACTGTATCAAAATAAGCATCAAAAGGTGCCAAAGGGAAGTGGGCACTACACTATCTATCTTCAAGCTTCATGTCATATCTTTGATGTTGCTCATACTGAAAAGGAGAACAAATTTGGGGTACCAACACTTCTAGCACCGTTGCCAGGGACATGTTGAAAATATTTGAGATATTTGGATGCATATCAAACCTTGGTAGTGTCTCTTGCAAGTTCTGACTGTAAATATATTGCTAAAGCATCATTCTATACTCAAATTTGTAAGGTGAATACAAAGGTTTCAAGTTTTTGCTTGCAATTTTATCAGTTTCCAGCAGTAGTTTCACTTCATTTACATTTCTGGTTGATAGATTCAAGAAAAAGGAAGGTCTGATCTATAAAGTTTGGCAAGATTTTCAGTGCTGATAGGTATTTGAGAGATTATTTTAGTGCATTTGCACAACTAGGGTGAAATTCCTTAGTGGCGAATCCATGTTGTTTTGATCTTGATAAATACCAGTGTCTTAAGCTTTCTGTCATTTATTTTTGTGTTGCTAATCTCTGTAAAACTTAAAGGAAGAAGATCTCTCTTCATTAAATACTCTGCTAAGAAGTTGTTTTCATATTCAAAGAACTCCGAGTTAGAAGGGAGAAGAGTTTGGAAGGTTGTTAAAGGTTAGACATCAAGAAAAGCTATATCCATTGGTGAGAGAGATCGGCCTTTAGTAGAGGGTTATCACTCTTCTTCTAGTGATTCTTATTCAAGAAATCCTCTCATAAAATTGTTTACTTTAACTAATGAAGGTCCTTCTTCTGTACCTAGTAAGTTCCTTCTTCAATCTGCAACTGTGTGTTTCAATTCTAATAAAACTTTCCAAGAAAATCAGCACTTAGAGAATACCAATCTTGTGAACCACATTCTTGAGCCCCAAAGACCTTGCACTCCTCATCAGCTTGTGTCACCCCCCAAGATCACCTTCACCAAACAATATGGCTCAGCCTAGACCTCCATTTGTTGTTAACACCTTTGGTCCTATAGATTTTAGAGGAATGGATGGTTACCCAAATGCTGTCCTACAAGATGTCAAAAATAGGTTGCCAAAGTTCCAAGTTAAAAATGCTATAACTAGTGATCGACATCTCAAAAAAAAATTTAACATGATGGAGGATTTTGAAATAGAGTTTGAAGATGTGTACATTAAATTGTTCATTCATACACTAGAAGAGGATGTAAGGGATTGGTACAAGGATTTTCCTGATTATTCTATTGATTGATGGACTGAAATGAAAAATGCATTTAGGTTGCAATATGGTGACAAGACTGGTCCTAGATTTCTCTTTTCTGAATTTGAAAATATCAAGAAGAATTCCAATGAATCAGTCCATAACTTCAACACAAGGTTTAACAAAACTTTGAGAAGGCTGCCTGTTAGTCTAAGGCCTTGTGATGAGTCTTGTTTAATCAAATATGCATATGCATTTGATAAAAAGGTAGCCTATTACCTAAGAGAAAATAACCTTACTAATCTAAGACAAGCTTTCACCATGGCACTTCAAATTGAAAAAAATGTCAAAGTAATTGGGAAACCTCTCAAGAGAGACGTTGTAAAGTTGATAAACCTTGAAAAGCCTCAAGCTAGTAAGGGTGCTGATTTGGAGGAGGTTGTGAAAAATTTGGCAGGGGCTGTCAAAGAAATATTATACAAGTTAGCCAGGGCTGAGAAGGTATTTGGGTAGACTTCATAAGGTCAAAAACAAGCACAAAGCCAAGACAGATTTTCCAGTGAATAAACAAAAAAAAACTACAACAATGAAATTTTAAAGAACTTAAATTAAGTATAATGTAAATGGAAAGAGTCTAATTAACTATACTTCATAGAACTGCCAATCTTTACAGAACATTGAAAGTTAAACATTCTACCAAAATGTTCTAAGGCTACCCCCGTGGCCCTGCTTTATGATAAAAATTTTAACCATAGGGTGTACTTTCATCTTTATCGGTATTTTTTTTCTTACCAACCTTCCTTCCTCCAGTGTTATGTTGCATAGAGGATGATGCTTTCTTAAGGGGAGGAAAATGTAATGCCATGTTCAACAGTTACTTTAGTCCTCGCTTCGGTGACCCTGTTCTAGGGATGAAACATTTGTGTGAGTTCTACGGGTTGTTAGTTGGCTTCGACCTTGTCATAGAGAAGGATTAACATCCTTCCTCCCCATCTTGTCTTCCCGTGCCCTTGTCGGTGCTTCTTGTGGAGGGCCTCCGTAGCACCCTATTTAATTATGCTGTTAAAGGTAAATCTTGTTCTCATTTGTCGAGCTTGATTTTCGGTCATTATTAGTATTGATAATAATTATTTTAGGTTGTTAAAATAAAAATAATAATGATAATAATAATGTTATTATTTACTTGTCAATTTACGGTTATTTTATTTGAGTGTCATTTTAATCTATATTATTATTATTACCTCTAATCTGTTTTATTGTATTATTGATCATTTATGTAACATGAGCCTCGTTTTGCGAGAATGAAGAGATTTTCATTGTGGCACCATGGTTGGTCTTTTTTGTGTGTTGGCCTTCGAAACTCCAACCACTAGTTTTTTCCTCCTTGGTCGTTCAAGCCTGCATTAATGATTTTTTTATTCTATTATTTAATTAAAGGAGAATATGACATTTCTTCCTCCAACTTCCCATTTTTTAAGAGAATTTAATTTTCCTTTTTGGGTGTATGACCTTTTTTTTCTTCCCTCCTGGTCTTCCAGCATGTGGAGGCATGGATATGCATTGGAAGTGGGGATGCCTTCCTCCCTGTTTATTTTCTTTATGGCCATTTAATTGGCCTGTCTGGCATGGGAGAGAAGGAAGCTTTATTTTCACTTTTGTTTGGGGCCTTGTGTCAGGCATGTTGTGGCGTTTCCTTTCTCTGATGTTGTAAGCATGGGTTTTGGAGAGTGGTTGTGGTTCTATGTAAGATGGACTTTATCTTAAGCAACATTGGTCTGAAGACTCATCTTCTGTGTGCATGGGTGGATCCATACCTATTACAAACTACCATTTTAACATGGCTGCGTGGGGTGCTTAGAATAGGTGAACTGTTCTTACTGGACACTTGGTGATGGTGTGGGGCTGAATAAGGAATGAGTTTCTAGATTCCATTTGTTTTGTGTGTGTATCTATATATGATGGTGTTTCATTGAAGACCACATATCTTGCAGGATTTAGTCAATAGTTTTCTAGCCATGTGCTGTCCTCCACACATTGCATACATGTTTCTAAGCTTATGCAACTTCATAGTCTAAAGTCCCCTTCATTGTGCTCTGATGGATGTTATTTCTTGTTCCAAAGATCCTTTTTTCCCACTTAGCCACATGTATTTCTGTCTAGGTTGATAAGACTAGGATCTTTTTGTTTGTTTGTTTTTTGTTTCCTCTTTTGTGTTTTCCCTCCAATCATGGCATACCTATGACCTCATCTCCTTGAGGCATTTTCCAAAGTAGTTTACCTACCTTGTGGTTTCTTGCACTTTTTTCATGCTTGGCCTCTTTTGCTCCTAGTCCCATGACTGTTTAGAAAATGTTTTTCCCTTGTGCTCATAGACGGTTGTTTCTCTATCTTATGGTTCCATTCCGATGCCAGCTGGGAGTATTTTTGTGAGGTTTTTAGGGTCTGGTTTTTCCCTTATCTCTCAAGAGATCTTGGGGGCTTTCCATTACACCCATTTTTTTTTGTTTTTTACTGCCATCAAGGTAGACCTTGCAACCACATTTCTTCAGACAGATGTACTCATGGTTTTGATATATCCCATCCGTGCCAGCGTGAGAGTATGTGGAGGTTTAGCGTTGATGATGTGTGTGTGGAAAGAGATTTAACCCGTTGAGTGTTTTTGTTGGTTGGTGAGGTGTCTATGCAATAGGTGGAAGTGAATTTTGTTATGATAAGCCATACACCTTAATTATTCCACTTTTATCTAAATGTTTTATTAAATTAACTTTACTTTTCATGAAAATATCTCTTTAAGTAGGGTTATTGTGTGTGATTTTTAAAATGCAAACTTCTATAATTATTGTTAAAGGAAACATATTTGTCCTTATAACTTGGATCTTGATTTTTATCAGGAGAAGGATGTATTCTATGATTTTGTTGATTAGAATTGCTGGTGTCCTTGATCCCTTACACTTATGTAGAAATTTGCTTGTGTATATCAATATGTAGCTTGATCACTTGAAGTGCATGTTGTGTTATAATTCTCTCTCCCTCTCTCTTATCTTGGCTATATTAGTATGAGTTGATATGCTGGATTCTTGATTTCAGTACATTGTCACACCTTTCTGGAATTCCCTATCCTTATTGTTGTGTCTTGTCAATGCTAGAATAGATCACCTATAGTAATGCTCAGTTACTACATATAATTCCTGTGGCATTGCTTATCCTTATTTGATGACATCAATTTTTAGACTGTGACAGGGACTTGGTTCGAAGGGACATGGGTGATAGAATTTTGTTCATGTTAAGCCTTTTTTGATTATATACAACTTCGTGTAAATAGTTGATAGGATGTGAATTGTAGTATAGTGGAAAACTTATGGCATGATTGAATTGACGGAGGTTGTTCAAGAATGATTAGGAGTTATTTTTTTTTAAAAATTTAATTCCTCCCATTAAAATATGGTTGTAGTTTTAAACATCATCGTATTGGAAATGACCCTCATAACGAACACACCGATGAAATTAATAGGGTTTGAAATTATTGACTTCTTTTAGAGGAAATTGTTTTCTAATGAGAAATAGTGATTTCTTTTCCATTGTCGACATGATAGATTTTGAGAAGTCTACTTAATCACCCTTACCTTAAAAGATTCATATTTAATTTATCTAGTCTTGTTTTAAATGACTGAGTCTTCCTCACCTTAGTGTAGGAGACTGTTTTGCATCAATCCCATTTTTGTACTCTACATTGGGCCGTAAAATAGTATAGTAGTTGATGAATGTATTTAGATTTTGGTTTATCTTTCAGTGCTTCCAAGTCACAAAATTTTGAATAAACATTTCATTACTTATTAGAGAATGGTTTTTGTTCAATAATTTTGCTTCTTCTTGATAAGTTAGAATATGCTTAGTTTAGGGACTTGGGTTGTGATTTGGCTGGAAGGATAAGGTTAGTATATGACATATGAATTCCTTCTTTCCTAAATACCCATGTTTTGATTATTAGCATTTGGTAAAAGTGCATATTGGTGTTTGAAATAGACTCAACAGGATTGAATTGATGAGATCATATTTAAATTCTACTCCTTATTGGATCTATAAGATTTCTTTTTTCTTATTGTTTTAGTGGGAAGTCTTTTCGCAAATTTTAACCTAATTTTTTGGGGTTGTTTCATTACCAAAAGTTTTTTTTCTTCTATAAAACAGTTAGGTATCACAATGTCTTATGTTGTAGCTCTTATCATGCTCAGTTCTCGCGCATCGTTGCCGAGCAGGCTTGGTGAAATATCTGGGCAATCTGAGATCATTATGGCAGTACTGAGCTGAATTGGGGGTTCAAGACCTGTTCACAATGTAGTGACATTCGACGCTCAATATGCTTGTTCGTTCATGGAAACAGGATTCCTTCACAAGCTTCAACACACACACCTTGATGTCGCAGTGAAGATGGGAGGTTTCTCTTCAGGAAGCCCTATATCTAGCAGAAAATGCGACGTAACCAAATTGCTTCACACAGCAGCCTCCTCGTGCAGCGCGGTATTCAACAACCTCATGGATGAGAGAGCCAACAACAAGTTTGCTTCTTGTTGCTGCTCCAGAGATAGGTCCAGACCCGAGATAAAAGACATATCCTGAAGTGGATTTCCTACCTCAACGATCTGCATAGTCCGAGTCTGTATACAACCCTGTAAGAAGAACTGAGTGTTCTTCTGATACTCCGACCAAGTCAAACTGTACTTCGAACAATATCTCAACACATGCTTGCTGCTATCCAATGACATTTCTCTCGGCTCCTGCATAAATATAGAGAGATAGCTCACAGCAAAGCAAGATCTGGTCTGGTATAAGTAAGTAAATGAGGACTCCCCACAAGCTGCCCTGTAGTGAGTGCCATCTACCTGTGGTGAATCCTGGAATCTAGATAGTTGCAAACCTTTTTCCATAGGTGTGGACATTGGTTTACAATCTGACATCCCATACTTTTCAGGAGTGTCTTGGCATATTTCATCTGGGAGATGAAGATATGATTCTTCTTCTGCCATATCTCTAAGCCAAGACAATAGTGAAGTAGCCCCAAATCAGTCATGTCGACGGATTTCTTCAGATCATTTCTTTACATCATCTACAAGATTGTCAGAACTTCCTGTGATCACAAGATCATCTACGTACAAAACCAAAATGACAATCTCTGTTCCTACCTTCTTGATATACAATTTGTATCTGAGGGGCTACGAGTGAATCCATGCTTGCAATAGTGATCATCAATTTTTATATACCATGCCCTAGGTGCTTGTTTAAGTCCATAAAGAGACTTTTATCAGATGACATACCTTGTGTGGTTGTGCTTGTCTACAAACCCTTCAGGTTGGGCCATGTACACTTCTTCTTGCAGATCACCATTTAGGAAAAGCACTCTTGACATCCATCTGCTGAAGTTTCCATCCATTTTGTGCTGCTGCCATGCACATACAACCTTTGATGGTTTTGATCTTCGCAGTGGGTTGCAAAGGTCCGTCATAGTCAATTCCTTCTTGCTGAGCATAACCCTTTGCAAAAAGTCGTGCTTTGTGTTTGTCGATTGAACCATCTGCCTTATATTTTTTTTTGAAAATCCATTTGCAAGCCAATGATTTCTTACCTGGAGGCAGATCGACAAGATCCCACGTCCGATTCTGAATCAGGGAATCATATTCAGCATCCATAGCTTGTTTCCACTGTGGTTGGTCTAATGCCTCACGAACAGTGTCAGGTTCGGTGCTCTCAACAACTGAACTCATGAGTGCAAAATTTACCTCATGTCTAGCTTGACTTCGTGTTCTAACTCCCGTAGAAGTACCAGGAAGTGAGTTCAGGTGTGCATCCCTGATAGTACTCTGGACCCATTTCGGACGTTGGCGCTGCTGATGTGAAGATGTGTTTTCTAGTGTGCCAAGATCAACGAACAAAATCTCCACTTAGCTTCTCTTCTCTCCGAGAAGAATCATCTTGCTCATCATCTAGATGTGTGAGCAATCTATGTGACGAGGTCGGTACTGAGATCTCCATTGTGTGGTAAGGAGTCAAAGGACGACTCATCACATACCACATCTCGACTCTCGTAGATCTTCTTCTTCTTAGGATCCATGAGACGATATGCCTTTGAGGTAGTACTATAACCCCAAGAAAAGACATGGCAGTGTCTTGGGATCGATCTTCTTCCTTCTTTTATCTGGAACATGCATATATGCAGTACAACCAAAAACTCTTAAATGTGAATAGAAGGTTTACGACCAGTCCATACCTCTTCCGGTGTCTTGTTCTGCAAGATCTTCGTGGGTGCCCGGTTGAGTAAATACACTGCTGTCTGGACTGCTTCTGCCCAAAACTGATCCTCCAACTTGGCGGTCGAGAGCATACAACGAGCCATCTCCATGACAGTCCTGTTGTGGCGCTCAGAAATCCCGTTCTGTTGGGGCGTATAGGGAGCAGTCAAATGTTGTTGAATGCCATGCTGCTTCAGGTATGCTAAGAACTTCTTCGACAAAAATTCCCCCCCTCGATCTGAGCGGAGGAGAAGAAGAGGCTTCCCAGACTGCCTGGTGGCTTGCTGGTAGAAGGTGTGTAAATTTGCAAGTGCCTCACTCTTCTTCCGAAGGAAATATACCCACATTTTCCGTGAGTAATCATCAATGATGAGCTGAAAGTACACAAAACCTTGAAAGCTAGCTGGCAGGGGTCCGCACAGATCAGTGTGAACGACCTGAAGATGCTCTGTAGAATGATAAGAGCTCTGTTTGAATGGACCTCTATGTTGTTTTCCCGCAAGACATCCTGAGCAAACAGGTAAGGAATGGGAGAGTGGAGGAAGCCCTCTTACCATTTCCTTTGCACTGAGTTGATGCAGAGCCCCGGCAGAAAGATGACCATATCGAAAGTGCCAAAGTGTAGTGGACTCTGCCGTTGATGCAGAGAGAGCAACGCTGGATGAAGTGACCGCATCCAGTGCAAATAGATGGCCCTTCAGAAATGCTTGAGCAATGACTGACTCTCCCTGGGAAATGATGCAGGACTTGACCCCTTTTTTAACAAAGAATTCAACCTGCATTCTATGGTTAAGAAGTTGACTTACAGACAAAAGATTTGAAGTCAAACCTGGAACATAGAGCACCTTTGTGAGTGTACATCTTCGTGTTCCAAGAGGAATGATGACATCACCAATCCCTGCTGTAGTATACTCTTGATTGTCTGCAATGGTGATCCGATCTCCAGTGGGGCCGGTCACTCAGAGTATGGAACAACTTCTTGTTGCCAGTCATGTGTTTTGCTGGCACCCTGAATCAATCAACCAGACATCTTCTGACGGATGCGAAGTCTGTGAGACTAGAACAATGTCAGAATGAGTCGTATCTGGTACCTCTTCATCGGAGGTGGCTTCCTGCTGAGCAGCAATGTGGCCCTTCTGCCTCTGATTACGAGCATGCCATCGGGATTTCTTAGAATATCCGCGGCCAGAAGTGCTCTCTTCGCCAGAATTTCCATACTTGCGACCGTTGTAATAACAGTTCGCAGTCGTGTGCGTATCCGTGGAGAAAATGTGGCACCACCGATCCGCCTTGTGATTATGCTGCTTCTGGGGTGGCTGCTGTGGTGGCCGCTGTGAAGATGGCTGTTGAGCATGCTGCTTCTAATTTTGGGGGCAGATTGCCCTTTCTGAGGCTTATGTTTTTTCCTCGTGATGAGAGCCTTGTCTTCGAAGGCTTCTTGTACGTTTTGCATGGCTTCTTCCTGCTGGAGATAATTCACCAGGGTTGCAAAGCTCACCTCCTGTTGAGTAATTGTCAATGTGGTGATCAGTGTCCAAAACCGTGACGGAAGAGCTCGCAGGGTGAGTGGGACAAGCAACTTGTCATCCACTAGTTCTCCAAGTGCAGAGAGTTTTGCACGTAACTCAGCTACACGCCGCAAGAAGGCTTCTACTGATTCACCTTCATGCATACTCATCGTATGAAGCTTTATCTGAAGTTACAACTTTGACGTCAGATTCTTAGCTTCGTAGATGGTACACAATGTTCTCCATGCCTGAGAAGAAGCAGTAGCTTCTCGAATGTATGGCTGCACCTCATCAGAAAGACTGAGGGTGATGAGCATGAGTGCTTTCGCATCAGCCTTTTCATATTTTTCCAACAGATCATCGTCTGCAGGAGGGGCATCTTTGCAAGAGACAATCCCCCAAAGATCTTCGAATTGAAGAATCGTCCGCATTTTGGTTTTCCATGCGACGATATTTGGCCCTTTCAAGAGTTGGGCATCAGATAGCAATATTTTTGGAGCAGACATTTTTGCAATTTGCCGACTTTGCTTACACGTAGCAGTCACAAGCACGGATCTTGCTTAGCAATGTCTCCTTTCGTGAGTAGAGGACGGACAGTTGCTCCAGCAATGAGTCTCTTCTCTGAATCTCCACGTACAGCACAAACGGGACAATTTCAGTCTCCACAGCTCGCACGCACAGCAATTGGGTGGTCTCAGTCTCCACAAAGAATGGTGGTCTCAGTTCCTCGCAAACACGGGACAGGAACACTCCTCCTTCACGCGGGACAGGCGCACTCCTCCTTCACGCAGGGACAGGCTCAGTCTCCTCTCAGCAAAAGAAAAGGCCACAGGCTCAGTCTTCTTCACGCTCCTTCAGGCCTTTGTTGTTCCCCTTTTATGTTTTTCCCCCCCCTGTTTTCCCCCCCCCTCTTTTTTCCCCCCTCCCCTTTTTTTTTGTTCTCCCTCCCCCTTTTTTTTTTTGTGCCCCCCCTTGTTTTTTTTTTTCCCTTTCCCCCCTTTTTTTTTTTGGTCCGTCCCCCCTCTCCCGTTTTGGTTTTTGTTTTTTGTTTTTTTCCCCCCCGTTTTTTATCTCCTTTTTTTTCCTTTTTCCCCCCTTGTTGTTTTCCCCCCCCCCCTTTTTTTTCCCCCCCCCCCCTTACCCCTAAAACCCCCTTCCTCCCCCTCTTCTTCTGGACAGGCAACGTTTGCACACTCCTCCACGCGGGAGCTTAACGGTTTCCCTTCACGCACCTCCTTCAACCCGGAACAGCACCTCCTCAACGAGACAGGCACAGGCTACAGCAACATCAAAAATGTTTTTCTTCACTCAGGGATAGGCACACACCAGCAAACAACGTCCACGCACTGTTCTTCAGCGCCACGCACAGCAGAACCTCCTTCACGCATGGACAGGGAACTCACGCGGGAGTCTGCTCTCTTCCTCTCTTCCTTCAGGCACTCCTCGACCTGCTCCGATACCAATGATGGACGCACAAGAAGAGAATGTATATTGCTATATCTCAAATGAATACAGAATGACGCCTTTATATAGGCCGATAGAGACTGTGCGTGAGGGAGACGGTTATACAACCGATTACAACTGATCAATAACAAATATGTAACACAGATGTATTAGTTATCTAACAATATCTACAAGAATGTGACATAACAAAATCACTTCGTACACACCTCCTCGTGTGGTGTGCTATTCAACCTCAGTGGATGAGAGAGCAACAGTAGTTTGCTTCTTGCTAATCCATGAGATATGTCCAGATCCAAGATGAAAAATATACCCTGAAGTGGATTTCCTGTCATCAATGGATCTTGCATAGTCTGAGTCTGTATATCCTTGTAAGAAGAATTGAGTGTTCTTCTGATACTCTAGACCAAAGTAAATTGTACCTCAAACATATCTCAACACATGCTTTGCTACTATCCAATGACATTTCTTTGTCTCCTGCATAAATTTGGTGAGATAGCTCACTATAAAGCAAAGATCTGGTCTGGTATAGGTCAAGTAAATGAGACTTCCCACAAGCTTCCTGTAGTGAGTGCCATCTACCTATGGTGAATCCTGGAATCTAGATAATTGCAAAACCTTTTCCATAGGTGTGGACATTGGTTTATAATATGACATTCCATACTTTTCCAGGAGTGTCTTGTTATATTTCATTTGGGAGATGAAGATATGATTCTTCTTCTTCCATATCTCTAAGCCACGACAATAGTGAAGTAGCCCCAAATCTGTCATGTCGAAGGATTTCTTTAGATCATTCTTTGAAACATCGACAAGATTGGCAGAACTTCCTGTGATCACAAGATCATCTATGTACAAAACCAGAATGGAAATCTCTGTTCCTACCTTCTTGACATACAAATTTTTATCTGAGGGGCTACGAGTGAATCCATGTTGCAATAGGTGATCATCAATTTTTATATACCATGCCCTAGGTGCTTGTTTGAATCCATAAAGTGACTTTATCAGATGACATACCTTTTGTGGTTGATGCTTGTCTACAAACCCTTCAGGTTGGGCCATGTAAACTTCTTCTTTTAGATCACCATTCAGAAAAGCACTCTTGACATCCATCAGCTAAAGTTTCCATCCATTTTGTGCTGCTAGTGCACATACAACTCTGATGGTTTTGATCTTCACAGTGGGTGTAAAGGTCTCGTCATAGTCAATTCCTTCTTGCTGAGGATAACGCTTTACAACAAGTCATGCTTTGTGTTTGTTGATTGAACCATCTGCCTTATATTTTGTTTTGAAAATCTATTTGCAGCTAATGGATTTCTTATCTGGAGGCATATCGACAAGTTCCCACATCTGATTCTGAATTAGCTTTTCTGTTTTTTTTTCCCCCCTGTCCCCACCTGCCCCCCCGCCGCCTCCTCTTTCCCACCCCCCTCCTCCCCCCCCCCTTCCCCTCCCCCCCCCCCCTGTCCTTTGTTGTTCCCCTTTTATGTTTTTCCCCCCCCTGTTTTCCCCCCCCCTCTTTTTTCCCCCCTCCCCTTTTTTTTTGTTCTCCCTCCCCCTTTTTTTTTTTGTGCCCCCCCTTGTTTTTTTTTTTCCCTTTCCCCCCTTTTTTTTTTTGGTCCGTCCCCCCTCTCCCGTTTTGGTTTTTGTTTTTTGTTTTTTTCCCCCCCGTTTTTTATCTCCTTTTTTTTCCTTTTTCCCCCCTTGTTGTTTTCCCCCCCCCCCTTTTTTTTCCCCCCCCCCCCTTACCCCTAAAACCCCCTTCCTCCCCCTCTTCTTCTGGACAGGCAACGTTTGCACACTCCTCCACGCGGGAGCTTAACGGTTTCCCTTCACGCACCTCCTTCAACCCGGAACAGCACCTCCTCAACGAGACAGGCACAGGCTACAGCAACATCAAAAATGTTTTTCTTCACTCAGGGATAGGCACGTCACCAGCAAACCGTCCACGCACTGTGTCTTCAGCGTCCACGCACAGCTACCTCCTTCACGCAATTGGACAGGAATCACGCGGGAGTCTGCTCTCCTTCCTCTCTTCCTTCAGGCACTCCTCTACCTGCTCCGATCCAATTGATGGACTCACAAGAAGAGAATGGTAATATTGCGATATCTCAAATGAAATCTAATGAACGCCTTTAATATAGCCGATAGAGACTGTGCGTGAGGAGACGGTATACACCTATTACAACTGATCAATAACAACTCGTCACATAGATTTCTCACACATCCAGATGATGGGCAAGATGATTCTTCTCAAAGAGAAGAAGATCTGAGTGGAGACTTGTTCGTTGATCTTGGCACATTGGAAAACACATCTTTGCATCAGTAGCACCAACATCCGAAATGGATCCAGAATACTATTAGGGATGCACACCTGAACTCACTTCCTGGTACTTCTACGGGATTCAGAACACGAAGTCAAGCTAGACATGAGGTAAATTTTGCACTCATGAGTTCAGTTGTTGAGAGCACCAAACCTGACACTTTTCGTGAGGCATTAGACCATCCACAGTGGAAACAGGCTATGGATGCTGAATATGATTCCCTAATTCAGAATCACACGTGGGAACTTGTCGATCTACCTCCAGGTAAGAAATCCATTGGCTGCAAATGGATTTTCAAAACAAAATATAAGGTAGATGGTTCAATCAGACAAACACGAAGCATGACTTGTTGTAAAGGGTAATGCTCAGCAAGAAGGAATTGACTATGATGAGACCTTTAAACCCACTGTGAAGATCAAAACCATCAGAGTTTTATGTGCACTCGCAGCACAAAATGGATGGAAACTTTAGCTAATGGATGTCAAGAGTGCTTTTCTGAATGGTGATCTAAAATAAGAAGTATACATGGCCCAACCTGAAGGGTTTGTAGACAAGCATCAACCACAAAAGGTATGTCATCTGATAAAGTCACTTTATGGATTCAAACAAGCACCTAGGGCATGGTATATAAAAATTGATGATCACCTATTACAACATGGATTCACTCGTAGCCCCTCAGATAAAAATTTGTATATCAAGAAGGTAGGAACAGAGATTTCCATTCTGGTTTTGTACGTAGATGATCTTGTGATCACAGGAAGTTCTGACAATCTTGTCGATGTTTCAAAGAATGATTTGAAGAAATCCTTTGACATGACAGATTTGGGGCTACTTCACTATTGTCGTGGCTTAGAGATATGGAAGAAGAAGAATCATATCTTCATCTCCCAGATGAAATATGCCAAGACACTCCTGGAAAAGTATGGAATGTCAGATTATAAACCAATGTCCACACCTATGGAAAAGGTTTTGCAATTATCTAGATTCCAGGATTCACCATAGGTAGATGGCACTCGCTATAGGTAGCTTGTGGGGAGTCTCATTTACTTGACCTATACCAGACCAGATCTTTGCTTTGTAGTGAGCTATCTCACCAAATTTATGCAGGAGCCAAAGAAATGTCATTGGATAGTAGCAAAGCATGTGTTGAGATATGTCTGAGGTACAATTGACTTTGGTCTAGAGTATCAGAAGAACACTCAGTTCTTCTTACAAGGATATACAGACTCAGACTATGTCAAGATCCATTGATGACAGGAAATCCACTTCAGGGTATATTTTTCATCTTGGATCTGGGCCTATCTCATGGATTAGCAAGAAGCAAACTATTGTTGCTCTCTCATCCACTGAGGCTAAATACCACACTACACGAGGAGTTGTGTACGAAGTGATTTTGTTATGTCACATTCTTGTAGATATATGGATTCCTGAAGAGAAATCTCCCATCATTCACTGCGACAATCAAGGTGTGTTGAAGCTTGTGAAGAATCTTGTTTTTCATGAACGAACAAAGCATATTGAGGTTGAATGTCACTACATTTGTGAACAAGTCTTGAACCAACAAATTCAGCTCCAGTACTACCCTATTGATTTTCAGGTTGCAGATATTCTCACCAAGCTTCTCAGAAAAGTGAAGTTTGATTTGTTTAGGGGGTACATTTATAAGAGCAATGTATTAAGGGGGGAATGTTAGCATATTGTTAGAGTAAATACATTGTTAGTTTTTGGTTGTGACAGTTATATAACTTTCCTCTCTCCATCTCTCCTCGTGCAGCCTATATATTGGCTTGATGTATTTGTTTCTAAACACGGGCATTCAATAATTCATTTAGAAATTTTTCTCCTGAGCCATCAGTCCCCCCCTTAATGAGAACACCGCAAAGAGGGTCTTCACACGAGCATGTGCCTACATGGTCTCGATACACATGGTTTTTCTAAGGTTGACCATAAACCTAGAGCGAACAAGAGCTTGGTGGTTTTATAGGCTTTCTGACTGTTCACCTTGGTGGTTTTACCTAGGCTTACCAACTTTGAGTACCATGCACTAATTTCAGTGTTTTTCTACTCCCCATAACACCACAAATAGGAAACTATGCACCATCTACACTTTATTGAACAACTAAACAACATGGATGTTAAGAATCCCTTGACTAATTCATTTTTTCCTATAATGTGACTAATTCATTTTTTCCTATAATGTGAAATGTGAATACTGAGAAAGAGACTGCATCAAGAAATATACTATTTACTGGATCTCGCCACTTAGACCTTGTTACCCATGGTTCATGTCGCAAGTGAATGTATTCACAAGTGAACCATCTTCGTTTCAAAGCACGGCACTCAGAGGATCAATTCAAAATGAAGAAGCATTGGCAAACAACTATGCTCCAAAGTAATCCATTTTCAGCATCCGAACACAAAACAACAGAACACGGAACAAGATAGAAACTGAAATAAACACAAACCAAAAATTGAGGAATAGATCCTCAATACCTTATTTACCACAGTATCAATCAACGGCATCGTCGCTTACGGCTTGCAAGAGGTCGCTGGATTTCCTCCATCCTCCATTATCCTCCAGCCTCATTTCTGTTACTACTTAATCAACGGATATAACTTTGAGGCTCACTACTTCACATCTCTTGATCTTTTGAATGCTCACTGCTGGCTGGTCTCTGGTTTGTGGGGAGGTCTCGTTTCCTCTTCTTCGTACTTTCACACCAAGAAAAATTTGATCTCCAATCTGTCTTCAGTGTATGGATTCTCATAATGAAGGATTAAACTGAGACCTTATTGATGGATAAGCAGCAGGTTGAAGTTGGCTTTGATTCCAATGCAGGAATCTTGTCACGGCTTTTCCCACTCAAGCAGGTTTGTATATCTTTGCAAGCAACTATTCAAACAGTTATTGATAGCCTTCAAATTTAAAGATTGGAGTATCACAATGAAAATGATCCTGATTTCCTAAATGTAACTTGCCAACGCAATGCGAGTAGAGATCAATCAATCTCGGGGAGCTTTCTAAAAAAAAATTGATCCAAACTATCTACCAATCAGTTGCAATAAAACATACGCTTGGACATATTGTTTCCCAGGAACAGGAAAGTTTCTGATCTCAAGATAGGTTGCGCTAGGAAGTGCCTGCTCCACGACTTCAATAGATCACAAACTACGATGTTTCAATTTTTAGGAAAATGCTAAAGGATAACAAATTGCCAATCTAACACTTTCCAAATAGGTCTGCATAGCCAATGTTAAGATTTGCAAGCTACCACACATCCCAAGATCTGCGCACACTAAACACTAGCCAGACTCTAATTTCCACGCATCACTCTGATCTGAGATGCTCTGATACCAATGATAGCACAAGATAGAATAATATTCAATGTATTTCAATGTGTGTTTAAACAAAACAGCAGAAGAAGAATATAAAGCAATGAAACAGTTACACAAGGCAAGGACGGTTAAGGAGTAACTGTGTAACCATATGATGCGTGGGATGTATTAAGCTAACAATTGGGAGCACTTCAGTCACTCTGAAGATGGAGTATGTTGTTAGTTCTCTACTCTCCGGAGAGATGATAAGGAAGGTCTCTTTGAACGCCAAAGAGGATTTGAGTGTTTGAGGAAGAACAAAAGAACAAGGAAAAGATGAGAAGAAGCGTGGTTGTTCCAATAATAAGAGGAGATCAAAATCACCTGGTAAGTCCAAGGTGATATGCTAGAACTGTGGAAAATATGGACACTTCCAAAGGGAATGCAAAGAAGAAAAGAAAAAGAAGAAGCATGATTTTGATTCTGAGTCTAAAAAGGAAGATGGAGATGCCTTTATTGCAGCTTTGACCACTCGTGCAGGTGATAATGAATGGTTGATAGACTTAGGTGCATATTTCCACATGAGTCCTAACAAAAACTGGTTTGATAAGTATGAAAACTATGATGGTGGTAAGGTGTATTTGGGTGATAATTCTTTCCTTGAAATTGTTGGCCGTTGTAGTATTCAGGTGAAATTTTCTGATGGTAGAATTAGAGATTTGATGGTGTCTTGCATATCCCAGGACTAGCAAGAAATTTTTTATCTGTTATCAAGATAATAGATACTGGTGTGCATGTACAGTTTTCTGAAGTAGGTGTGAAAATGGTGAGAGGTGTTATGGTGATAGTAAGAGGAAGTAGATTGGGTACATTGTACCAACATGATTCATGCACAGGTTGAGTGCAATAGCACTTTGGATAAAACTAATCCAGAAACTATTTCGCTGAAAAAGGAGAGGGTTTCCTCCTCTGCAGATGGTCGTGGCTTCTGGGTACCTAAGGGTGCTCTGTCTACCGAATCACAATTACCTACAAAGAATACCATGTTATGGCACCAAAGGCTTGGCCACATTAGAGAGAAGGGGTTAAAATCCCTGAAAAATAAGAGCCTCGTTGAGGGGTTGAATGATTGCAATCTAGAGTGTGATTTCTGTGAGCATTGTATTCATGGCAAACAGAACCACGTTCACTTTTACTCGTCTACTCATAAATATTCATGTATCTTGGATCTAATCCATTCGGATGTATTTAGTCCTATTAAGGTTGCTTCTATTGCTAAATTAGTTTATTATGTTACTTTCATTGATGATTTTAGTAAGAGAACATGGGTATATTTTTTAAAGAGTAAATCTGAAGTTTTTAGTCGTTTCAAGGAATTTAAGGCTATGGTTGAAACTCAAACTGGGAAGAAAATTAAGTTTTTGAGATCTGATAATGGCGGTGAGCACTGTTCTGTAGAATTTGACATATTTTGTACAGATTTCAGGATTAAAAGACAAAAGACAACTTCGTATTCTATGGAGCAGAATGGAGTTGCAGAAAGAATGAACATAACATTGATGGAGAAGGCTAGGAGCATGTTGATTGGAGCTGGTCTAGAAAAGAGATTTTGTGCTGAAGTTGTTAGCACGATTGTTATTTTATAAATAGATCTCCTACATCAGCACTTGTTGATAAAATGCCAATGGAGGCGTGGTCAAGGGAAAATCATTTAATTAGACATGTGAGATTTTTTTCCTATGACGCATATGCACATGTGCCTAAGGAGAAGAGAACAAAGTTGGATTTTAAGGTTGTCAAATGTATCTTCATAGGCAAAAACTATGGTGTGAAAGGATACAAGCTTTGGGACCCTGTTGCAAATAAGGTAATAGACTCCAAAAGAGTTATTTTAAGAGAGATTAAATCTTTCCCTATTAATTTTGAGCTAGAACAATATAAAGAAAATGAACAAAAAAAGGATGTGGTTCAACTTCCTTCTTCACCTGAGAAAGTTGAATCGTAGACAAGAAGTTGAGGAGAGCTTACTAAGCTCCACATCTTCAGAAGAGGAAGAAGAGGAGGAATAAGTGGAAGAATCTCCACCTCATCTTGTTGGAAGGTCTTCAAGGCAAAGGAAACCTTCTGAGAGGTATGGATATTCTCATGATGATTGGAATTCTATATTTTCTTTGAGTACTAACATTGATGAACCGAGATTTGTACAAGAGGCTTTGGGTATGAATGATGCAAAGTCCTAGTCAATAGCCATGGATGAAAAGATGGAAGCCCTTAAAAAGAATGATACATGTGACCTTGTAACATTGCATGAAGGTCAGAAACCTGTTGGATGTAAATGGGTGTTTAAGAAAAAGTTTGGTTTAGATAGAAATGTTGAAAAGTATAAGGCATGGTTGGTTGGGAAGGGTTACTCTCAAGTTGAGGGTATTGACTATGGTGAGATATTCTCTCCTATTACTAAAATGACATCCATTTGGTTTTTATTATCTATTTCAGCAGCTTATGACCTAGAGGTTGAACAAATGGATGTGAAAACTTCTTTCTTTTATGGTGATTTGGAGGAAGAAAACTATATGACATAGCAGGAGCATTACATGGTGAGAGGTAAAAGCAAGATGGTTTGTAAGTTAAAGAAATTCTTGTATGGACTTTAAAAAGGCCTAGGATGTGGTACCAGAAGTTTGATTCATATGTGTTCAGTTTGGGGTTTGTGTGGTCTAAATATGATCACTGTGTATATTTTAAATCTGATTTTGCTTGTTTCTTGGTAATTACTTTATATGTTGATGACATGTTGTTTATTGGGAAAGGAAAAGTTTTGATTCTAGAATTGAAATATCAACTCTCTACGAAATTTGAAATGAAATATATTTGTATAGAAAAACACATACTTGGGATAGAGATTAGAAGAGATCATGAGAACAGAAAGCTATGGCATGGCCAGAGTAAATACATTGATTCTGTTTTGCAAATGTTGAACATGCAGGATTGTAAACCACTTTGTGTTCCTGTTACTTTGGGAACAAAGCTCTCCACTTCACAATGTCCTTCATCCAAATCGGATATGTAATACATGAGCAGAGTTCCTTACCATAGTGTAGTTGGAAGCTTAATGTATGCTATGGTCTATTCAAGACCAGACATTGCCCAAGCAG